>JAXQQM020092268.1:0-384572 GCA_034641835.2 Pinus albicaulis
ATCCCTTTGGCACTTTGTTATAGCATCATTTTTCACCCTCATGTGATTCATGATTGTCCTATGGCCTTGGGCACCCATTCCCACAGACTTGAACAAAATTCATAAAAAACAGTGTTAAAAATCCCATACACGGCTATGCCCAGACTTTTCCACGTATGCCATTAAAATCATTAAAAAATATATAAAAATTCCCTATTTTCGGGCTGGGTTGATGGTTACTCCAGTAGTTCAACCACCCCAGCATGTGGCCAACTGTTTCCAACTGATTGAAACTACTCTGAGGGAGTATAAAAGACCCTCATGTGTATGGCCTAAGGGGGAGAGAATTATTATAGATATTATACTCTGTTGGAATCCCATTTCAAGTCTGATTTCCTGTGCCTCCTGCACTTTCCTAGATTTTTACAGGAAACCCTTGTTTCCTGGAGATGTTGATCAGTTCATATTCCATCTCAAGTGCACAAGTCTTGAAAGTATCTTAGTGAGGCAAGGGCGGGACGGATCTGGACAACGGTTTGCTCGAAGATTGTGAAAGGATTCAGGTGATCTCTCCACTTTTTACTACTGTACATGCTATTTATAATAAAGAAGAGCCATCTTGTTCCTGAAGTCATGTGGTAATATTTACTTGTATATGTGAAAAGATTACTTTTTAAGCATTTATTATTGTTTATGTAATGTTTCACATGGTTTTCACTGACATTTAGGCTAAATATATGTTGTACAACTAGATTTCTGTGCACGTTTCTTCTTGGTTTTCAGGTTAAGTAGGAAGAAGGGTTGCTGGGGGTTTGGACCCCGCGGGATCTACATCAAACGTAGGACTACGAGTGAGTTCTACTATCGATGTTATCTAGTTTCTAGCATACAAGTGTGGTTGTGTGAGTCCTTCTTGATAGTATGCCCTGATCTGTGGAGGTTTTGACCCAAAAAATCTCTAGGGTGATTTTCCCCGAAACAGAACTGGCGACTCCGCTGGGGATCGCATTTTTGTGATTCCCCTGTTGGGTGGTTTCAACTTTTTGAATAGTTTCCAACAGTTTGGATCATTATTTCCAGTCTAGTTAACTTTTTCTCAATCAGACTGAAGAACTGGTTCTTTATCCAGTCTTGATTCTTTTTATTTTTCATTATTTACCTTTTAATACGCGAGTTTGTCTGTACACAGATGCGTATACACGCAGTTTGATTCAAAGGAAGTCACGTATACGCGGGTTTCCTTTGACATAGTCGCATATGCACACTTGTTTCAAACTGTAAAGTAGCATATGCCTGGGTAGGTTTTGAAATTTTTGATTTCTTGACTTTTTGGTCTTGTCTGCCTATGGAGGCCTGTTCCTGCAGTGTCTTTATATCCTCTAGATTGTGTTGAAAGTGGTCAATGGTATTTTCTCTCTCTATTTTGGTTGAAGACTAGCTTGTTTGGAAAATCTTGTTTTTAGTGCTTGCATTTCTGGTTTGAGTACCAAGATCTCTTCCTGGGGGTTCTTGGTTGTTCTGCTTCATCAGGACAGAGAACTTCTGCTCATTTACTCTTTCCTAGCCTTGTGTCTTGCTTTGCACTTCGATTTTTGCCCATTTTTTGGTTGGTTTTCTTGAGTTCATTTGACTAGGCCTTGTTGCAATTTTTGAAGAGTCTTTCTTGATTCTTTGAAGTTTTTGTTTGCTGCAAGGTTGTACTGTTCTTCTGGGCTGAGTTTCTAAGTTTCTTTTCTTCATTTGCTCCTACAAATCTTGCTACTAAAGTGGCACTATAAGATTTGGAGTTTTTGTGGAGTTTTGCTTGAAATTCAGAGTTGTTTGGCTTGGTAATTGGATAGTGTGTTTGGTCTCTTTGAACTCTTCTTTTCATAAAATTCAAAAGCTCAAAAAACATTTTGTTTTGTCATTTGCTTTTGTTTTGCATTTTTGTTTTCGTTTTGTTACATCTTTGAAGCTTTGTTGAGATTTCTCGCCTTTGGTTTTTGACTTGATTTTGGAAAGGAATTGTCATTGGTTTCTTCCTATTGTTTTCAAGCATATTTTGGTGTCTTCATATTGAGAGTTTCTGCTTTTGGGAACTAGTTTTGTGGACAATCAAAAAGTGATAAAACTGAAGGATCATTGGGAAATTTCTCTTTGCTTTGTTAGGATTTGCATCTTAGAATTTGCATGCTCTTCGTTATTTGCATTAGGTGCACTTAAGCATTGTAGTCATTTTCGTAGATTTTGCGAGTGTGAGTTTGATATTTGAAAAGAAAAATATATAATCTCGTAGAACCTGTGTAGAAATTTCTTTTCATCGAAAGGCAATTACTGCATTTGCATGTAGTTTGGTTTTTATTAATTTATTTTCTGCGTCACAAAACACCACAAGTTTCATTTCCATATCCCTCTGACTTAATATAACAGCTGATTAAAATGAGGGCTATAATTTAAAAGCAACTAGAAAGTTTTTTTTTTATTAAGTGTCATACACCAACTAGCTAGATTGTAGGGCTTTGGATTAGGTGAGTGGAGAGTTAAATCTCCAAGGCCGCTCAAACAAAAACATAGAAGTTTATTAATTGAGTGAAATCCAACTCCGTTAGGTGGACCGGGAAAGCTCTCCTCTAGAGAGTCAAGCGCGAGGGGAAGTGAAGGCCGAGAAGAGAGATACCCCCTCTCCGATTTGTTGGATCTGACCTCAAGACCGTTCCGCCCGGCTTCTGACACGGATTGGTGCCCATAGTTTCCATTCCTAGGTTCCACATAGGTGACTTCGCGGGGGAATACCCGTGGTACCTGAGGCAAATGTCGTATCACTTTCAGCAGTATTTCTGAGGGTGCCCTTGCGAAGCTTGGGTACTTGTGCCGGCAAAGGATGTTGTTAGGAGGTCGGCGTAACTGTTTCTGTTACCTTCGCTAGTAGGCCTAGACCATAATTATCCCAGACTACTTTCGGGAGGTCCTATTCTTCTCTCTCTTGTATTTTGGTGTTCGTTCCTAATCACCTAGAGTGGAAATACCTGAAGGTTGTTTGCTTGATTGTATCTCAGGGATTTTTTGTAGTGAGTGCTCTTTGCTCCTAGCTTGCCTAGCTTTATAACTTTTTTGAGTCTAATTAAAATTTGTTAAAGTGGCTGATCAAGCTCCTCGTCGATCGAGGAGAATTCGGGGGTTATCTCCCAAGAGTCCAGCGCCTTCTTCAAGAAGGCGTAGGAGTAATTTAGCAGGTGTATATCACCCTGTGGCATCTGACATAGTGGAGAGAGATCCTCCACAAGGGATTCAAGGTTTTGTAATTGGCTCTGGTGTTGGTTCCGAGAGGAGCGTTCCGCTCACCTCGAGAGTCTTATTTCCGCAGGAAAAAGAAGTACAAATAGAGGAAGTACCTCAACCCTCTGAGTCACTTCCATCTCCTCTTCCTCCTGATTATCCGTTCGTTGTTCAGTACATCGGACCTGAGTCTGCAAGACCAGAAGATCCTCCTTATTATTCATACCTTTCTATGGCCACGACTGGGAACGCGGCTTTAGCTGTGAGTGCTGCAAGCATTCAGACCCCTGCTTCTGTAGAAGAAAGAGGCACAATTGCTATATCTTCGATTGCTTCTAGTACTGCTGTGTTTGGCTCTGGTTTCACCCAAGCACGTCCTTCTCAATCTGGTCCCTTTTGTTTTGGAATGCCCACTAGTGGGATTCCTTCATTTCCCTTTTTTGCTGCTGCAGCTGCATCTACACCCATGTCTTCCATGGCTAGTGGATCAACTTCTTTTCAAGGGTTCCCCTTTGGAATTGGGCATTTTCCTAGTTTGAATCCTTCTTTAGGGTCCTTTCTGTTTACTTCTCAGACTCAGAGTTTCAACCCTTGGTCTGGAGGTTAGAATTTGACTACTTTTAGAGGTTGGAACCCTGTATTCACAACAGTGGGGGCAGGGAATCAGTTTTACGCTGGTCACCAAGGGAATAATTCTTTCCCTTCGTCGAGTGCCTATCAGAATTTTTCCCCTCTTTCTAATGCCTGGAACCCCTATCAGAGGATTTCCTCTTCATTTAACACTTCGGGATGGGGAACTGGTCTGGTCTTTGGTAACTCTGCGTTGGGAGGAGGCTCTTCTCCTTTTTCTACGAGTTATTTTTGGAAACCTAGTGCCTCATCAAATCCAGGGTATTATTTTTAGAATGTTGGGAATCCATCCTATCAAGGATGGAATCCTCAGGCTCCTCCTCGCTTACCTTTTCTGGCAACTTTAAACTTTCCATATTTGTCGAAATTGACGAATGATCCGATTCGATACAGTCCGGGGTGGCCTTCGGTCCTGACCAAACTACCTTCAGATATTCCAAAGTTTGAAGGAAAGAATGGAGAGGATCCGACTGACCACATCACCACTTTCCATTTATGGTGTTCATCGAACTCCCTGATCGATGATTCGATTAGGTTGAGATTGTTTCAACGCAACTTAACTAGAAACGCTTCCAAGTGGTATATTGAGTTAACTGGGGGCAGTTTTGCTACATTTGGAGATCTGGCCACTACATTTCTAAACCATTTTCAGTTGTATGTCCGTTATGACGCCGAGACTAAACTCCTAGCTAATTTTAAACAGGACGATGCAACCCACATTTCTGACCACATTCAGGAATGGTGGAGAAGGAAGAGGCTTATTAAAGCTCATATTCCAGGTGAATTCCTTTTGGAATGGTTTTTGAAATCTTTGCAGTCAGATATTTCTAAAGATGTATCCCTGTCTGGGGTATTTTCTGAGGAACAGGCTATTTTTAGGGCCCAACAACTTGAATTGATATATTCTGAGTCTGGAGTCCTCCATAAATATTTGCCCAATGCTCCTCGCTCCAAATTAGATTTATCCAAGACTAAGCCTGGTCCTCATGGTGATGGACTTATTGGGTCGATCAATAGTGGTGTAGCTAACCTGCTTACTCAATTGCAGCAGTTTTCTATACAATCTTCTCCTTCTGGTCAGGCTGTGCTTGCTGAGTCATCACCTTCCCAATCTTTGTCAATAAATGCTGTCCAAACTTCTGATCCCAAAGGAAATCAACAATCTGAAGAGAAGAAGAAGGGACGGAATAATAAGAAAAAGGGCAAGAATGGGAAGGGTAATGCGAATAAAACCAACGAGAATGTTGGTGAGGGTCCAAAGGATAAGAAGAAAGTAAATTTTCCATGCAAGTTGTGTGCTGGAGACCATCTTACGCACCTTTGCCCTAAAATTCAGGATGCGCAACGCTTGTTAGCTCAACAGGGTTCTTCCAGTTCCCAGGCTGTGTTGACAAACCCTTTTCCCCAAGGGCAACAACTTGTTGTTGGCGTGTATCAAGGTACTAGGGCTTCCTCTGGGGGCACCCATGAAGGGGAAATTTCGTCGAACATATACATGATGAGTGCTCACGCGGATATCGCTACAAGAGCCCGTGACTATGGCTAAGAAGAGTCTTCAAAAGCTAAGGGTGCTCCCGATGCTACTGAGCTGCTTCACATCACGAAACTGACTGTTGAGCCTATACCTCGGATGCCAAAAGCATCTACTAAGCTTACAACGATTAATCCAAATGCTAGGGCTGCCCAGAACTACTTTATTGTGGAAGATTTGGCGCAGAGTCCTTCTACCATGTCGGCTCTTGAGGTGCTTCAGTCATGTACTTCTCAGCGTAGCGCTCTACTCACTACTATTGGGGCTGTTGATCCAAAAAATTCTCTTATGATTACATTTGATATGTCTAATTTTAAAAAGAGACTCCCCCATCATATTTCTTTTATATTAAATCATCATACCGGAAGTGCAACATCTTTCGGACGGTCGTTGATGAGGGTGCTTCCACATGTGTGATGTCTCTCACATGTTGGAAGACAATTGGATCTCCCGCAGATATTCCATCTACCACTCTTCTGACTGCGTTCAACGATCATTCTCACAGACCACATGGTATTGTCCCAGCTTTGCCTATCTGTGCTGGGGGAAAAACTGTAAATATAGAGGTTGAGGTAGTTGATGCAAGCTTGGACTACAACCTTCTGTTGGGGAGAAACTGTATTTATGAGATGGCTGCCATTGCATCCTCATTATTTAAGATTATTTGTTTCCCTCACGAAGGGAGGATTGTTACAGTGGACCAACTGGACTGTCCTCCTGTAGACCCGAATGCGTCTACTGACTCAACTGTTCCAAAATTGGATAATGCCAAGTCGCCTGTTGAGAATTTAGGGGTTGGAATGTATTCTTCCTTGATGGGTACTTTTGATATTCCACCTCCTACAGTTCATATTAACGCAATTTCATCCTCTAAGGCTCCTCTTCGAAGAGAGTTCTTCAGAACTCATTATTTTTCAGACCCTTGGACCTTGCCTTCCCCTACTGCCACATTAGCGGAAGGTCAAGTGGGTGGAATGGCGTTTCCCATGTCTGCAGCTGAGATTGCTTATCAGTCTATTGTTGACTTTGCAGACTCCATTCTGGCTCCTCTTTCTCCGGATGAGTTGGATGGAGATGTGGCTCCGGCTTGGACACTTAGTTCTTCTTCTGCCCAGGATTGCCTTGATACCACTCTTCCATCTGAAGAGGCCATCCTGGAAGCTATGACTGGTATAGATAGACCGTGGGATGATTTGCACCATCGGTCTTACTTTTTACCTGATTTAAGCGAAGTTGAAACAAGTTTTCCAAGTCCTCCATCTCCTGGTCCTGTTCGCCCAGTCCTGAACCCTTTAGCACCAACACAGGTATATGCTGAAGGGAACATGGTTGTGATTTCTCCTACTATCCCGGTGAACATTTCCAGGGATCCCAATGTTATTGAGAATGTCTTCACCAGAGCTGAATGTTGCCCTGAGGAAATTCAAATTTACACCGATCTCTTTAAAGAGTATAGGGATGTATTCGCTTGGTCTTATGAGGAAATGCCTGATATAGATCCATCTATTGTCCAGCATGAGATCAAGACTTACGAAAACGCTAAGCTGGTGAGGCAAAAACTTCGTCTGGTTAATCCTAGTAAGGCTGCAGCTATGAAAGTTGAGGTGGAGAAGCTGCTTAGGGCTGGATTTATCTATCCTGTTCCTTTAACTGAATGGGTTTCAAATCCTGTTCCTGTGGATAAAAAACAAGGAAAAATTCGAGTATGCATTGATTTCAGAGACCTTAATAAAGCATGTCCGAAAGATAATTACCCCACACCTTTTATAGATCAGATCATTGATGAGTGTGCCGGTAACGAAATTTTTTCCTTCATGGATGGTTTCTTCGGATATAATCAGATCACTATCCGTCCTGAAGATCAATATAAGACTACCTTTATTTGTCCCTAGGGTACTTTTGCTTACAAGAAGATTCCTTTTGGTCTTAAAAATGCTGGGGCTACCTTTCAGCGGGCCATGTCATATGCCTTCCACGACATCAAAATGATTATCGAGGCCTATTTGGATGATTTAGCTGCTCATTCTCGAAAGAGGATGGATCATCCTGCTCACCTCCATCAAATATTTGAACGATGTCGTTTCTATAAGATTAGGTTGAATCCGAACAAGTGCGTTTTCGCGGTTACATCCGGTCAGTTATTGGGATTCATTGTGTCTAGGGAAGGGATTAGGGTAGATCCCTTCAAGGTTGAGGCAATACTTCGGTTGCCTCCCCCGTCCTCTATTCGTCAACTTCAAAGTCTACAAGGAAAGGCTAATTTTCTTCGGAGATTTATTGTAAATTATGCTGAAGTTACCAAGGGATTTATGAGATTGTTGAAGAAGGGAGTTCCATTTTTTTGGGATGACTTCGCTCAATGCTCATTCGATGCTTTGAAAAAAGCATTAACCTCTACTCCTTTGTTGAGTCCACCTGATTATAGTAGGGATTTCCTTTTGTATCTTGCAGCAGTAGAATCTACCATTGGTATGGTTCTAGTTCAGGAAGATGATGCTCTTGCAGAGCATGTAATATACTATCTTAGTCGAGGATTGATAGGTCCTGAGCTTCGGTATACTCCGATAGAAAAACTAGCTTTAGCAGCTGTTCATGCTGTGCAGCGACTCCGACATTACATTCTTCTATGAAAAACTTATGTTTTGGCAGCAGCCAATCCATTTCAGTTTGTTCTCAGTAGGCGAGTGATTGGGGGAAAATACAATAGATGGATTGTGATTTTGCAGGAATTTGATCTTGAGTTTATGTCTGCCAAGTCCAAGAAATCATTGGTTTTCACGGAATTGATCTCCGAGTTGCCCTGTGGGGATGAGATAGTCTATGATGAATCCTTCCCGGATGAACATTTGTTTCTTATCTCTCCACAGGATCCTTGGTATGGAGATATAATTGTGTATCTCCAGACTGTGAAGTTTCCCTCTACTTTTTTGAAAGATGAGCATCGTAAGTTGCGTTACTTGGCTAAGAATTATTTGATCATTGGTGATGCTTTATACCATCAAGGGGTTGATTCAATCCTGAGATGCTGCTTGACTCTCAAAGAAGCTGAGGCTGTGCTCAATGATTGCCATAGTGGAGCTTGTGGTGGTCATTTATCTGGGCTTGCTACAGCCCAAAAGATTTTGTGTGTTGGGTACTTTTGGCCTTCGATTTTCAAAGATTGTATGGAATCGGTCAAAAAGTGTCATCCGTGTCAAGTTTATACTCGTAAAATGCGCGCTCATCCAGCTCCGCTTTTTCTAGTCATTACTGTCGGTCCTTTTACAAAGTGGGGTATTGATTATACTACTTGTAACCCGCCTTCGGCGAAAGGTCACAAGTATATTATTGTAGCAGTAGACTACTTTACGAAGTGGGTCGAGGCTATGCCTACTTTCGGGAATGATGGTGAGACTGCAGCTCTCTTTCTTTTCAACCAGGTTATTTCTCGTTTTGGTATTCCTAGAGAGATTGTCACTGATCATGGTAGTCATTTTCAGAATAGCATGATGGCTGAGTTGGCTCTAAAATTGGGTTTCCGGTAGGAGCATTCATCTCCATATTATCCTCAAGCCAATGGGTAGGTGGAAGCCGTGAATAAATCCTTGAAGACAATTCTTCAAAGGAAAATCAATAAAGCTCGATCCAACTGGAATATTATGCTATATCCTGCACTTTGGGCATACAGGACGTCGGTGAAAACTGCAACTGGCTTTACTCCATTTCAGTTAGTTTACGGGTTGGAATCCGTATTTCCCATTGAATGTGAGATTCCTTCTCTTAAGTTAGCTGTTGAACTTCTTCCTGACACTTCTAGTCTTGAAGAACGTCTCCTTCATCTGGAACATCTTGATGAGTAGCGTCGAGATGCCGCCACGATGAATGAAGCGCATAAAAACCGAGTTAAAGTTCAGTACGATAAGGCGGTCAAACCTAGGGTTTTTTCGGAAGGTGACCTTGTTTTGGTCTATGCCCAAGAAAAATATGCCCTGGGGGCAGGAAAGTTTAAGTCTATGTGGTATGGCCCCTTTATCGTTAAAAAATTCCTTAAAAAAGGAGCATATACCTTGGTTGATTTTGAAGGAAATGAGTTGCCTGAGCCCAGAAATGGGCTCTACTTGAAAAAGTATTATGCCTAGGCTTCGGCCTGACATTTTTCTTTTGTATATAGTAGTTTTACTTTGTACATATCTGGTTTTTCGATCTTTGATGCGATGGTGATGTTTTTGATCTGCTTTGGCAGGTTGTGTCGAATGTCATGAGTCATTTTGGTTTCGCCGATGGTGCTAGTAGACACACCCGGAACTTGGCTTCCGCGGCTTGGGTGCTTCATCATCCATCCAGTCAGCTGTTAGTATCAAGAGGAGTCTGTATTGGTCCTGCTTCCAATAATATAGCAGAATACACTGCAGTTATTTATCTACTCTCGGAGGCAATATCTTTGGGTGTTGATTCGTTGGTAGTTTTCTTGGACTCTCAGCTGGTGGTGTCGCAGTTGAAAAATACTTATCGGGTTCGAGATCCATTTTTACTCCGGTTGTTCTTGAGGGTACGTTTGTTACAAAGATCATTTCAATTTTTAACTTTCATTCATATTCCTCGAGTTGAAAATTGGATGGCAGACTCATTAGCTAATCAAGCAATTGATTGGCACATTAATCATTCCATACAATAAAATTTAATCATCAAAAACATCATACATTTTGATACATTTGTCACATCACATCAAACATCGTTGTATATATATCATCAGAGTGTTCAAAAAACTATACAAAATTTGGATCCATAAGTCATACAAAAATTGGGCTTATGCCCGATCATGTTCAGTCTCAAAAATATACAGTCATCTGGTATGTCATATCTATCTACTCCTGAGGTCCCTGCCTAGAAGTTGTGTTCCTATAGAACACGATCGCGGTGGCAACTCGGCGGAATAACCGTACCCAGTCACGGGGTACTCCTACCACCCGTCTCTGGATGGCTTCAGGCAGATCTTCCACTGCAGCCATAGGTACTTGGTGGGTTAACCCCTCCAAGTTCCTCTGTATAGCCTGGAGGGTCCTGTCTGAATCTACTGTATCTGCCTCGCCCCTGCGACGCTTATGTCGTGGGTAACCCTCAGGTCGAAATGGTCCAATATCTGTATCATGCTCATTATAAAATTGTAAGTCATTTTGAATCCAATCAAAAACATGTTTGTTTTCCATTTTTTCACATATATTGAAAAATCCAAAAAATTATAGAAGTCAAAAAATTGCAAACTTACCGACTGTGCCCCATGCCCTGCCTGGTGGAAGGACAAGGTCTGGATCGCCACGAAAATCCATCCCGGCATGGGGATAGTCCTCCACAGCGATGATTTTTTCTCCCCACCATTGGAAGAACTCATCATCCCAAGTGGTTCGGGGAACTTCACTTCCCCCCAATCTCTTCATCAAGTCAGCCCATCGGGCAATTCTTGGGTCTCTCGGGCTGCTGATAGAAGAGATCACTTTGGGTCTCAGCCCAGGAATCTTCTTGAAGAAGAATGTCATCAAGATTGTACCATATCCAAAATGTTTTGTCTTTACTTTTCGGATAGAAGTCAATTGTTGCTTCATGTTCATCAGTAGAGCTGTGCACCAATCATATAAATGAGTTAAGCATTCCACTGCTATACTCATTTGAGTCCTGGATGCCTGGTGTAGGGAAGCAGATCCCGCTACCCTGCCAATGGTAAAAAGGAGGATTTTCATGTGCAAGTCTCTTAAATCTTTGATAGCAATTTGAGTTCCAACTTTCTTGGAACCCTCTACGTAGTAGACGTGGACGTAATCTTCCACGGTTAGCCCTCCCAAAGGCTTACCATGCAAGTCTACTGGCTCCCCCCTCCGGGAGAGTCCAGTAATAAAATAGATATCTTCCACCTCGATGCGTATGGGCATTTGATCTATAATGAAGCAGTCTTCTTCCGGTTCCCAATAGTTCACAAGCATTTCGAGCAACCGGACATTACTCTTCATATTTGGCATTTTGAAAAACTTGAGCAATCCACAATTTCGGAGAATATTTAGTGATACTTGGTCCTGCATGACTTCATTGTCAATGGCACTGTGCTCACGCTCTCTCCAAGATATAGTCATCCTGCAAAAATTCAATAATTCGTTCATTAGATATGCGTTTTTTCATTTTGGGTTGCGCATACGCGACTTTCTTTGTGCACAGTCGCGTATATACGCGACTTGGTCATTATAAACCCGCGTATGCGCAAACCCGTGATTTTAAACAAATGGTTCTACGGTGAAAATTCCTAATTTTTAACTTATGAACGGACAAAATGAATAACAAGGATGAATTAAGAGCTTACCTAACAAATTCGGTGAAGTTTGACGGTCGATTGCTCCTGTTTTGACGAAAGAGGCTTTTTTCTCCAGAGCACTTTTTCCCAAATCAACAATGTAACAATGAACCAAATATGAGGTAACTTGTGTATTTATGCCCAAAATTGAAATTTTTTTGCAAAAAATTGTTATGCTTATTTTTTCAATCTATCTTAAGCTGCATAACCCGGATGCTTGGAAGTGCCCAGATTGGTATATTTTCAGGTACATTTTGACGAATTTGAGATTTTTCCCAGTTTTTGATCCATGACTGCTGACCCGTCATGGTAGGTATATGATCTTCACTGGCATATAGGTTAGGGAATCCACTTTCCATTGCATTTTGCATACTAGCCTCCATTTTGATCACTTGCCATAGGGTCGATCCCATCAGGTCATGAGTATTACACCCATTTCACTCACCGATTATTTAATCATGACTTGGTGGTAGAGCCTTCCTTTACATGGGCTTCCTAGTTAGTTCCTCGCTAGCATTTGTTGCCCATGCTGCGTTTTATGTAGGCTCGGGAGTCCTCTTTAGTCCCGCCATGACTTATGTGTTGAAGCTTCATTCTTCTTCTTCCTCACTATCATTTTTTCTGGCTATTACCCTAGAGGCTCCCTGGTGTTGTTGAGTTGTATTATTGCATTGCATATTGGCTACTTGTTTATCCTGGCCTTTATCCAGCTTCATTTTGGACTCAATGTTTAAGCCAAATTTTGAACTTGACCATCTGTACAATTTAAACCATTGCATGCACTTAGCTATCGCGACTTGACACCCTTTTTACCCATGGATGGAACACTCCTCTGAGTATCACTTACCAGTTTCCGCCACCTTGCATTGAGCATAGGATCGTTCCAATCCCAGGAACTAGTGCATCTGTTTCTTGATACTCGTTCTATCCATTATACCATAGCATTATTTTATTCTTTTTCAGGCTTATTATATGAAAAAGACAAAAAAATCAAATATAACAAAAAGAGCGGGAACGGGATATAACTTCATAATTTGATGGCAGTATAGTGTCAGTTTTTCGCCCTTGAGCAAAGCACATACACTTATATATTTCCTCCATTTGGGATGGTTTTAGTTCTTGAGCTAGGTTCAGCCTTTGCCTTGTTTCACTGGTCAGTCCTCCTCCGGTTGGTTATCTCTTCCAATCATATGGAGAGTTTGTTTTGCCTCATGCATTACAGACTTATACAGTGTCATTTTTTTACTGCCATGGTCATCACGAGTCGTGCTTTTGTTCAAGGGAAGTTTAACTAGAGTTGGCCATTCTGCGGTGTCTCTTGACTCATTATTCAGTCGGCCTTCCCAATTTTGTCAGTATCTTGTTCTATCACATCATATTTTTTGATCTTCTTCTCATGCTAGTTTAAGAAGGTCTCCATTGACTTCTTTCTGGCAGGTTTGTCTCTTATCGACTACGACACATTGCTCTGAGAGAAAACCTACAGCCGAACCCTGGCCCTATTTCCACCATCGATAGGTGACCTTGTGCTCAACATTTGATCATCATTATGGGTCTTTGACTGAGTGGTTTCCCCTATGTTCGACATCAGCATACATTATCACACTTAGGATTCGTGCAGTACCTTGATTTCCATTTGACCCTATTGGTGGATTTCTCGCCTCTGTGTCAGCTTTCATTATTGGTTGGTTCAGAGGGTTTCTTCCGTGCGCTAGCTTCATCTTGTGCATGTCAGAAACGTACTTCGGTTGGGTTCCATCACTCTATTTCGTTCGATTCCTTCCAAATATTGGCCTGCGGGTTACACTCGCGCTCGACTGATGTGGGATGCCTTAATTCCTTCCTTCCAACAGATCTTTTCCCATCGACTCCGACTCATTGCTCTGGGAATAAGGTCTAGATTCTTTTTGTCAGTACATTAGGGTTTGCAGTCATCAGTGGCAGACTCTTCGTTATCGATAGTGGGGATTAATCATTGCCTCTTGATCGGTAGATTCTTTCAAGTGTTCGACTTCAATTCATTCATTCACACTTGTTAGATTGTACTGGGGCACCTTGACACTCATTTTCATTATTGGTGGGTTGTCTCTCGTTGGTTAATAAGAGTATGCATTGTGTTCATTAATCACAACGATTTCTCACATAGTCAACTTGACTCATTGTTCCCATTGGGAATAGAATTGTGCCATGATGATGGAGTGAAGACCTCGGGTTGCATTAACATTTTGGTTCTTTGATAGTCCATTAGGGTTCTGCGGGGTGATGGTTCACCCTTATATGTTGCGGTGTCACTCTGACCTTGTCTGTATGTTAATCAAGTTGATAGTATGTATATTACTGCTTATGATTTGGTGTAAATTGATTACTTATAGTCAGCATCAGGTTCCAGTATTGATGAAGCTTTCCTATGTGATACTTGAACATTGATTCGGCTTGTATTTCGAGCACATGCTCAGGATACAGTTTTCATCATGCCCAAATAGGCCATACTTACATATACATCTTGAGTCTATTATCATCTTGAGTCTATTCTGTACTTTCTATATGATGTATTTTTCACTGAGCATGGGTATGCCCGCCTCAGCATGAGTTGACTCTCTGTTTTCTTTCATTGGTTTTTGGCAGGCTAAAATCTGGTGAAGTCCTCCCTTGTCCTTGCGAAGTTATTTCTATGTGCATAATTCATTTCGGCCATCATGTACCCCTTCTGACCTCATATATTAGGGGGCATCTGTTATAACATCAATTTTCACCCTCATGTGATTCATGATTGTCTCTAGCCCATTGTTACAGACTTACAGACAAATTCACAAAAAACGGTGTTAAAAAAGAAAGTCCACATGATATGCCCAGACTTTTAAACGATGTATCACACCCAGATCCACATATACTTTTTTCCATGTCCCATTAAAATCATTAAAAAATATATAAAATTCCTCTTTTAGACCAAGATGATGGTTACTCATTGGTTCAACCACTGACATGTATTAGTGTTCCAATGACCCGATTGAAACTTTGAGGGAGTATAAAAGACCCTCATGTGTATGGCCTAAGGGGGAGAGAATTATTATAGATATTATACTCTGTTGGAATCCCATTTCAAGTCTGATTTCCCGTGCCTCCTGCACTTTCCCAGATTTTTACAGGAAACCCTTGTTTCCTGGAGATGTTGATCAGTTCATATTCCATCTCGAGTGCACAAGTCTTGAAATTATCTTAGCGAGGCAAGGGCGGGACAGATCTGGACGATGATTTTCTTGAAGTTTGTGGAAGGATTCAGGTGATCTCTCCACTTTTTACTACTGTAAATGCTGTTTATAATAAAGAAGAGCCATCTTGTTCCTGAAGTCATGTGGTAATATTTACTTGCATATGTGAAAAGATTAATTTTTAAGCATTTATTATTGTTTATATAATGTTTCACATGGTTTTCACTGACATTTAGGCTAAATATATGTTTTACAACTAGATTTTTGTGCACGTTTCTTCTTGGTTTTCAGGTTAAGGAGGAAGAAGGGTTGCTGGGGGTTTGGACCCCGCGGGATCTACATCAAACGTAGGACTACGGGTGAGTTCTACGATCGATGTTATCTAGTTTCTAGCATAAAAGTGTGGTTGTGTGAGTCCTTCTTGAATAGCATGCCCTGATCTGTGGAGGTTTTGACCCAACAAATCTCTAGGGTGATTTTCCCCGAAACACACTTAGACTTTGATGGTTCTGTGAACAAAATAGGAGCAGGAGCTGGAAAATGGATCACAAACATCGAAACAGGTCATTCAGAAGGACATGCTTTTAGACTCAACTTCAAATGTACTAATAACATGGCAGAGTATGAGGCACTTATTTTAGGCCTCCAAATCATCAGAAATTTAGGAGGTAAAAGAATTTTAATCATGGGAGATTTGGAATTAATCATTAAACAAGTAAATGGAGAGTATTCTATTCATAATCCTAGATTAGCCAAATATAGAGATTCAACAATTGATTTATGTGAAGATTTATTGGAATGTAAGTTTGCTAATATACCTATAAAACAGAACATTCAAGCACATTGCTTAGAAACTCTTACTAGCACATGTAACTTACCTTTTCAACCAACACATAGGTATAATGCTAAAGTTAAATATAGACCCATTGTCCCAGACAATGTCAAATACTGGCAGATTTTCTCTGAAGATGAACATATTTACCATTTTTTGAGTAATGAGGAAGAATTTCAAAATTGTATGATAGATTCAGATTTTAATTATGAAATAGATAACATAGATGTACATAAATTTAACAAAACCATTGTATTTACTCAATCTGACATAGATAACTTAGAGAAAGTAGATATAGAGGAAATCATTGAAGAAGAAATTGACATGTTAGATCTAAAAGATAATTTTTTGCCTAAGGGTTTAACTCCTTTGGAGGACCTTTTGGTTACAATGATGAGCCTAAAAATCAAAAAATGGAACCAGTCAGGTCTAACATTGAAGAATGTAACATTGGGACAGAAGTAAAGCCAAAAATGATTAAACTGTCAAAATCTTTACCTCCTCAAGAAAAAGAGAAATACATTGAACTTTTAAAGGAATATCAAGATGTGTTTGCATGGAGTTATGAAGATCTTAAAGCTTATGACACAAACATAATTCAACATAAGATTCCTATAAAAGATGATCAGAAACCATTTAAGAAAAAATTGAGGAGGATTAATCCTCTCTTATTACCTTTGATAGAAAAGGAGGTTAAACTCATGTATGATGCCCAAATCATTACACCAATCAGATATTATGATTGGGTATCAAACTTAGTACCTACCAGAAAGAAAACAGGTGAAATCAGATTTTGTGTAGACTTTAGGAATCTCAATAAAGTATCGTTGAAGGATAATTACCCTTTACCCAAGATGGATCATATTTTACAAAGGGTAGTTGGTTATTCCAGGATATCTTTATTGGATGGTTTTTTAGGATACAACTAGATTCTTGTTCAAAAGGAAGACCAAGCTAAAACAACTTTACCACTCCTTGGGGCACTTTCATGTATGTGAAAATGCCTTTTGGTTTGATGAATGCTAGAGCTACCTTTCAGAGGGCTATGGACATAGGCTTTGCTAAAGAAATACATGACTTCTTGGTTATTTATTTAGATGATATTACTGTTTTTTCTAAGTCAAATAATGAACACTTGGATCATTTGAGACAAGAGTTTATTAAATGTAGAAATTTTTGTGTTACAACATTTTTTGGTCATCTAACCTTTTATCATTAGATGAAACCAAGTACACCATGTAAGACCAAGTTTACCAAAAGTAAAATTTCTTTCACTATGTGAAATAACTTAGTAAAACACCTTTATTAAGTTGTTTATGGTCTAAACAGGAAACCCCAAAAGGAAATAATAAACAAATCTACATTTGTTTATATTTCTTGGTCATATTTAACCCAAAACAAGGAAATTAATTAAATAAATCATTATTTATTTTATTATTTCCTAGGAATAAGTTATTTAAATCATCATTTAAATAATATTCCTAGTTAAATTTGACTAAATCATTTTTAAATAATTAAATAAATCATTATTTATTTAATTATATTCCCACCATTTCCCTAAAATAATAAATAAATCATTTATTTTTTTATTTTTTATAAGGAATTGACCCAAGTCAAAAATCCTTTTCCCTCCAACAAATATAATAAAATATTCCTAAAGGGTGGTTCTAGAATTTGATTAAAAATATTTTATTCATGCACCAAGTTCTAGATAACCCTAATATTTTGTTATAAATAGAAGGGTTTTCCCCACTCATTAGTCACCTCCATTGCATTAGATCACTCTGGATCTACTCTTGGTCACAATTTTCCATTTTTTCTTTGTGAGCTCCCATTGTGTTCTATGTTTGTTTGGGTTTTCTACCACAATAAGAGAGAGGAATTTTAGATATGAAACGCTGAGGACTTTCAAGAACCCATCCCATTGAGGAGAACTGAAAAACACCTTTCTTGTTTTCCTCTCAGGTGCCCCATTTTAATATAATACAAAAATTCTTTCAAATACACTATTCTTGTCTTGTTTATTGGATGCATGGAGCCATATTTAACTTTATCTGCTTAATGTCTTTTATTCTTAGATCTGGATTTGTGCAACATTATTTGGATCATCTAATTGCAGATTTAAATATGTTTTGCAGCCATAATTGATGTTAGGGCTATTTGTTATGCATAGCTAAAGTGATCTTTTATGACGAAAGATTCATACTAACATTTGGCATATCTTTAAACCCTAAGAAGACTCCTTTTGGACTAGAGGAGGGAAAATTACTAGGACACATAATTTCAAAGGAAGGTAATAGGATAGATCCTGCAAGAATAGAGGCCATTCTAAACATTCATTCACCTAGAAATATTAAAGAGTTACAAGAATTTTTGGTAAAATTAATTTTTTGAGAAGATTTGTTTCTAACTTAGCAAAAATCATCAGAGAACTGAATAATATGCTTAAAAAGGACTCGGTTTTAAAATGGAAAATTGAAGAAAAACAATCATTTGACTATATTAAACAAGCTTTAACTAAAACACCAATCTTAATCAGTCCTAATTTTAAAAAAGACTTTATAATTTTTTCACTTGCCTTAGAGCATACTATTGCTGCAGTGCTACTGTAGAAGAATGATCAAGGTTTTGAACAACCTATAGCCTTGTTCAGTAAAAACCTTAGAGATGCACCTCTGAAATATAACATAATGGAGAAACAAGATTTAGCCTTGGTTAAAGCGATAAAATATTTCAGAGTTTACATTCTTTACTCCCACATTATTTCCTATGTCCCTAATTCTTTAGTAAAGGACATTCTCACTCAGGATGGTCCTGATGGAAGAAGAGGAAAGTGGATTGCCACTATCCTAGAATATGACATAGATATTAAACCAACTAAACTCATTAAAGGACAGGGATTAGCTAGATTGATGGCTGAATCCAATTGCAATGCATTAGATATAAATTTTATTGCTTAGATTGATAACCAGGAAGAGATGGCGACTCAATTGATCAGTGAAGCCTTTCTAGACTCACCATGGTACTCATATATTATCTTTGTACTTACACACTTACAAGCTCCTCCTGGATTAACAAGGACTAAAGCTAGATTTATTAAACTTAGAGCAATGAGATTTTGTATTTTGGATAATGTGCTTTTTTTGAAATAACAAAGTGGGATATTATTGAATTGTTTACTAAAATCAGAAGCTGAAAAAATTCTTGAATAATTTCATGCAGGTGACTGTGGAGGACACTTATATTGGAAAAGTACTGCAGATAAGATACTTAGAGCTGGTTTTTACTGGCCTACCTTATTTTCTTATGTGAAAAAATTTGTTACTTCATGTCATAAATGTCAGATTTTTGAAGGAAAAAAGAAGTTGTTACCTTTACCCCTAAAGCCTATTTCTACTGAAAAGCCATTTCAACAATGGGGTTCAGACTTCATTGGGGAAATTCACCCCCCATATTCTGGCCAACACAAGTGGATCTTGACTGCCACAGATTACTTTACTAAGTGGATTGAAGCCATTCCTACCAGACAAGCCACTGACTCAGTCATTATCTCTTTCATAGAAAACAACCTTTTATCTAGATTTGGATGCCCACAGAAAATAATTACTGATAATGTAGCAACATTTAAATCTAACAAAATAATTGCCTTCTATCAAAAGTACCATATTACCCTAGGTCACTCTACTACTTATTACCCTCAGGGTAATGGCCTAGCTGAATCTTCAAATAAAAGCCTTGTGAATATCATTAAAAAACTACTTGAAGATAACAAGAAAACTTGGAATAAAAAGTTAATTTATGCCTTATGGGCAGATAGACTTACTACCAAAAAGTCAATTGGAACTTCTCCTAACCAAATTGTATATGGGATGGATGCAGTTTTCCCATCATCTTTAGGTGTTCCAGTAATGAATATCATTCAAGAATCACAAGTGGATTTAAATGATATACAAAGAAGAATAAATCAAACTATTCATCTACAACAAACAAGGGAAGAAGTCTATGAAAAATCTCAAGTCATTCAAGAGAAAATCAAGAAATGTTTTGATAAAAGAAGTAAAGAAGATGACTTTTCCATTGGAGATAAAGTGTTAAAATGGGATTCCAGGAGAGAAGAAAAAGGCAAGCATGGAAAGTTTGAATTCCTATGGAAAGGACCATATGTAATTTATGGATATAGGGGTAACAATGCTTTCTTCATCAAAGATTTGGATGGAACAGATATTCAAGAAAGTCCAGTTAATGGTAGAATGCTCAAACACTACTATTCTTCCGAGTTAACCAATAGTTAGTACTAGTTACTTTTTACTTCATTGTAAATATCCATTGAAGTTTTTTAGATTGGATTGGATGTTTTATTTCCAAAGTTGAAGCCTGGAGAGAAGGCCCTAAGCTTTGAAGGGTAAAATGTCATAAGTATCAGTTTTTGCAGAAACCAAAAGATAATTACTGGATCGTTAAGGTCAAAGTTGAAGGCAACTAGTCTAAAAGTTCTTGACATTTCACCAGCAAATGCCATCCCCATGTGAAGCCGCTGTTAGGGTCCTATAAGTATAGGATTCATAATTTGGAATTGAATTATGATAGTATTGTAAAATATCTACATACCTTGCTTTTTGCAATTTTCTTTCCCATATTTTGTAAAAAAATAAAAAATCAAAAAGAGGGTAAAAGTCCTAAAAGAAAGATCAAAGGACTTAGAAAATATAGACCCCAAAAGAAAAAAGATGAAAATAAAACATGAAAGTGTGCAAGTCCAAATGCCACTACTTTTTACTTTTGCAAATGACTATGGAAAAGTGTCAATAAATGCCATAATCCATGATGAGTTAAACTTTTTAATCTTGACTTGTCATGTTTTCAATTTTCATGATTTAGATAGTGAATAAAGATTGGTTAGACAGTTTAATGCTGACTAATCTGTAGATAGGTAGAAAATAAATAAGAGCTCATTAGTTTAATCTAAACCCTCAGATGATATAAGATAGATTTAGATAGTTCTTATGCTTTCAAAAGAATAAAATTTTTAAAGGTAGAAAGCTCAAATGCACCTACAAAAGGAAAGAAAAAATGTTATATTAAAGTTGGATAGGTAGAAAGAAGTGGGAAGAAGCTTGTAAATATTCATCACTGGGAAAAAATTACTAATTTCCCATCCCCTATAGTAATTATTCATTCTAGACTTTCAGTCAAAGGGGCTCAGAACATTTCTCTGACTTTTGTTGGGACCAAACCCAAGGCTCAATGACTGATTATTTGAACATGTTGAATTCCTATATTAATTCCCAATTATCATTATTTATCCTTCATTCACCCATTACAACTCAAAATTTTAAGTAAGAACTCTTTTCTTACTTAATGATACATAATATCCCATTTGATTAACTTCCTCCATTTCATAAATCATACAAACCCTAAAAACATCTTATCCTAAGTAAAAGTGGTGAAATCATCAAATGATAAACTTGGCTTTAAGGTTTTCACTTTACTTAGTCATATAAGTGTATTTCTTGAGTATTTCATTCTCCTTGTCATATTAATTTCTAACTTATTTTATTAACTCCCTAAAAGAGACCTTATCCTATTAATATAACTCCTTCTATTTAAATATCCCCTAAAAACCCACTATTATAAGATTTTATGCCGAAGTAATTATCCACATGCTGAAATAAAATCCTAAAATATACCCCCTTTGGCATAAAACTAACAATATATAAATACCCCGCCCCCCTATAGTTATTAACCCCCCCATGGTTTAATAAACTATATAATAAAACTAAAAATGAAAAAATTAGCCTTTTTTATACATATCTTATGTATTTCTAAAGCACAAAATCATTTCCATGTTCATCCCATTTTACCCTAAGTTTTTATAAAGGTAACAACTCGCGCCTTTATAATCTACTTACTAGCCTTCCACAATACATAACTAAACCCGAGGTTAAAGTTTGACCTTGTTTCCCTTTTCCCATTATGTAAAACCTCACGTTTTATATAATAGCTAACCCATATTAAACCCTCTTAACCCACCTCACGCACCCCCAACATACATATAAGCCTTTGTTATATCATGCCAAGACCCCACCTATATGCATAAAAATTTTCGTATGAAATACTTTGGTTATAATAAAAATAATACAAAGGTTTTGTATAAATGCGCCACTGCATATCAGTTACCTCGGGTCCCACCTTACCTTTCCAATGCACCTTATCTTTTGATCTAGGCCCTTCGCTTCAAACTGTCAGATCCAACGACAGAGGATGCATTTCGCGCTCATAACATAAATGTCTGCCCAATGCCCAAATGAACGTGAAATGGGAAGTTTTACTGTTCAAGCCTCCTGGAACGTTGCGCAATTTCATTGCATCGCATTCGTTTGGAGGAAAACAACTTACCACTCGAGGACAACGTGAAAACCACCAATGGTTTTCACATTCAAAAATCAAAACCTCTCCCACTTTGATTTGACCAGCATTCATTACATTTTTTAAAGATTTATATCAAAGGTTTAAACCTTTGTTATGATATTTATTTACATTATTTTTGCTTCCTGACTGTTAAAAAGAAATCTGCCTAACTATATTGAAGCTACTCGGCTGTGTTTTAAACCTAAATTTCCTATTTAGAGCCCATTTTAACCGCAGATTTCCTGTTTGAAGACCAACAAAGATTTTTTGGCTCCAACCATTTGAACCAAAGCTCAAATTCAGCCATAAAAAGTTGCAGAAACCAAGGAAAATTTTAGGGGCTAATATTCGTAGGTGGGCTAATTTTCCATGTTTTTTCAAAAAATAAGATTCACAAATTTCCTTTTATTTCTAAAATTATTTGCCCAAATTTTATAGTACACCATTATTTTACCTTCAAAATCGCCAAAATATTATATTTTCTAATATAAAATCATGGAAAATATGAATATTTCTACAAAATTATCGCCAAAAAATTTACAATTTTCATATTGGGGACTAGTAAGATTAGCCAAGATTTCTAAACTTTAAGATAAACTTCCATCCTTAAAATTTTCCTTGGCAGAAACCATTTCGACAGTCGAATACCTACCATCTGAGGTATTTTTCGACATTCAGGCTTGCAATTTCTAAGTAAAAACCATTTATAACTAAAGAAAAGCCCAAATCAATAGAGATTGTCCATATAATTTGCCCCAAAAACACATAGAAACAGGCGAAACCCTGGCCAATTTTTCCCAAAAAAGACAGTGTTTATAAAAGCCCTTTCTGAAGCCAATTTCCTCAATTTATCCAATTAAAATCCTTGAAGATCAATTACAGAAGCAAGAAAAGGTTTGCAGACCTATAGATCTCCTAAAAATTCATTTTTACAGTCTAGATTATTCAAAAAACCTTTGTTTTCTGTCTTAAACCACTATGCATATCCCAAAAGCCTAAATTGAGCAAAAATATTACTGAAAGTCATCCTTGGCCTATAAATTGCTAAATTCACCATCTGTTTTATAGAAAATCAACTAATGAAAATAGTTTAAGCTTGCTTTAGTTATTCAAAATGACTAAGAAAGAGATGACATCCAAAATTGGGGGTTCTAAGCCTATCAAACTTGGGGGATCCAAGCCTCCTAATTCAGAAGCATCAAAAACCATAAAATCAACTCCTGCACTCACTGCAAAAACCACTATATCTGTTAGTCCCCTTCAGCCACCAGTACCTACTGAAGAAACCATCCCCTTGACTGATATGGATTATAAAATTGTAGACCCTTTGGTAGAATTCAATCTATTGGAAATTCACAATTGGTGTTTTGATAAGTTCTTAGATAAAGATAAAATGCCTATTTAGGAGACTAATCTACCCAAATATGTAGTTCCAGTAACACACCCTGGCCAAGACCTTGTGAGATTATGTCAAAAACACTATGTACCAGATCAAAGAGCAATTGTTAATGCTAATAGGGATATTCTATTTTCTATTACTGCGGAGTCTATCAATGAGATGTTACAATTACAATTTGATCCCAAGGTAGTCCCTCTATCCATAGAATCATTGACTCAATTTTATTTAGGATTAGATTTTCCGAAGAAATTTATGATTTTCCATAACTTTATGCCATCTCATGTGGACAGTTCAAAGCTAAATCCTCCTTAATCCACTTCCAAATTTCCTGAAGGGTCCAGGCATGTGATATCAATGCTTTCATTCATCCTAGGATACTTCACAGATGAATTCACTAATGAATCCATTCTAGGTTTTTTATCCACTTTATCTCTAGGACAACCTCTTACCATGATCTTTGATTATGCCAGGTTTATAGCTGATAGTATCCACCATCAATTGACCAAACTACCCACTGAAGGGGTGTTTAGATATTCATCATACTTATTTCACTTGTTTTTGTTTTTCCAATCTGACAAGTTTCCAATTGCATGACAAAAAATGGACTTAGAGGGCCAGCCTCTATCCGTTATCTTCTGGACCACTTTACTAAGGAAAGAAAATAGTGATTTCAGTTTTACAGACTTTTTCAGATCTGTTCCTCCAACCACCAATGAGTATATTATATAAAGCAGATCAACCTAGAATAAGTGAGGACATGAAGAGAATATTGTAGTTATCAGAATAGTGCAGGATGGGAGACTAGTATTTGTATGAAAAGCACACAAAATTGAGGATTTTTGGATCAAATTTACTGCCTTACAAATTGCCTAAGTATTTGAGCATTAGATTTTTTTCATTAGAATACTTAAGATAGGTTTTAAACTTCGATTCCATTAATTTCATGGCCTTTAAAAAGAAAACTCAGTTCAAGTTGAAAAATCAGATTGGTCCTTTTATTGTAAATAACAGAAATGCTGAAAAGGAAATATCCAAAATATTATCATAGTTAAGATTTCAGGAAAGTTTCCCTTGGAACTATGACCCTCAAGGTATTCTCAGTAATATAAGGGTCAAATGAAAATTGCCTCCTTTCATACATGAGACCAAGCGAGAGATTGAAAAATTTGCAAATCAAATAGAATGCGCATATAATACATTGAAAGAAACAACAAGAAATGCATAACCAACAGAAAAGATGGATGTTACACAAACTATGGTAGTTGCAAAACAGACTGAAACCTCTACAAAAAGAGGTAGAGATGAGGGGACGTACATAGCAGAGACTACTACAGAAACTAAGTTCAAATTGATTTACAACAAGAGGCCCAAGATCACTACTGTTGAAAAGGAAAAAGTGATTGAAGTTGAAGATATAGATGAAACAGAATTAAACAATGATGAGGCTACAATAATAGTAAATGAGACTCTTGCAGACATACAAAAAGATCAAATAGAAAGTGAACAAGATACTCAAATTATTGAAAGACAGAAAAACATGGAGGCTTCTTCCTCACACACAATGGAGGAAAAAGACTTAGACATTAAAGAAAGGTACAAGCAAATCAAACAAAAGAATGAAGAGATCAAATGAGATTTTCTCTCAATTCTTAAAACAGAAGCGAGGGAATCAGAACAAGCTACTTACAACCTTTGACTATTCCACAAATAAAATGATTATGTCATATCTGCAACCAACTACTTCAATACCTAAGACAGTGGCAAACTACAAAAAGGTTGAGTTTGAAGTAGATACTGAAAATATGCATGAACTAGACGAAATAGAATTCCATAGACATAGCTCTGAGATGTTATATTCTATTGTGGTAACAAAGTCTATGAGTGTTGCTAAGTTGCAGAATACCATTATTAACATGCAGAATCAAATAAAGCTGGACAAAGGCTCTTTGTATGCTAAATATCTATGGATTAAAGCCTTAGAAGATTTTATTTTACAGGTGGGATATGATCCCTCAAATGTACAGGCAGCTGAATTATTGATCAAGAAAAAGAATGAATATATTGCAGCTTTGAGGAAACAACTGAAGCTTCCTCAACGTGAACACCCACAGACCGAAGAAATACTTCAGGATCAAACAGAAAAAGAAGAAATGATGCAGGTGATCCTCAAATTGACTGCTTATATTAAAGATATGGAGACCCAAATGGATCAACTTATTCAGGAGAAAGAGACTGTGAATGAAACTAATGCTTCTATTATTCCTACATTGATACCAGTTATTACCACAGTTGTAGCTTCCACTCTGGGAGAAAAATTAGCACCTAATGAGCCATTGGCAACTGTAGTTCCAGTGCAATCATCTACTACATCAGCCACAGATTCTTCCACAACACAGGTACAACAAACAGATGGAGCAGGTCAAATAGTGAAAGCTATGGAAGAATTTTCCTTGAAAACTAATGAGATAAATAACTTGAAAGAAATGATTAAAAGTCTTGAAGCCACCAACAAAATAGCCTTAATAACTGCTAAAAACCATGAGCAGAAAGCTATCAGACTTGAAGAACAAATGAAGATATTACAAAAGGAGTTAACATTTACCAAATAGATTTCGTTCATCAAGAATCATCTTTGGACAAATATTATTGAGGCCATACATTCTTAATGGCCTTCAATTCAGGTCATCTATGAGCAGAGAGACTTACTGTTAGCAGCCCAAACTGAGATTCAAAACACCAAGGATGAGTTAGCTAATAAGCCATCACAGGCTTTAAAACTTATCACTTTCCTAAACAGTAAGAATAGAGCAGAGTTGGAAGAGTTACAGGTACATGAAAAAACTGAGAAAATATTACAAATCAAGAAGGTTGTAACTAAAAGAAATTTGATGAACAACCTAGAGGAAAAAAGTGAAGCCATGAACATTTCCAATACTAAGTTTTTGGCAAAATACACTATTTTGAAGCAGAAAGGCCTACTAGATATTCATGTCTTCAATGAAAAACTAATGGCCTAGAAAGAGTATGATAAAAAGATAAGGGAGTTTTCAAAAGAACAAGTCAACAAACCACTGCCATTGGGCACTCCTACAGGAAAGGTCATCCTCCAATATTTTGAAAACTTGTTTTTTCTACGACATGAGATTAAGCATATTTTTGTTTTCAAACCTACCTTTGCTAAGTACATAGATGTTGATGAAAAATTTAGAAAGCTAAAAAGTGTGAAAATTCCAGATGCAGAGCAATGGCAAGCATTCACTGAATTAATGTAAACCATGAAAAAGTAAAATAGTGAAGAAGACTAAATAAAAAAAACAGTCCAACAAAAAGTGAAACAAAAAAGAAAGTCAGCTGATTTTTACTGAATAAAGGCTTCTTTTACAACAATAAAGAGTGAATATACCAGTGAAAGTGTATTAGGGTTAAAATAAAAACGTTAAAGTGTATCAGAAGAAAGAGTATCAGTAAAGGCAGCTCAAGCAAAGATATTTCCTAAGCATCCAACAAGCAGGACAACTTGCCAATGAAAGGTCCTTGATTAAATAGAGTTGTTCTATATATTTTGGATAATAGGAAAGCTTGTTAATTTGTTAAGCAACCGTCCCTCTTATTTTGTAAATATATTTTGTATTTCCTAAAGATATTCCTACATCTCTCTAGGATATTTGTAAACAATATTTTGTATAATTACTTCTGCATTAGAAGTATTAAGGGTGGAATAAAATTTCTAAGATTACTATAGAGTTTTGCTAATACATTGGAGACTCTCATGTGTTGAATTCAAAGTAGCAGACTAGACAAAGCTAAAGTGGCATCATAATTCAGGATTCTTGCGATAAGTTGAAGAGTGAAGTACATCTCTTTTTGTCATTTTTTCTTTTTCTGAGTTTCATGAAATTCATTATGTGTTTGATCTATCTTAATGTGTAACTAGAAATATTACTACAGGACTAGCCTTTTGCTCCCTGTTTTTAACTAAGTTACCATTTAAATGTTTTCTACTGATTTCTGGTGTTAGGAATTATTCATTGCTCCTACTCCCGTTTGACCCCTGCCTCCTTCTTCAATTTTCCGGATCAAATGATCCTTCATTTCCCTTTATCCTGATCATACCATTTCATCAAAAACCTTTCCCCAAATCTATGAGGGTTATCTCCCTTGCCCTAAATTCATTTGTACCCTTTTGGCCTTGCCTTGTAGTACTACTATCTAGACTTAGACTCCATAGCCCAATGGACAAGTAGATCTCTCCTTAGTTTAATCCTAAGTGATTTTGACCCACCAAAACCTTTAAAAAAAAACCAATTGTTTTATCATAACTAGCCTAAAAACATAAATCCAAACAAAGATAAATCTTAAAGAGAGAGCCCTCTCTGAATTCTAGGAAGCCTAGATCCTAGGATTTGAAGTAGGTTTGTGGTTACCTTGGTGAGTTCTCTCTTGAACCTGGAGAAATTATTGAGTGATAACACTTTCTTCCATCCTAAACCCAAAGCTAATCCTACATCTCCCTCCTTTTCCAAAGTAACCCTTCCTTATATCTAAGGTGTTACTGACAATATTTCCAGAATGTTGAGAAAGAAAAACATCCAAACCTCTTTCAAACTCATGGCCACCCTTAGGAAAATATTTAGGTCACTCAAAGACAAACTTGATCCCATGCTTTGCCATGGTGTTTATGGGATTCCTTGCTCCTGTGGCAAGTCCTAAATAGTCCAAATAGGTGGATCATTCAAACCTCGTATTAAGGAGCACATGGATGACAACATCCATAATCGAATCTCAAAATTAGCCATTGATGAGCACTCTAACAACATGAGCATCTTAGTTTTGACAAAGCTAAAATTATTTCCTCTGCTCCTTTTCACACCAACCATCTAATGAGGGAATCCCTTGAAATTGAAAACAACTCTAACAATTTTACTGGAGAGGATGGTTTTAATTCTAGTTAATCTTTGTGTCCCACCATCCACTAAATCATTCCTTCCAATATACCCAACCCTAAGATATTCCTTGGTTCCCTTTCCTTGTCCCCCTTTTTCTTTTCACCCTCTCCCCTCCTTAACCAGTATCATAAGTTCCTTGCTTCTCTTTTATTTTTAATTTTATTATTGTCTTCAACAATATAGGATCTTAGTCACTTCAAATTTAATAACACTGGTTTATTTTATATTAATATTTCAATTCTTGGGATTAATGATATTAATCAATCATTATTTTAACTCTGTATTCCAACAAATTTAAGTCTTAATAATAATATTTTCGAATATTTTACCAAATAACTTTAATATTAATATAATAATAATGTAAATAATTTAATGATTATATTTTTAATAATTATAATATTAGTACTTACCAAATGGATTTAATAATAATATTAATATACACATATTTTAATTATTATATTTTCATTCTAATTTTTTAATTATAATATTAATTTTTAATAATTATAATATAGTAATCATCCTTATAAATTTAATGTTATTTTATTATAATAATAGTTTTTCGAGTCAATTAATTAATAGTTATTTAATTATCTTTATTGATAATTTGTCCTAGTTAGTTAATAATTTATTTTATCATTTATTAGTTACTAATAATTAAAACTTAAAATTTATAGATTATAAATCTTATTAGTTATTTAATATTCTAAATTTAATAATCATCATAATTTTTTAATAGTTTATCATCGTTAATTTATCTTATTAGACCTTAATATTTTGATTAATATATTAATATTTAATAATAGTGTTATTAGGTATTAATACTTTAATAGTTTATTATTTAAATTTTTAATTTTTTATTATGGTTTATTCTTTAACTTATATCCTAATTATGGTCCAATAATAATAATAATAATGATAATAATGATAATGATAATAACAATAATAATAATAAATTTACTATTTTTAATAAATTATAACATCTAATCACTAATGTATCTCTCGACACCACTTCTTTTAAAAAGGATTGATCTTTATTTCTCATCCTCTTTGTTCTTGCTCCATGTCCCTAATGATGGGTGAAGGGTTCACCCGAAATGTCGGATGCTTCAAATATTATTAACAAAAATATAAAGCTGAAGCAATTGAGTAGATACATGATATAAAAGAAAAGAAGAAAGAAAACCAGCCCAAGTGGTGATGTAAAAATATTTGAGTCATTGTAATCATAATTGAGACTTAGACCACCAAGCATGTTTAACTTATGTTGAGTCAAGGGTAATTTTTATTTCATAATTAAGTGGGGTGTTGAAGATAAATACTACCATCAAACATATTAATTGTTTGACCGACAGACACCTCCACCTCTTGCACTGCATCATCATAGGGGTACTGCCGCCATAACTATTTCAACCTAAAGGGGTAATTACTGACTTAACTTTATATATAAATATACATTATTAGGGATAGAGGAGACATCAAGAGTTAGTATTGTAATGCATTTGTAGTTGCATTCTTTTCTTGTGAGTGCTCTAGGTTAGTAACTCTTCTTGGGCTTTGGCGTTTCGATCTTCTGTAAACTCATGTATGGTTTTTGTTAGCAGTGGTAGCTGCGTGTTTCGTTGCGTGCTTTATCTTTCAACACCATTGTCCTTGGCACAACTTGTAAAAATAAGGGGCAAGATAAGGGTCTCCCTTAAGTTGCCCAAAATCCATGTTACAAATTAGAATGTGATTCCATCCTAAGCTATATTGAATACATACCTGCAGAATCACAATCTCATTTTTTAATTTCTAGGAGTCTGACCTATTGATAAAGACTTTTTCTTATGGATTAAAATAAATTGCATGGCAAGGTCCATGTTGAGTTGCATATCGGTGTCAAGGGCTTCTTCACACTGGTTTTTACCAACCCTGAGGACTGTTGTACAGTTTTTGGGAGAGGACCAGGTTTCCTAAATAATGTAGGAGTGTTTCTTAATTTTTGAAATCCTAGATATAATCCCGGCAATGAGAAGTTATTGGTCACTCCTATGTGGATGTGTTTGTACTACTAGTGGAATAATTGTAAGAGAGTGTATTGGATGGCATAGGAAAATACACTAGGATCCTACATCGAAAACTCTTCTTCCACCCCTTGTCTGGTTTCACTAATAACAAAACATGATAATAAATAATCTAAAAACAATTTATTTTCTAAACTAATGAACAAAATTTATTTTTATATATATATATATATATATATATATATATATATATATATATATATATATAAACTACATTATTAACATCTACTTGTGACTAAATGTGTCATTTAAATCATTAACTCCTTATAGCGAACAATATCAATTTTAGATATCCAATTACGTAACTATATTCATAGTGGGAATGATATGAATTTTAAATATTTAATTATTCTATTATCCATTACAATTTATTGTGGAAATGATATGGATTTTAAATATCATTAACGTTGAATTATAAATAATATAATTTTTTTCACTTTGAAATTTAAATACATTTATAAATTTGAACTTATTTTACTCTATTAATTTATTTTTGAAATAATAAATAATAACAATTATTTTAAAATTGAAATTATTTACTATTTACTCATTCTTAAATCCAATTCAACATTTTAAATAAATTCAAAACAACAATATCACAATTATAAAAGTTCACAGAATTTTCATTCATAAATTCAATACAACATTTTAGATAATTTCAAAAAACATAACATCATTATTCCAAAGATATACCAAATGTTCAACATGTTTAATGGAAAACCACGGCCATTGTAGAAAGCAATGAGAAAGCAAAAATGAAGACTTCATAGGCCGCAAGAAAGGAAAATAGCTCCGTCCATTCTCAAGTCAATTCTCTCATAGTCCTCTTGTCAGCCGGGGTGCCGGCCTCTACCTGATAAAACATTTCGTTCCAATGGATTTCATTGAGAAAATATATGGAGACCAAGTGGTGCCACAGAAATGCAGAAATGCCAAACAAAGGGGGAAAAATAAGGGTGAGCGTAAGAGCCCTAGCAGTTTAGCGCAGGAGCAAAGGATCTTGAAGGCCTCTCCAACAATTCCCCAGATGCCCAGGAGCAACTAGCTCAATTCGAATCGATGGCTGAGAATGATATAATCATCTAACAAAGGATCGAATGGTATATATTATAACAGAAAGGCAGTTAGGAAAGTTGTTTTCAAATAATAATGCCTTAAGGCATAAATATATGTGTGTTGTCATGTTTTTTATTTTTTATTTTATTTTTATATTTCTTAAATGCAACTTTAATTTTCTTATATTAAACCATTTTATTATTTTGTTTAGTTGATTATATATATATATATAAATATATATAATTTTATTTTAAAATTAATAATAATAAAAAAATAGAATGATAAATTTGAATTTTATAATTAATATAAAAAAAAAAAATATATATTTATATATTTCAAAATACATTTTAAATTATAAAAAATTGCAAAAAAAAAAAAAAAACTTATATCAACTAAAAACAATAGAATTGTATCAACTACAAAAACAAATTTGTAAAACAATTTTACAGTTTTTCTTAATTTATCATTTTGCAAATGAACCTATTATAAAACAAAACGATTATATTTTGTTAAAGTGGGCAAAGAAAAATACTCATATTTTTCACAATATCCTAAATATTACGGAGACAAATTCTTATATAAAAATATCCATAATGTTGTGTGTAGCAGTAATACACCAAACAAATCATGCATGTCATGTAATATATATATATATATATATATATATATATATATATATATATATATATATATATATATCACCTGATGCTTTGTACTCCAACATAAATTTGTAATGAACAACATATGGAACACATTATTGTAATTGTAGTTTTCATAATTGACATCATTAAGAAAGATCAATTCGTTCTCAGAGAGTTCGGAATCACTTATTTTTCCCAGGGGCGTATTCTACATCCAAGTATGACCCTAATGTGTAAGTATATCACCTACTACTAAAAAATAATAACTTTAATTTTCGCTAATGTCGACCAAAACATTAACTTCAATCTTAAATCATATATATATATATATATATATATATATATATATATATATTGATTTTTTAGATTATACATAACATTTTAATCTTATTAATAGACTATGATTAATTATTAAAATACAACTATGTATTATGGCACTCTAAAACAAGTATGGGGTAGATCTCCCTTAAAAACGTAAACGTAAATGTAATGCTTAACATTTAACATTTTTTATCCAATGCCAGTCCTATTTAAAAATAAACCATATATATACTCCATAAACCTCTTTATATTTAAGAACACTAAAAAAAAAGTTTTATTTAGGTGAAGCCTATGGGCCAAATCATTATTAATACTGTTAGCACTCCGTAATTTCAAGGCTGAAGAAAAAACCATGGAGGTAACATCAAAACCGCTTTGGCAGCTGGGTTATAGCTCTACTAGCTTCACAGAGAGATCTCTCTATATAATTTAACTTTTTTTCTTGGAAATTTTAGGCTAGTTAATCGGCTCAGAGTTTGGTTTTGAATTGTTTTGGTTGGAACAACAAGGGAATGCCATTAAGAAATGGAGTCAAAGAGGATTGGGGTGATCATTTTCCAGAAGTATCAAGCTTGAGTGAAACAGGGCAAGCTAGGTTGCATTAACTAGATTCTTTTATATTTTTAAATGAGTTATGGAAGTGGAAGAAATATGGAATTCAGTAGAGATTGAAAAGAAATTAAGTATTCTTCAATATGACATTAGTGGAAAACACATAAATTGTAAAAGCAGTCAGAATAAGGTGTTTTAAATAACATGTCCTATTCATTACACTTTCCGCTTTACAATTAAGAATTTCTCATAAACAACGAAAAGGGAAATACAATGGAAAACACAGAAACAATAGAAACACTTCACCAGTGATTAAACCACATGAATCCTGAAATAGTTGGTCTTGTATTACTTGCAAATGGTCACTTAAACTCAGTGAACAAATTTCCAATGAATGGTAGTCTTCCTCATTACAAATCCCAACCTCTATTACTTCAAATGATGAAGCATTTATGCACATTCTAAACTAAAATATCTTGAAAAAATATCAAGATTTGTTACAAATATATCTAACTGCGTTACACAAATAGAACTGAAACATAGGACATTCAAAACTAATGAATATACTTGGCACTATCTTTGTCGATTTTTGGTGACAAAAAAGAGAAATTCGAATTTGATAGAAAATCTTATTTGATGAGGTGGCCTCCAAGTCACTAACTATCTTTGAGCTTTTTCCTCATGAATTTTGAAAGATAGGGTCTAGTTATCCCTTTGAATATGTCAATCCGAGATAGATATGTAAAAAGTGAAAGAAGTTATTGTAGATGAATATGTTTTGGAGATAAAACTCTCTCAGTTTCCCAACATTCTTCTCCAGTTGCTCAAAAAATTATCTAAAAAAATATGTCTAAAACAAGACTTTTCACAGGTGAAAAATTAGGCCATGAAGATGTGAGTGTATATCTCATTTTGTAATACATGTATAAGACGTGAGTTAGGTTTTTGTATTTTTGAATATTAGGAACACAAAATTCCTCTAGTTTCTCAAGATTCATCTCTGATGGGCCATAATCTGCTCCTCAAAAATATGACTAAATCGGAAATGTATGGAAAATATTCATTCAAATATTCCTCTGAATCTCCCCAACCATAACAGTTGTTAGAAAAATGAGAGGTTTTTGTATATGACAAGGTTATCCACAAAATCCTCTTTCAATTTTTGAAAATTCTCTCTCATACATTTGTAAACCATGTTTAAATTTACTGTGTTGTATTTGGAAAACATAGTTTTAACTAGCCATGAAATGAACATATGACGTGGAGGTGGAAGGTGACATGGAGGTGGGGGATGATGTGGAGGCACAACATTGGCAGAAATGGTTGATGTGTGAGTGTGGAAGAAAATTGCGGGAAAGGAACGGTAAGTAGAAGCGGGATCAGGCTGGAAAGGGATGAGGAGGTGGCACAGATCGAGAGAGGTGAGGTGGGATATCATACCTTGCGAAAGGGAATGGAGGTGAAGTGGCAGAGAGGAGCAGGAGTATGCACATGATGATATCAGATTGGAGGAGTTATAGTGAAGGGGGCCCAGTGGTATTGGTTGAGGTGGCATGATGTGAGAGGCGGTTAATGGGCAAATTGGTGGTTTTTGATATGGAAAAGAAACATATTTTTAGAGGGGGTATAAAGGAGTAAGTGGTTTGAGTAGTGGGGGGTATGAAATGATGGGTGGGCGCCATGTTATTGTAGGCTCTAAAATCGAAACAACGTTTTTCAGAGCCCCCCCCCTCCCCCTCCCCTTCGATGGTAAAGATAGGATGGAGAGGGGGTGTAAAATGTGATAAGGGTCGTTGGATGAGGGAACATGAGATCGGATGGGTAGAAATATGATGGCACATTAAAGTGATATGATGTGATGGTTTGTCGGGTAGAGGGGGAGTTTGATAAAGTTAAAAATTTGGATAATGGATTTACATGTCAAACTCGAAATTCATGTGCCTGATCCCTTTAAACTTAGGATAATATTTACCTCTTTTCCTTCTCATGTGTATGAGATATAACTTTGGAAGTTAAAAAATTAGGATAAATATTTTCATGCTTTTAAAAGCCATAATAGAACTTCTATCTACCCTTTAACTTTCATTTCTTTTTCTAACCTAAAATTTTTTCATCTCTTTCCTTAGGGTGCATTTAATCTAACAAACCCATATAACCTCTTTTTTTATAAAAATCTAACCTACTATATCACTTATTTCTCCTATTGATTTAGATTAGACTGTTGAATCAATCTCATTTTCTACCTAACTACTGATTTGCCAAGATTAAACTGTTTGGAAAATATTTATTCACTAAACTAATTAACATTAAATTAACACTTGTTCCATCATGACTGAGGTGTATGATTGAAAAAAATCTAGTGATTGTGGCATTTTAAGACAATATGCACACAATCTTATTGGATTTTGACATAAAGGAAACTAATTTTAGCAGTAGTGGCATTTAAATTTGCAACACTTTCAGTGTTATTTATATATTTCTTTTGTGGGGTTCTTATTCTCTTTTTATTCTATTCGTATTTATTTCTTTTTTGATAAACCCTCTTTTCATTTTTTTTTTGTGGAAATCATTTGAATATTGAAAATTATTTACAATGTAAAATTACAAATATGAAATATTTCAGTCACCTTGAGATCCTATAAATTATAGGACCCTAACAGTGGATACAGCTGAGGAATGACACTCCCCTTGTGAGGTGTCAAGAACTACAAAATTCTGGATTTTGCAGATCAGTGCTTTATCCATTGGGCTGATCCCAAGCCATGCAAAATGAAACTGAAATTACAACTGACCTTTGTACTGAAAACTGTAAAACTAAAAATTCTGCACACTGAAAATATGAATTTTGAAAGGATGGTTATCTAGTAAGCTTATCTTTATATATATAGCCCTATGCTAACACAGAATGTGTAACTTCAATCAATGTAAAATATCCAGTATATCCAATCAAAAATCTGATCTAGTACTTGGGCTTCTTTACTTCCTTTTACAAAACTCAGAGCCAGAATTTGTAAAGACACTAGACACTGACTATAAGTTTGATCTTCACAATAGTTGATCTGAAAGGATATTTGCATGTGAAAGAGCTTTGTGCCATGTTGATTTGAAGTTGGTGACAAAGTGTTTAAGTGGGTGAAATTATGCTCAAGCATTTAATTATGCATTTTATCAGCCTTTATTAAAATCATGCATTTTTTTAGATAAATTATTAATATTTGTGAGAGAAAATTTGTCTCACATATTATTCAGTTAATGTAATTAGGTAAATTGGTTTTTATGTGAGAAACCACCTCACACCAATTCCCTATTTTTCTCAATTGTAGGTTGAGAGAATCAAGGGCATCATTAAAGAGTCTTTAGGTGGTTTTGAGACTTTTCCCAATTATGAGCCTGAGATAGTTGGAGGTCCTACTTTCATGGATCTTGTTTTTACTTCCTTGTAATTAGGCCCTACAATTGTGGGTCTTGTAATTAATTCTCTTTGTTGGAGAGTGGGTGAGGGAAAACTATATATATTCCTTATGTAAGCCATGAGAAGGGGGAAAAGAAATGAGATAATACCTATCCATTGAGATACATAGTTCTTGGCTAATGCTCGGCCATAGAGCTTCAATGTAAGAAAGCTTACTTTGAGGAGGGAATATAGAATATCTGCATTCCAATTGAAGTAGATCCGGAGATGTATCCCCAGAGAGATGGAGGGGTGAACTCTGTTACCAATTGGTTGTCTCTCTCTTACTTAGGTGTTTGTGATTCTTGATATGTTTACGTGTTTATGCACTATAATCGATGGACTAACATGCTAATTTAAACCTGTATAAGCCATAGTAAATTAAAATATCTTCATACCATACACGATGGTTAGAGTAGTACACGGCCCGTGATTGGATTAGGTGGTATCAGAGCAGGTGATTGCTTTGCAGGATGGGAAGAGGAATGAAGCACGCTAAAAGAATGCAAGAGTTGCAAGAGATAAATGACAACATTCAAGCCGACAATGAAAAATTGCGAAGACTGTTGCAGGTAGCTGAAAAGGATAAGCAGGAGCTTCAAGAGATGATATGAGCCAAAGAGGAGTTACTATCTAAGTTGCAAAAAACTGAGATGATGGATGTTGCATCTCAAACCAAGGTATATGATGTTACTTCATGTTTTGTTTTCTCTCAATATGAAACTAATGTTGGCCTGAATATCCTCATCAAGTTGGGGTATAGAGGAGGTGGACTTGGCAAAAATGGCCAAGGATTCACCTAGATATTGGAGGTTGTACCAAGACAACCATTTTGAGGCTTGGGTTATGGAAAGGAAGAGAAAGAAGGATGCTCGAAGGTAGCTAAAGCAAAATTCGTATCTTCATCACCCGATTCCAAGAAGGGATTCAAGCCACCTAGTCCCCATCAGTTCAAGGACAAGTCGGGAAGGTATAATAGTCATTCAAATTATTCTTTGACATATAAGAGTAATGATTTCATCCATAGATATTCTAACTATGATGTGGTTAAGCATCACAAAAAGAAAGTGTGGGTTAAGAAGACAAATGTGTCCACGAGAAGTGAGACCAAGAAGAATGAGAACCTTCTGAATCCTCCTATAATGAAGACACAATTGAATTAGAAATGACATAATTTCTATAGTTTCTACAAGATAAATGGCCATTGGGAGAAGAAGTGCTGGAAGTTACACCCTGAAATTCGGCACAAATCAAGCAGGCAACTTGTAAAAGATCCCGTGAATAAGGACGCTCAATCCACCATTTGAACAACATGCTTCCAAGAAGAAAGTTCTTGGTGCTAGTTTGGTAAGAAGTTCATGTTGTTTCTGCAAGTTATATTTCTTCTCTTTTTCAAAATTTTAAGTTTTATGGGGGCAGGTATCCCTCTTTTGATGGAAAATGTTCAAAAATTGTTCTTCTCAGAATCAAAAAATAATGGCACCATTGCAAAGAGATCGATAAGAGGAATCCATCGGCACTTGAATCATGTCAAACGACCTCCGGATGGACAAGTTATTGTGACCTAAAGGATCACTGCACCTTGTTGCGCATGTTGTTCCTAGTGTTAATGGTGGTGTATTCGCTTCCTGTGAAAAATAAGTGAGGTTCTTAATGGTTTCATTAGCAGATATCCTATTTCAGTTGTAGTGGCTATTGTAAAGCATGAAAAATCTATGCTAGGTAGGTCTCACTGTAAATGCAAAACCTTTTCTTAATTTATGGTAGGGATAAAAGTGCAGAAGCCGAGCAGGAGCAACGAAGTTTTGGAGGCACAACAGCAGTGGCAGATTATGGAACATATTAAATATCACTTAGAATATATGGCTCCCAAGCGAAATAGGAAGCCCAATTGAAGTGAAGGCTCTGATGATCATCAAGAAGTTTAGTGGGTTGAAGATGATCGATGTGATGACATCCCTCTAGAGTTCCAGAAATACCAAGAACTCAAATCTCAATCTGGATCGCTAATTGTGTGTGAAAATGTTGAGAGTTTCCCAAAGATTTTGTTGAAACTGACTAGTATGAGGACTTGACTTTCGTAGACAGGCTACATCACCCTACTTGAGATGCGTTCACAAAGCAATAGTACAATGGCGGATCGTAATTTTTTTTGGGTTACCAAGTTGAGACTGGATTAATGGAATGGATCATTGTTCGTAGCAACCTGACTACCAACGAATGGGTTCCCACTCCTCTAGATGACCAGGAAACGATGATGGTTCTTTTGTCGAAGCCCATTTTGAGCAGTTAAAAGACCATAGGGATCTGAACAAAAACCAGACCAATTTTGACAGGATTATGTTTTAATCTGTCTGGTTTGTTTTTGTAACCTTAAGATAGGGGATCAAGCCCTTGCTCTATGGAATTATGCATTTGATGTATTCTCTCATTTAATTTGGATTTCAATTTTGGATTTGATGCCACAAAATTGACATTCAAGTGATAAAATCATGCAATGGTTCCACCAAATCTGCCGCACAATATTCACCTATGTAATTTCTGGCTAAAACAAGAGGAGCTTTGAGTGGACCGGTGCATTCATGTGTACTTTGGATCAAATCCAATATGAAAAATTCAAGATGATGGCAGGACTTTGAAAAAATGCACTCTGAAGTCAGCAGGTTCTGTGATTTTACAGAATATCTACTTTTCTCTCCAACTTTGAAAGATGGGGCTCATGTTCACTAAGATTTTTCAGCGTTTGTTTGCGAAAAAGGAAATGCATATTATGATGGTGGGTCTTAATGCTGCTAGTAAGACTACCATTTTGTACAAGTTGAAGCTTGGATAACTTTTCACAACAAATCCCACTACTGGTTTCAATGTTGAGGCTGTGGAGTACAAGAATATTAGCATTACTACTTGGGATGTTGGAGGTTAGGGCAAGATCTGACCACTACAAAGACATTACTTTGAGAATACTCAGGGTCATATATTTACGGTTGGTATTAATGATAGGTGACATGTTGTTGAAGTAGGAGATGAATTGAATCAGATGTTGAATGAGGATGAGTTGCGAGATGTTGTTCTCCTCGTATTTGCAAACAAGCAAGATCTTCCCAATGCAATGAATGTTGCTGAGATAACTGATAATATTGGCCTGCATTCTTTGCTTCAACGCCATTGGTATATCCAGAGTACCTGTGCTACTTTTGGTGAAGGATTTTCTGAAGGTTTGGATTGGATTTCTAACAACATCACAAACAAGGCATAACGTTGAAGCATCGTAATGATGCTATGAGGGATTCAAGAATGGGTAGGATTCCATGCCTTTTGATTATTGGTTGGATACTTTCTGTAGTGTAGTGGATGTGTTTCATGCTTCTCCATCTCAAAAATCTGAGTATATGAAAATTTTGTGGGTCCTAGTTTTGTCTAAAAATTGACTATTGTGGCCTCGCCGAAGAGGAGATCTTGGAAGCAGAAGCCTTTAGTGAGTGAAACCAGTCCCCTTCTGCCCTAGAAGAACTAGGATGGTGAAGACGGTGTGCACGAAGGATTCAATGGCGCATCCTTCTCCGACACGGTGTTCAATCTGTCGACTACGGTGGTAGGACCAGGGATTATGGCCCTTCCTACTACTATAAAGGTCTTGGGATTGATTTTCGATAGTCTTCTCATTATCTTCATTTTCATATTTATTGATGATTCAGTTGACATTACTTAAGGTTTAGCAAATCTGGGGTCGTGACTTCCTATGGTGGCCTCGTAGGAGATGACTTTGGAAAAATTGGGAAGATGTTGTTGCAGATCTATGTTATTATTAACAATTTGGGCATTCTTATTGTCTATATGATTATCATGGGTGATGGACTATTTGTAACATCATCAAATGGCATGCATCATGCTGGTATAATTGAAGAAAAATTTGAATTTCATTGGTGGAATGGACGTGTTCTGATCCTAGTTCTCACATAGTCCTTATTTTGGCTCTGTTGGTGCCTTTTAAGAGAGTGGATTTTTAAAAAATCACTTCTGCATTCTTTACTTGAAAGCATGCATTTTCACTTAGAAATCATCTTATAATTTTGATATTAAATGCACAGGTAGGCATTGGATTCAACTATATTTATTTTCATTTCCTTACAGTAAATTTGACCTCAGAGATGCAGTTTTTCAGTGAAAATAAATTAATGTGTTCTACTTAATAGCCCTATGCCTATAAATTGAAGGGGGAACTTTTATAATGGGGGATTTAACTTATTTTCACCTTCCAAGTGCACATGTTATTTTGCACATAATATGTCAAAGGGGGAATTTTTATTTTTCCCACCATTAGTACTATCTGTTATGTACACATTATGTAAAATGGGGGGTTTGAAAACTTGGTAATTTTCCCTTTGTGCACATGTTTGGCACATTAAATTCCTTTTAATTGCCATGCAAAAGGGCCCTAGTTTCCATCATATTTTGGCATCAAAAAATTGGCATGCAAATTGTTGAATTCCATGTAAAGGGCCATAGTTTCCATGAAATTCATGATGTGAAAGATGATTATGAAGCATTGTAAAAGGCTTGTTCTAGCCACTCTTATGTGAGGGAGAGTGAGAGGCATATTTTTTCACATTAAGCCTTGTTGGATTCTTTATAATAAAGTTGAATGAGGTGATTTTCCTAAGCCATTTTGGCATGCAAACTTGACTAATGAAATCTTGGCAAGTGTTTCAAAAGATGTAAACATGTATGATCAACTACAGGTTGCAGCTTCAGGCAGATGTGAACTTTTTCATTCCGATTCTGAAGGACCGAGGTGAAGGAATCTCGAAGGGATGTTCCTTTTCAAAAATTTACGTTACAACGTTAGGCAGATGCAGGCTTGCATCCTAATTCCGAAGTACGTTGGGTGAAGGAGTCTTCAAGGGATGTGCCTTTTCAGGCATTTTCGTTGCAACAATTGCAGGTGTTTGCCTTTGCATCTTATTTCTAAAGTACTTTGGGTGAAGGAGTTTTCAAGGGATGTGCCTTCTCATACATCCATGTTTCTAGCAATTTCAAGTGTTGGTATTACATTCTGATTCCGAAGTACGTCAGCTGAAGGATTCATGTGGGAATGTGCGTTTGAGAGATGCTTGCGTGTTGTTGATGATGGATTGAAGATGATACCATTAGGGTAATTTTGAGGTATAAAATTGGCCTCCTAAAGAAATTATAAAATAATATTGGAAATAATAAAATAAGATTAGATTACATCATCAAATTTTAGAGGGAAAAAGGAAAAAACTACTTTTTCAGCTTGTATTTTCAACTTATCTCCCTATGCGTTTACTCAAATTTTGAGTGGGAACACTCATTGGATGAAAAATTTGATTCCTCATCCAAGGCGTGCCCATGTTGCATACTTTTGATGGACCCTTCTACACGAAAAGTGAGAAATACATGAAAAATGTGATTTCAATCACGTTTTTCATGTATTTCTTATATTTCGTATAACAGGGTCCATCAAAAGTATGCAACATGGGTACTCTTTGGATGAAGAATTAAATTTTGCATCCAACGAGTACTCCCGATCTAAATTTGAGTAATACATTGGAGAGATAAGTTGAAAAAGTAGTTTTATTATTTTATTATATTTTAATCTTTGTGCTTTTTCACCCCAAAAATGGTGAATCATCCCCCATGGTTGACATCATCATCTTGAATCCTATTGGTTCTTATAAAGTTTATTTTTTTGTACATTTTTCTTAGGAGGCCCATTTCAGACCCCAAAAGTTGTCTAATGTTTTGGAGGCCAAAATTTTCTTTGTGGGGAGGTGTGATCCGAAAGGATCGGTGCACATGAAATATCTTTGCGCCATGTTGGTTTGAAGTTCGTGACAAAGTTTTTAAGTGGTTGAAATTATGGTCATGCATTTAATTATGAATTTTATGAGACTTTATTAAACTCGTGCATTTATTATGTAAATGATTAATATTTGTGAGAGAAAATTTGTCTCACATATTATTCATTTAATGTAATTAGGGAAATTGGTTTTTATGTGAGAAACCACCTCACACCAATTCTCTATTTTTCTGAATTGTAGGTTGAGATAACCAAGGGCATGGTTGAAGAGTCTTTAGGTGGTTTTGAGAATTTTCCCAATTATGAGCCTAAGATAGTTGGAGGTCCTACCTTCATGGATCTTGTTTTTCCTTCCTTGTAATTAGGCCCTACAATTGTGGGTCTTGTAATTAATGCTCTTTGTTGGAGAGTGGATGAGGGAAAAATATATATATTCCTTATGTAAGCTATGAGAAGGGGGAAAATAAATGAGAGAAGACTTAGCCATTGAGAGCCATAGTGCTTGGTTAATGCTCGACCACAGAGCTTGAATGTAAGAAAGCTTACTTTGAAGAAGGAATATAGAATATCTGCATTCCAATTGAAATTGATCCGGAGATGTATCCCCAGAGAGATGGAGGGATGAACTCTGTTACCAATTATTTGTCTCTCTCTTAATTACGTGTTTGTGCTTCTTGATATATTTATGTGTTTATGCACTATAATCGATGGACTAACATGCTCATTTAAACCTGTATAAGCCATAGTCAATTAAAAGATCTTCATACCATATATGATGGTTAGAGTAGTACTCGACCCATGATCGGATCAACAGTGAGCTATGAGATCATGAAGAACATGCCATGTACTGGAAATTAATTGGGATTTTGCAGTGAAAAACTCGTCTATATAGAAAGCATTTGGATCATGGAATTTATGACCTATTTCTTGATGTTCAAAGTATTTTTCACATCCATGGTCATAATTGGGTATTTCACATATACTTTCTATATCCTTATACCTTTTTAGACAGGATTTATCAGATTCATTAACAAAAAAATCCTCAATTTCAACATCAAAATGAAACACTATTGCTTCTTGTTCTAGAGGAAGGAGGTTTTCCAAGACATATGTACTAAGTAATAAGTGATCCAAGGGACTGTAAATATGTTTTGGATAGTCTTCCTACCATGGAAATAAACCTTTATATTTATCCTTACCTTCATGCTAGATTAACCCACATCTGTCCTAAGATAATTGTATATTTCCAGACAAGCCTTCTAATGATATTTCTATTGAACATGACAATGGAAATGCCCGCTTGATGAAACTTTCATCCTCTTGATCTTGAAGATCACAGTTCGATGATGGAGAAAAAATTTGATTGCGAAAATCATCCAACACATTAGCTATTGGACCATGAAAAAGTTAAAAAGACTATTGAAACCTATTATATGTTGGTTCCAATGAAACCTCCTAAATTTCTATAGGTTGCACATTCTCTATTTCAAATCTACTATGAAAATTTTCCTTAAAAAACTGAAATGTTTCAAAACATAAAGGTAAATAATTTCCCAGTTTCATTTGATCATGTACTTTAATGGAACTTGATGGCTGCAATTTTCAAACTAAGGAGTTCTGATCAAGATTTTTATTGTCCTCTTTGTTGTGAACATCAATGCATAAAGACTGTGAATTGTTGATCTTCGAAGAATTTTCTCTTATGAATTGGAATGAAGTAAAATATAAGGGGAGAAATCCTTCATTTACTTCAGAACTTTCTAAATTTTTTTCATCACTGTCATCACATATATACCTAGGTTGATCGTTTCCTTTATATTTCTTAAACTGAACTTCCTCCTTTACAAACCAGTTACTGATTGCTTTACACAATTAGCTTCAATTTGGGGGACATAATCATCTTCGTATTGATCAAACTTTGGCACGTTATAAAAAGAAGGAATTTCATTAATCATACATATCTTATCATTAGATTTATTCTATGCTAGCTAATATGTAAATCTAATTTCTTTATTTTCCCTTAATGCATACCTAAGGCAATTATTAGATTTATGACAATTGGGATAGGAATTAAAATGTTTCAGATCAGAAATTTTGATTTTCTTCAATTAGTGAGACATGCTCCTGAAAAATATATTCATTTCTGTTGATTATCCTTTGCATATTATCTTCCAAAATGTCAAGATTTACCTCTAATGACATAGAGTTCTCTGCATTTGTGTTCTCCCTCTTTTCTTCCTTCCACTTTTCCCTTCTGATCATCAGATTAGCTTCTACATCTATTGCATTGTTCTGCATATGCTCAAGTGTTGTAAGGTTCCTTTATCTCAGCTAACACTCCATTTCTGGATCAAAATATTTTGGATAATGTAAGAGAGCTGAGTGAGGAAGAGTTCTTATATTATTTGGCATTAAGTAATAGGATTGATTAAATCTGGCAGAAAATTGTTGTATTGTTTCACCTGGCTATCTTTTCAGCTGGTTATACTCTTCTAGAATCAGGAAAAGGTTGATTCTGATTACCCATATATCAAGGAAAACTTTGGCAAACTCTTGGAATTATGAGATGCCTACGGTAGGCAGGTTCTTGATCCAACTCTTGACTTTTCCTTGCAAAGAAAGAGAAAAAATCCTAATACTAACATTCTCTTCATTAACTTCAAAAAGGTCAAGAAAATTTTCAAAACACTGAATGTGTTTATCAGCAGTGATGTTACCATATTCTCCATCAAATCTGGGAAGATATTTATATTAATTTTCAGGGAAATCATAGAGGATAGCAGGTAAGATGAGTGGTTTGTATCTATCTAGAACTTTATAAGGTATAGGAGTATGTTTTATGCAGAATTATGATCTACGAATAAATCAACTTCCCTAAATGTGTTGCTATGCATTTAGAACATGAGATTAAAGGCTTTTCTATCACTTTCTCTAAGAGTAAATAGACACACAGAAATATAGAAGGACATACTTGTGATCCAAGTGTTTCCTATTCTCCTCTTGTCACTTTTGTTGTAGCTTCCAATACAACTTAGATTGCCATATTAGTTCCAAGTATAAACACTACACATTAAATAGATTTCAATATAAAGATGCCTACTTATCTTAATTAGTTAAATTGATTGAACATGAAACATATATATATCATTCAAGAGTACCTCACATGAGAAATAGAAACATAAACAGATACATAAACAAGAAAGTTAACAATAATATTTATTAAAGAGAAGAAGGGGGAGGTTACAACCAATGATCGATTTTATGTCACCATCTCTAGCATCATCCTAGCCTCATCACAATCAACATATCACTTCTATCACTCTCTCAATTGAGAATCTAACATCATTTATTTATCAAAATTCTTCTCTCCCTAGCACTAGGATCTATGCTCAATTTATAGGGAAATTGAAATTAGTTTCTTAATCAAATGACTTTCTAATAATAGGCAAGACATTTTCCCAAGCTCAAAGGTGTTAGATGGACACTTGGATTCAAAGTTTGACACATATGGACTCTTCTAGAAGGCACTGGCCATGTGAAGGTTCCGTAATAATGAGAATTTTTCTCCCATTTGACCAACACACTCTTGAATGTCGAGAAGTGCATTGCAATACAACCTTTAATGGAGGGAACTTCACATGCAACGCAATTATTCCCTTGAGAGGCAGTGTTGGTGAGATCATAAGTGATATAACATATAATTCAAACCTTGGAAATATTGCAATAGAATTCATGAATGGTTTGTTCGTGTCTTAGGGCATGTAGCAACTGAAATGATAGGGGATGATAGACCATATTTCATTGGTCTTGGGGATGATGTCCAGTTTGACTAGGTCATGGAGGATGATGCCAAAATTGACCTATAACAGCTGCCCCCTAAAGCATGAAGTTAGAACAATAAAAATATTTTTTGAATGAGATGCTTTATGACGTGATGGGCTAGAAGTAAAGTAGAGTGGTGACCTGCATCAATCTTACAATATATTACATCATGATATTTTCATCTCGATCATGAATTTTTGAGGGAGGAATTCGCATGCTAAACACATAAATTATCTAAGAACATGTACATAGTGCAGAAAGTCAGCTGCATAGGAATGGTTCCCAATACAAACATGCTTACAGATATAGGCTTAGGTTCGGATGATGATCTGTATGTAAGGTCACCTTACAGATGATGTGAACAACAATCCTAAAATCGCAGCCCAGATGGCTCAAACTAGATCCGAGGTCTTCTTATCTCATTCACTCGATTGTTTGGGTACAAGTTCAGCCATGCGAATATATGATTTGTAGTCGAATATGGTAAGACATCACTTGATTACCATCCAATGATGTGAGCTGTTAACAAACATGAGAGAAACACCATTGATGTTAATGGTTCTCAAGGTATTGCAGTAAATTTCGTAAGGCATGATAGATGATTTGATGTCGAACGCAAACAAAATATTTCGGTCAAAGGTCCGGAAGTGAGTATCTTGTTGATGTTTTAACAAGCCTCATGGTACTGGAAGATGATGTTTCTAAATAAACTTCCTAGATGATGATTTGATGTCGACAAGAAGCCACTTTATCGTGAAATGAGAGTTAGTGATTTCAGAGACAAAAAGTGACTTGATATAGAAATTTTCAGGGATGACTGTCATGAGAATGGAGGTTTATGAGTATTGCAGAAGGATGAGTATTCACTAGATGACTTCTCTTGAACATATCGGCGACACTGGGATGAGTTGGAAGCATTGCTCCAAAACTGAAGTGAAGGTATGATGAACCATAGGTATGAATGAACCGTCAAGAATATTACGCAACCGAAATAGTCATGATGATGGAGTAAAGTGTCATGTTCAAGAGCGACCTGCTACCGTAAAAGTCATGTTTCCTTTTCCCAAATATTCCTCGGTCATTTTTCGACTAGTATCTCTTTATTTTTTAACAAGCTTGAGGATGATAACATATTCATGATCTATAATTCAACGCTTGGGGTGAATAATGTATCACTATTTAATAATTCAATGAGTCTAGCGATGAATGAAAATACATTCTTGCCATGATCGACAAGCCCATCTCTATTTTATGTTTTAACGAGCCTAACGACAGTGATAGCCTATTCTTTTTTCATGTTTAGAGAGTTCTAAAAAGAGGACGAAAGAAAACTCCATAAGTAATTTTTCATAAATTTGTTGCCCAAATTTGAAAAAGTATAAAATGATATATGAGAGAACCTCCTAGCCATGTTTGACTAAGGTTTTCCTTTTTCATAAATAATCTATCCCAGTCCAGAAAAGGGTTAAACTTATACTGAGGAGATATCAATTCATTTACTTTTACAAGCTCGAAAAGAAAAGTCCTCAGAAATCTTTTCACATTATCGGAGTCTGAAAAGAGCTAAAATAAGACTCCAGGGGTTCCTTTTTCATTGTTATAGAAACTCAAAAAAGAGATAAAAGTGCGCTTCAAGTACTTTTTCATTTTTATTAAAGCTTGAAAAATGAGGATAAAAGTATGCTTTCACTCCTTTTTCATTTTTTTATCAAAACTCGAAAAACAAGGATAAAATTATGTTGTGTCTAAATTTCAATTTAATTTACGAGTACAAAAAGATGGAAAGAACTCGTCATTTTCATGTATTTTACAAGCATGAAAAATAGCAAAAGATACTCAATATTTCATGAGTTTAACGAGTCTTGAAAATAATACCTATAATAGAATCGAAATAGTTTTTGAATGTCCCGTGCAAGAGCACATGTCAAATTCCCCCTACAAGAGCACATGCCCCCCAAGTTTCATTTCTTTCACCTAAGTAGACTACTGGTTACTAATAGCTGGATGGAATGAAGGTTCATTTACAAGATCAAATGGAAGACTCATCTTAATTATGAGAGGATTTGTTTCATTTTTTAACGAGCTTGAAACAGGAAAAAAACTATGTTGATGGAATTCTATTTCATTTTTTAACGAGGTTGACACAGTAAAAGAACCATCCTCATGGGCCTGTTTCATTTTTTAACAAGGTTGACACAGTAAAAGAACCATCCTCATGGTGTATTCAAATGAGTGAGCGTGCACTGGAAAAGACGTAGTCAAATGGAGTCATCATTTAAGGAGTTTGATGAGCACCACAAATGATAAGTTATAACATGAATTGACGGGTCTTCTCGAGGGTTTTCATTGAATTTTGGATTGTGGGAGGGTAATTTCTGTGGAATCAGCGGCCACCAAGGAGAACAATTGATGGGACTAGCTTGATATTGCACTGAAGATGTGAATAATGAATCAAGCCTTCCAGTACTCATAAGAGAGGAACTAGATAGGATTTTAGATGATGACATGGGTGAATTCAATAGAAAAAACATCAAAGATGAAGCAATAATAGATGTTGTCACAACTAAAATGGATGGCTCAGTCTGGGATGCTATCTCGGCCACAGTCAAATGACCCAGTGTATACCCTATAGGATCTATGGGAACTTGAAGTGAAACAAGATAAATGAAAGCAGAAGAAGGTGATTGAGGAAAAGACTCGTACTGGTAAAGCTCCTCCCCAAAATGAGTTGGATTTAAAGGTGTTTCGTCTTGTAGTATTTCTTCAATCGAAATTAAACCAGGTGGAAGGATTTCACCATCAGGCCCAAAGTATATTTCAGGAGGTTGACTGCGCAATATGGGAGACTCAATGGCTACAATAAATTGTGGGGCGACCGATATAGGAACAACTTGTGGTCGTTCAAATTTGGGATGCAGATGTTTTGGAAAAAAAGTGACAGGATCTGGATTAACTTTTAGTTGAACAATGCCAGGCTTGGGAGGTATGGTATCACTAATTGGATGGATCGTGACCATGGGTAGCTGTGAGGACTCTTTCTTGACAATAGTAAATGAACCAAGATTTGTAGAAACAAATTGTAATGACTTTGGTATATGTGAGGATGATGTCACACCAGAGGCACTGATAGTACTAGTTTTTGTAGAGCGATGTCGTCTTTGCCGACCAGAAATGACTTCTGGTGGTAAAGGTGGTTTCAATGCTATTATAAGTGAAAAACGGGGAAAGGGATGTTATTAATCCATGATGAATGATTAATTTTAAGACCAAAAAAAAATAAACAAAATAAAAGGGTAATTATAGGCAAAAGGTTTACCAAGAAACTGTGAACTTCAGAATACCTTCTCGCGAACCAAGAAGTATGGGTAAAAAATCTCCCCGAATGTTGTGTTCGATGTATCAAAATTTATAAGGCAGCTGACTCAGTTCACTATCGATGGATAGCAACCTAAAGTTTTCCTCCGAAATATACTTGAAGGTACGTGGAGGCCCAAATCCATATTAGTGCTGTCTAATGCGAAACCGCACAATGACCTTATAATTTTCATACTAAAACACTGCCCTATATACCCAAAGGTACGTGGATGAGCTCTAATATACTTACGTACATGGAGTGAGGCATCACACTCGGAATGTATTGCAGAAAATTAACAATAGCTGCTATGTTTAACGAAGCCTGAACACATCTCTAGCCTGTACCTTCTAAATTTTATCGTTATGGTTCCAATGCTTTTTAGGTAAATTGATGTAAATTTTAAGTTGATCTTGTTTTTAAATTTTCCTTTTGAGGTTCACCGTGATGATGTGATGAAAATTCGTAAAATGCAAACTAGAATGATAAGCAAACTTTTCAATTTTAGCTTTTTTAATGAAAATCCTAGCTACTAAAGGGAAAAAGCAATCCATTTTGAGAGCAAAAAACAAAGAGCACAAACTAATAAGCATCTTTCCTAACTTGTTCCTACGTAAAACACACAACTCACTATATGCATATGCAGGTTTTTCTTTTCATTCCCCTTAATGTGAATGCAAAAAGGAAACTATACGCATCAAGTCAACAAAATCAAATGCTTTCTTCTTTGAGAAACAATGAATTTAACAACAATTTCTCTTTTAGGAAAAACGAAAAATGGAACTACAATTTTTCCTGTAGGAAATGAAGAAGTTAACGACAATTTCCTTTACAAAAACAAATGAATCTAATACAGAAATAAAATACTTTGAATTTGCTTTGTCAATGATAAAGAAAAACACTTAAAGAGACATTGAACAAACTTACTTTTCCAAGGAGGAAGAATTAGGAAAATTCATTGGTCTATAAGAGGTATCAGACAATTGAACACATAGAAAAAAAAGGTTGAGAATGATGGCAATGACAAATTCAAATTGAATTTGGTTGGCTAAGGGGGAAAAAAAATCTCTAAAAGGAGACAGTGCATTGCAATGCACCCCTGAGTGGGAGACAGTGCATTGCAGTGCACTGTGTCTTGACAAACAGTGCGTTGGGTACAATAGATCAGATTCAAAATTCAAGCTATAGAACATGCTTCTAATGAATTTCTTTGATTGAAAAGTATAATAACTTACAATAGATGCTACTTGGTGGATAATTAGAAGAGAAAACACTAGGAATGAAAGGAAACTCCCCAGTGGAGTCTCTAATTTGTTATGCATAATTATGATCTATCGATAAATCAAATTCCCGAAATGTGGTGCTATTCATTTAGAACGACAATTTAAATACTTTTCTATCACTTTCTCTAAGAGTAAATAGACAGAGAGAAAGATAGAAGTACCTACTTGTGATCCAAGTGCTTCCTATTATCCTTTTGTCGCTTTTGCTGTAGCTTCCAATCCAGCTTAGATCGCCAAATTAGTTCCTACAAGTATAAACACTAAACAAAAAAGAGATTGCAATATACAGATGCATATTTATCTTAATTAGTTTAATCGATTGAAGATAAAATATATATGTCATTCAAGAGTCCATCACACGAGAAATATAAACATAAACAGATACATATATGGGAAAGTGAACAACAATCTTTATTAAACAGTAGAAGGGGGAAGTTACAACCAATGATCGATTGGATGTTACCAACTCCAACATCATCCCAGCCTCATCACAATCAACATCTCACCATCAACATATCACTTCTATCACTCTCTCAATTGAGAATACAATAGCATTTATTTACCAAAATTATTCCCTCCCTAGCACTAGGATTTGTGTTCAATTTATAGGGCAACTGAAGGTAGTTTCTCAATCAATGACTTTCTAATAATAGGCAAGACATGTTCCCAAGCTCAGAGGTGTTATATGGACACTTGGATTCGAAGTTTGACAAATATGGACTCTTATAGAAGGCATTGGCCATGTGGACATTCCGGAACAATGAGAATTCCACTCCCATTTAACCAACGCACTCTTGAATGTCGGGAAGTGCATTGAAATGCACCCTTGAATGGAGGGAGCTGCATATACAATGCAGTTAGTCCCTTGAGAGGCAGTTTTTGTGAGCTGATAAGTGATATAACATATACTTAAAACCTTGGAAATCTTGCAATAGAAGTCATGAATGGTTTGTTCTTGTCTTAGGGAATGTAGCAACTAAAATGATAGGGGATGATAGAACCTATTTCATTGGTCATGGGGATGAGGCCCAGTTTGACCAGGTCATGGTGGATGATGCCCAAATTGACCTATAACAGTATTTAAAGAAGTTGCAAAAGTATTTTTGATCACTGGAGGCTTAATAAGCAGAGGATGATCATCATAGGATTTAGAAGAATGTTTTTTATATAGATCAAGGGAGTAAGGAGAGTTTACATTCACAATATTCAAAGGAGAGTAATTAAATATTGGTCTAGGATATTTTCTAAAATACAATAATTGAAAAACCTTCTTGATGAAAAAGAGCATGATGTCTTATATGAAAACCCAAGTTAAATACTTGATCTTCCCATGTTTTCCATTCATGTTTCTTATGGTAAGTTTTATTCCTCTTGTGGAGTATTGGATTTGATTTTGAAATCGATTTGGAGTCACCAGGTGGATGCTTTTATCCTTTGTGTGCCTGATAAATTTCCATCATAATTGATCAGATATGATTCTTGTATAATATTTCCTGAGTAATATGTTCATCCCCAGCATGGTCGCCACTATGTTAGCACACCGTAATTTCAAGGCTGAAGAAAAAACCATAGAGGTAACATCAGAACTGCTTTGGAAGCTGGGATCTAGCCCTACCAGCTTCAGAGAGAGATCTCTCCGTATAATTTAACTTTGCTTTCATGGAAATTTTAGGCTAGTCAATGGGCTCAGAGTTTGGTTTTTGAATTGTTATGGTTGGAACAACAAGGGAAGGCCATTGGGGAATGAAGTCAAAGAGGCTTGGGGTGATCAATTTGCAGAAGTATCAAGCTTGAGTGAAACAGGGAAAGCTAGGTTGCATTAACTAGATTCTTTTATATTTTTAAATGATTTATGGAAGTGGAAGAAATATTGAATTCAATAGATATTAAAAAGACATTAAGTATTATTCAATATGACTTCAGTGGAAAACATATAAATTGTAAAAGAAACCAGAATAAGGTGTTTTAAAAAACATGTCCTATTCAACACACTTTCTTCTTTACAATTAATAATTTCTGATAAATAGAGAAAAGGGAAAAATAATGGAAAACATAGAAACAATAGAAACACTTCACGAGTGATTACACCACATGAATCCTAAAACAATTTCTCTTGTACTACTTGCAAATGGTCACTTGAACTCAGTGAAAAAATTTACAATGAATGGTAGTCTTCCTCATTATAAATCCCAACCTCTATTACTTGAAATGATGAAGTATTTATACAAATTCTAAACTAAAATGTCTCGAAAAAATATCAAGATTTATTACAAATATCTCTAACTGTGTTACAAAAATAGAAATGAAACGTAGGACATTCAAAACTAATGTGTCTACTTGGCACTATCTTTGTGGATTCCTAGTGACAGATAAGAGAAATTTGAATTTGATAGCAACTTTTATTTGATGAGGTGGCCTCCAAGTCAGCTTTTTCCTCCTGAATTCTGAAAAATATGGTCTAGTTATCCCTTTGAATATCTCAATTTGAGATAGAGATGTAAAAATTGAAAGAGGTTAATGTATATGAATATTCTTTTGAGATAAAACTCTCTCAATTTCACAAAAATTCTTCTCCATTTTTTCAACAAATTCTCTGCACAAAGATGCATAAAACAAAACTTTTCACAGGAAGAAACATAGGTTGTGAAGATGTGAGTGTATATCTCATTCTATAATACCTGTGTAAAAAATGAGATAGGTTTTTGTATTTTAGAATATTAGGAACATAAACCTCCTCTAGTTTCGCAAGATGCATATCGGATGGGGCACAATCGGCTCCACAAAAATATGGCTCTTTAGGAAATTTCTAGAAAATGGGCCTTCAAAAATTCCTCTAAATATTCCCAACCATGAAAAAGGTTAGAAAAATGAGAGATTATTTTTTATACAAGGAGGTTATCCACAAAAACCTCTTTCAATATTTTAAAATTTTCTCTCAGTCATTTGTAAACCATGTTTAAATTTACTGTGTTGTACATGGAAAGCATAGTTTTAATTGGCCATGAAACGAACATATGATGTGGAGGCAGAAGGTGACATGGAGGTGTGGGATGATGTGGAGGCACATAATTAGAAGAAATAGTTGATGTGTGACTGTGGAAGAAAATCACTGTAAAGGAACTGCAAGTATTTGAGCTTTTTCCTCTTGAATTCTGAAAAATATGGTCTAGTTATCACTTTGAATATCTCAATCTGAGATAGAGATGTAAAAATTGAAAGAGGTTATTGTATATGAATATTTTTTTGAGATAAACCTCTCTCAATTTCATAAAAATTATTCTCCATTTTTTCAACAAATTCTTTGCACAAATATGTATAAAACAAGACGTTTCACAAGCAGAAAAATAGGTTGTGAAGATGTGAGTGTATATCTCATTATATAGTACATGTGTAAAAAGTGAGATAATTTTTTGTATTTTAGATTATTAGGAACATAAACCTCCTCCAGTTTCGCAAGATGCATCTCATATGGGGCACAATCGGCTCCACAAAAATATGGCTCTTTAGGAAATTTCTGGAAAAGGGCCTTCAAATATTCCTCTTAATCTTCCCAACCATGACAATGGTTAGAAAAATGAGAGAGGTTTTTTTATAAAAGGAGGTTATCCAAAAAAACCTCTTTCAATATTTTAAAATTTTCTCTCATTCATTTGTAAACCATGTTTAAATTTACTGTGTTGTATAGGGAAAGCATAGTTTTAACTTGCCATGAAACGAACATATGATGTGGAGGTGGAAGGTGACATGGAGGTGGAGGATGATGTGGAGGCACATAATTAGAAGAAATATTTGATGTGTGACTGTGGAAGAAAATCATTGTAAAGGAACTGTAAGTAGGAGTGGGATCAGGAGGGAAAGGGATGAGGAGGTGGCGCGAACCGAGAGAGGCGAGGTGGGATATCATACATTGGGAAGGGGAATGGAGGTGAAGTGGTGGAGGGGAACAGGATTATGCACATGATGTTAGTATACTGGAGGCATTACAGTGAAGGGGGCATAGCGATATTGGTTGAGGTGGCATCATATGACAGGAGGTCAATGGGTGGATTGGCAGTTTTTTATATGGAAAAGTAACAAATTTTTGGAGGGGGTATAATGTAGTAAGTGGTTTGATTAGGGGTGGTGCGAAATGATGGGAGGGCACCAAATTAGTGTGGGACTGAAAATAAAAACATTTTTTTTTGGAGACCACCGCCCCCCCCTCCCCCCACAGACGGTAATGATAGGATGGAGAGGGGGGGGGAATGTGATAAGGGCCGTCGAATGAGGGAGCGGGAGATCGAATGGGTGGAAAAATGATGGTAGGTTAAATTGATATGATACGATGTTTTGTTGGGTAGAGGGAGGGTTTGATAAAGTTAAAACTTTTGATAATGGATTTGCATGTAAAACTCGAAATCCATGTGCCCGATCGCTTTAAACTTTGGATAAAATATTTAACTCTTTGCCTTCTCATGTGTATGAAATATAAATTTGTAAGTTAAAAACTTAGGATAAAATATTTACCGCTTTGCCTTCTCATGTGTATGAAATATAACTTTGTAAGTTAAAAACTTAGGATAAATATTTTCATGCTTTTCAGTCACCTTGAGATCCTATAAATTATAGGACCCTAAAAAATACCATGTAAAAAAAACATTATTAAACCTAATATATATTAACTCTAGATATATATGCGAAGGAAGAGAAAAGACATAAAGTGATAGAGGTGGAGGGATGGGGGGAGTGACAAGGGAGAGATGGGGATAAAATCAAGGAGATGGGAGGCGAGCAATGAAGAGAGAGAGAGGGAGAGGGAGGAGTGACAGTGGTAGAGAAGGGTAAGAGAGGAAGAGGGTGACAAATATGAGGGCAGAGAGAGGAGGAGAGATGGAGGAATATAGTGAGAGGATTGGAGGGTAGAGAGAGAAAGAGAGAGAGAGAGAGAGAGAGAGAAGGAGAGAGAGGACTTGACAGAGAGATGAGAGAGGAAGGGATAGAGAGATGAAGTTGGAGGGGGATAGATGGAGGGAAGAAGAAAGACATAAAGAGTTAGAAGTGGAGAGAGAGAGAGAGAGAGAGAGAGAGAGAGAGAGAGAAGGGAGAGATGGAGAGAGCATGTCTATATTTAGGGGTGATATAAAGAGACAAAGAATGAGAGATAGAGAGAAGCAAGGAAAGAAGGAAAGAGAAGGAGAAAGGGATGGATATAGTAAAATAGTTGGAGGGAGAGATAGAGTGATGAGGGAAGAGAGAATATTGGAGGGAAAAGAGAGAGAGAGAGAGAGAGAGAGAGAGAGGTAGGAGAGAAAGGGAGGGAGAGGAAGGATGTGATAGAGGACTTGAGAGCGAGGAAGAGAATGATGTGGGAAGAGAGATGATTGGAGAGAGAGAGAGAGAGAGAGGGCAGTAGGAGAGAAATTGAGAGAGAGGAAGGATGAGAGAGGGGATTTGAGAGAGAGGAGGAGAGAGGGAGGGTATAGGAGGAAAGAGTGAGGGATAGAAAGATGGATTTGGAGGGGGAGATAGGGAGGGAATAATACGTACATAGAGAGTGAGAAGTGGAGAGAGAGAGAGGGAGTGATAAGGGAGCAATGGAGAGAGAGTGTGTATGTTTGGGGTGAGATAAAGAGAAAAATAAGGAGAGATGGAGGGAAAGGGGGGAGAAGGAGAGAAGGAGGGATATAGTAACAAATTTGGAGAGAGAGAGAGAGAGAGAGAGAGAGAGAGAGAGAGAGGTGGGAGAGAGAGGGACATATAGGAAGGGAGAGAGAGAGGATTTGAGAGAGGGGAGAGAGGGAGGGAAAGAGGGATGGAGTTGGAGGGGGATGAAAAACATATGGAACACAATTTTGTAATTTTAATTTTCATAACTGACATGATTAAGAAATATCAATTTTTTCTTGGAAAGTTCAGAATAACTTATTGCACTGAGAGGTGCATTCTACAGCCGAGTATGACCCCGATGTGTAAGTATGTCATGTACTAAAAAATAATAAAATTAATTTTATCTAATGTCCACCAAAACATTAACTTTAATCTTAAATCATATATAAATTGATTCTTTAGATTATACATAACATTTTAATCTTATTAATAGGCTAAGATTAATTATTAAAATATAACTATGTATTATGGTAGTCTAAAACAAGTATGGGGTAGATCTCACTTAAAAACGTAAATGTAATGTTTAACATTAAATTTTTTTTATCCAATGATAGTCCTATTTAAAAATAAACCATATATATATATATATATACTCCATAAACCTGTTTATGTTTAAGAACACTCAAAAAAGAGGTTTTATTTAGGTGAAGCCTATGGGCGAAATCATTATTAATACCATGCAAAAAAAACATTATTAACCCTAATATATATTAATTCTAGATATATATGTGAAGGAAGAACAAAGACATAAAGTGATCGAGGTGGAGGGAGGGGGGGAGTGACAAGGGAGATATGGGGATAGAATCAAGGATATTGGAGAGGAGGAATGAAGAGAGAGAGGGAGGGAGAGGTGTAACAATGGTAGAGAAGGGTAAGAGAGGTAGAAGGAGAAAAATATGAGGGTTGAGAGAGGAGGATAGAGGGAGGGAGATAGTGAGAGGATTGGAGGGTAGAGAAAGAAAGAGAGAGAGATAAGGAGAGAGAGAACTTGAGAGAGAGATGAGAGAGGAAGGGATAGAGAGATGGAGTTAGAGGGAGATAGATGGAGGGAAGAATAAAGACATAGAGAGTGATAAGTGGAGAGAGAGAGGGAGTGACAAGGGAGAGATGGAGAGAGAGTGTCTATATTTAGGGGTGATATAAAGAGAGAAAGAATGAGATATAGAGAGAAGCAGGGAAAGAATGCAAGAGAAGGAGAAAGGGAGGGATATAGTAACATAGCTGGAGAGAGATATATAATGATGGGGGAGGAGAGAGGATTGTGAAATATTCTTAATTAGCCATCAAATAATTAGGATATTAGAGTTCTTACTTTTCTTTATTGGTTAGGAAAATAAGGGGGTGGAGAGACCCATAAACCTAGTAGATGAATAAAATCCACTTCTATAGTGTGAATGTGGGTTAGTTGAGTAGTGGAGTAGGATTATAGAGTAGTGGAGCAACATAATAATGAAGAAAGAGTGTAGGTCATGGAGCAATAATGCGGACGATGATGGATATAGTGGAGGAATAAATGCAATACGATGGAGATAGTGGAGGAGTAATTGTAGAGATGATGGAGACAGTGGAGGAATAAATGCAAGATGATGGAGATAGTGGAGGATTAATTGCAGAGATGATGGAGATAGTGGAGGACAATGCAGTATTTATGGAGGCTAGTGGTCACATGTGCAGTGCAGTTATGAGGTGGGCCAAGGCTAGGGAAGGCTCGAAACCATAAAAGGAAGATGAGAGTAGCAAAGAAAATGAGTCTGATTATTATTATTGTTTGATATTTACGACTTTCTGCACGCTTCAGTTATTTAGCTAAGTCTGTTGTGTTATTTAGCACACGAGTGTCTCCGAGTGGAGATTCCACCCTTATCCACGGGGGATTTTGAGTGCCTACTATGGAAAGGTTTATTTTAGTAGCTAATCATCATCCAGAAATAATGCCACATTCAACCCCTCTCTCTAGCACTTCCAGCAATAGTAATTACGCATTCATGGACTAGGGTTTGAGAGGTGGAAGGTAGTTCTTAGTATTTCAACTCGTAAAAATATGGAGGGATCAACCCTTCACCTTGTCCATCCAATGCAGTATTTTGAGAGCAAAATATTTACATCTAGAATCATACCATCATTCTACTCCTCTATGCAACAACAGTGGTGAGCCCTGGTATTGCACCAAGAGTGCTGCAACTCCCAGGGGCTGCCCTACTTTACTTTATCAACCCAGTGTTTGTACAATCTTGGAGGTGATAGTGATATATACACAGCAGATGCATTCTTTTTATGTCATCCTATTCTGTTTTACGAAAGGGTGTTATTTATTAAAATATGATAATGACTCGAAAGTAAATTGCTAGAAGGAAATGACAAAACGGAAAACTAAACTAAATTGCTAAAAAGAAATGACATAAATGGAAATAAGTTAATTTGCAGGAAAGAAATGATAGAAAGGAAACTAATTTAACTTTCTGAAAATAAATCGCAGAAAGGAAACTAATTCTAAACCACATTTAACTTGGCCAAACAACTAAATGCACTCTATTTATCCTATGTCATATCTACCATAATTATATCGATGCAACTAAGCTATCCATGACTTAATTCTAATTGAAAAGGAGTTGATTTGTAGCTTGGAGGAAAGAAAAGGGCTAAAGTGGCTAATGGAGGGCTTAACGCATGAGACAAGGCTTAGAAGTGGAAAGAGCGAGGTTAAACCTTATAAAACCTTATTATAGCGCAGAAATGGCTTTGGACCGGAATGATTGAAATATGCGATGGAGGAGATATGATTAGCGGATAGAAGTGAGATATGCGATCTACGATATCACAATTGCAATATCGCGAGGTTGGAGCAGTAGAGGTTAACAGGAACAAAATAAAAACTGTGAAATATGATTTGCGATGCGGCGGAGTTTGGAATCCGCATTTGGAGTGGAAAACATTAACAGGAACAAAATAAAAACTATGATTTGCAATGTGAGATGCGGTGGATGACGTGGCGATGGGACCGGTGGTAGAGTGAGATAACAATATTGCAATCGGTGGATAAGAGTAGTAAGTATTAAAGAAAAAGGGAAAATATTGCAAAGTATGGTTTGTGATGGGTGACGTGGTGGTGGGACCGATGATGGAGCGCGATCGCAATATCGAAATTGGAAAAATCGAGTAGTAAGTGTTTTAAGAAAAGGGAAACAATGCGAAGTGTGATATGTGATTTCACAATATCACAGTCAGCGAAAGTGAGTGGTAAATGTTAAAGGAAAAAAAAAATCATGAGAAATGTGATTATGATGTACGGTAGCGGGAAGGTCGAGGAGGAAAGGCAGAGGTTGAGTTATAATTTTTTTTCAATAGTTTTGCGTTAAAAGAGGTAAGGCAACCGTGACTAATGGAGAAAATGGAATAAGGTGGGCTGAAGGGTTTAAGTGTGCTTAGGGAAGAAAGGTGGGTGTAGCAGTTAGAATACGCGGAGAAAAAAAGGAATGGAGGGCGTAACAACAATGCTCGGGTAGTGAGTACAAAGATGGAAAATGAAGCATGGAAGCACCACGGAGCTGCTCTAGGGCTTTATCACTAATTCCTACAAAAAACTCTGCTAGTCTATGTGTGAAAAGATAGGAAAATGTGTGAAAATGAAATATGAAAACGAAGGCTGAAAATGGTAATGCAACTCTACTTTTAATCTCGGAAATAATGAACCGAAACCAGTTTTTGGGTCTATGGGAATGTTTTCCCTCCCCAAGCTCTATTGATATAGATGAGAATGGGGTCTTGATCCATAGCTTTTTGGTTTTCTTCTATAATATTACTGTCATAAGAAAATGAAAAACTACAGCATCACACGAAAAGCAAAGAATAAGTAACAATGAAACATAAGCAAAATTATCAGAAGCGGGGCTAATGTGTTGTGAAATCAGCTCCAGAAAGAGAAGAAAAGAGATATCAACACCTTATAAATAAGCCACTTTGAGGGGGCAACCTCTAATACATTACATGAATGAACAATTCTTGGATGATTCAAATTACAAAACCTCCTTTATATATATAGGAGTCCATGGGGCCTCAATGTAATCCTAGCCGACCTAACAATAATAATTTAAGGGCACAATAATAACAATATGGGGGTTACAAGGGTACAATAATAACAATAAGGGGGTTACACTAACAAGAATAAGGGACTATACTAGTAATATAGGGACCTAACATGCCCCTCTCCTTCAAAAAAGTGTTGTCCTCAATGCTTGTGTAGCTCTGGGTGCTTTTGTATAAAATTCTCATCGTCTCATGTAGAATCTTCAGTGGGTAAGTTTTTCCACTTGATGAGATACTCTGAAATTGATCGATTTTGTTGTTGTCGAGTTCTTGTTTCCGTGCCCGCTTCAGATTCCAATATGAATTTTCCTTCCTCATCAATTTATGTTAATATTGTTTGAACTCGAAGATTTTCACCTATAACCTTCTTTAAGCATGAAACATGGAAAATTGGATGCACTCGTGAAGAAGCAGGAAGCTCCAATTTGTATGCCATAGTACCAATATTTTACAACACCTTGTAAGGACCATAGTACTTTGGCGATAATTTATTATCCTTCTTAGCTTGCTTGAGGGACATTTGTTTGTATGGTTGTAGCTATAAAAATACCCAGTATCCTACATCAAAACTTCTCTCACTGCAATGTTGATCTTCCTGTTGTTTCATTCGATTTTGTGCTAAATTCAGGGTGTCCTTTAAGAGTTGGAGAACTTCTTGTTGATGCTCGATGTGATCTTCCATTGCTTGAACCTTCGAATTTTCTCTTAAAGATGATGTGATGGATGGTAGATGATATCCATAAAGTACCATAAATGGGGTCATTTTTGCTGCAGTATGGAAGGAAGTGTTATACCACCATTCAGCTAGAGGTAACCACTTGACCCATTGTGTTTGTTTATCAAATACAAAACAATGAAGATATCCTTACAAACATTTATTTACTATCTCAGTTCGACCATCGGATTGAGGATGATAAGATGAGCTATGAGCTAATTGAGTACCCAAACAAGAAAATAACTCCGTCCAAAAATTTCTAGTAAAAATGGGATCTCTATCGCTCATAATAACCCTTTGGTTTCCATGTAGCTTTTTAATTGTGTCCATAAATGTAGTAGCAACTGTACTTGCTTAAATGGATGAGATAATGCACAAAAGTGTGCATACTTGGTAACTCTATCAACTACCACCATGATGACACTCTTTCCTTCGGAATTAGGTAAACCAGTGATAAAATCCATTTAAATATCCTCCCAACACTGACTTGGAATGGATAAAGTTTGTAGAATACCCAGGGTCTTAATTGTCTCCACCTTATTTTTCTGGAAAACCAAACATTCCGCCACAAACTTTTGAATACCAGATTTAAGGCCATCCCAAAAAATTCTTTCTTCACCCTGTGGTAAGTTTTTAAAAATCCTGAGTGTCCTCCTAAAGGAGAAGTGTGCAATTCCAAAAGAATTTTTTGTTTTATTTGGGAATTCTTACAAAGATACAAGCAATATTTGTACCATAAAGAATAATTTTTCCAACTAAATGTATCAGATGTACTAGGATCTTGCTGCAACTTTTGAATGAGTGTCCACAGTTCTTCATCCTTCTTCCATTCATCTCTTGCTTTGGTTATCCAATCTGGTTGGATAATAGAAATGGCACAAAGCAATGCTTCCACCTCTTCATTCTTTCTTGAGAGTGCATCTGCAGCAACATTTAGCTTCCCTTTTTTGTATATTATTTCAAAGTCATAACCCAACATCTTTGTGACCCACTTTTGCTGCTCTTCCGAAGATAGTCTTTGTTCCAAAAAGTGTTTAAGACTATCATGATCAGTTTTTACCTTGAAGTGTCTTCCCATTAGGTAAGTTCTCCATTTCTTTAGTGCATGCGGTATTGCTAACATTTCCTTCTCATAAATAGGTTTCTGTAAATACTTTCCTTTGATTGGATGACTTTCAAAAGCAATGGGTCTTCCTTCCTGCATTAAAACTGCACCAATTCCATTTCCTGAGGCATCACATTCCACGATAAAGGTTTTTGTGAAGTCTGGTGTAGCTAAGACCGGTGCTAGGCACATTGCCTCTTTAAGATGTTCAAAGGCCTTAGTTGCTTCAGGAGTCCATGAAAATGCATCTTTCTTCAATAATGTTGTTAGAGGTGCTGCTATTCTCCCATAATTCTTAACAAACTTGCGATAATAACCTGTTAACCCGAGAAATCCTCGCAACTTCTTTATGGTTGTGGAGACTTTCCATTCCTTAATGGCATTAATTTTTCTAGGGTCTACCTTACCACCCTCGTGAGATACAATATGACCCAGATATTCCACCTCTTGTACTCCAAAGAAACATTTGGATTTTTTTGCATATAATTATTTCTCCTGCAATAGTTTGAGCACCCTGTCAACATGTTGAACATGATCCTTCCAAGACCTGTTGTAGATTAGTATATCATCAAAAAATACTTGCACAAATTTTCTAAGGAAGGGTTTGAAAATGAAATTCATCAACCCTTGAAATGTAGAAGGTGCATTGGTAAGTCCAAAAGGAATGACCAAAAATTCATAATGACCCTCATGAGTTCGAAATGTTGTTTTCAGAATATCTTTAGTCTTCATTCTAATTTGATGATATCCTAAATGAAGATCCAACTTGGTAAAATAAATTGCTCCATGTAATTCATCCAATAATTCTTCAAAAACAGGAATGGGAAATTTATATTTAATGGTGAGCTTATTGAGCTCCCTATAATCCAAACACATTCGCCATGATCCATCCTTCTTGTGTACCAATACTACAGGAGCATAGAAAGAACTTTGACTAGGTTGAATTATACTTGCCTCTAACATTTCTGCAATCATACGTTCAATTTCTCTCTTTTGGACATAAGGATATCTATAAGGCCTGATGTTTGGAGGAACACTTCCTGGAATCAAATGAATATCATGATCATGATCACGAATAGTCGGGAGCCCTTTGGGAGTTTCAAACACCTTGGAATGATTGTCCAAGACTTTTTGGAGATCTGCAGAAATAGATGATTTTGATGTTGGAACTTCTAGTGAGAATAATTGTGCAATTACACCTTGTTGTTCTTTATTTAGAAGTTTTTTCATGACATTAGAGCTTATTATATTTATTGGCTTCCCTGCAATACCCTGTAATTCGACTTCCTTTCCTTCTGAAAAAAATTTCAAGAAATGTTCTTGAAAATTCAAAGCTATCGTCCCCAAAGATTGTAACCATTGTACTCCTAGTACAACATCAGCACCTCCCATAGGAATGGAAAGCATTGGAATATTCAATACATATTCCCCCATGGTTAGCTTGATATTATGGCATTTTCCAGAGAAATTTATAGTTCCTCCATTTGCAACCATCACTTGACATTTTGGTGCTAGGTATAGGAAACAATTCAATTCCTTGGCTACCTTACAATGAATAAAATTATGGGTGCTACGTGAATCAATCAACACTATTACCTTTTTCTTCTTGATATGTCCTTCTATATTGAGAGTTTGAGGAGTGGTAATTCCTGCCAATGCATTACATGATATGGTTGGACTCATTTCTTCCTCTTCTATGGTTGGTTCCTGGTGTATATCCTCTTCTTGTTCATTTTCTTCTTCCTCTTCACAACCTATGTAAAATAATTTCTTCTTGGCACACTTATGACCTTTAGTGTATTTGCTATCACAACTGTAGTGAAGCCATTTTTCTCTTTTTTCTTTCAATTGTTGTGGTGTCAACCTTGTAAGTTGTGGAAATCTAGGAGTAGCAACACTTTCATCTTTATAGAAGTGAGTGTTAGGCTTCCTTGTCACCATAATTTTACATTCAATTTTTCTTGCCAACCTGAATGCCTTCTCCAATGAATTAGGTTCCAAAATTCAAACTTCATGTTGGATGTTATCCTTTAAAGTACCTATGAAGAGATCAATTCTATGTTCCTCTGAAATATCAGTTACCCTTATATTCAATTTTTGGAAGTCCTCAATGTGCTCTACCACTAAACCCTTTTGTTTGAGATTTATGAATTGGCTAAAGGTGTTTCTTTTTCTATCCTCATAATGTGCTATCATTTCCTCCGTAAAAATTTACCAAGTGAAAAATGTTTTATGGGAGCAAAGCCATCGATACCATACAAATGTATTTTGTTCTAAATGTAAAGTTGCAATGCATACCTTTTGTGCGTTTTTCACATTATGGAGATCAAAATATTGCTCCATCTGTAGTATCCATGTTATAGGATCCTTTCCATTAAACTTCCTCATATGCATTTTTGGAATATGGTGGTTCTTCCTGCCAACATTAGATTTTATGAAATCATGATTAATATTTATTTTTTTCTCATCATGAGTTTCCTCTACTATCGTTTCACCATTAGGAAACATTTCTTGTATCAACTTTGTCAAACCTTCCATGTCTGCTTTTAGATCATTCTTCATGTTTTCCATTTTAGATTCCATGTCAGCTTCCATGCCATCTATCTTAGATTCCATGCCATTATTCAAACCATCCACCTTAGATTCCACAACTTTCTTCAAACCATCCATCTTAGCTTCCACGCCTTTCTTCAAAACTTCCATGTCATTTTTTGTTGCTCTTTGTGAGAGCGAAATTTATTGCACTTGCTCTTATAATTTTGATATGTCATGTTGCCATTCTTCATCTTCATGAGTCATAGTAGAGCTTTATAAAGGCTTAATGGGTGTTGAATTCTTTTTAGGGGCCATTTTAGAATCTAATACTGATATCTATTCTACAATATTCCATTGGAATCAATTCAATTTGATTCTTCAAACAAGACTAATGCAATTCAGAAAAAAAAATACACACATTTTACTTGCTTTGGAGGAGCTCGATATTTAAATTGAATTATCTCTATAATTTTAGATCCTCAATATCTGAAATTTCACCCTGTAGTATCTCTCTAAAGCTTCTTTCAAATGCCACAAGTCTGATCTGATTTGGATTCTTCAAGGCAAAGTTATGTCCAATCTCCCACAATGGCCCAATTTTGGACTGGTTCAGTAGAGCAAAATCGTACAACTTTCTAAGTGTCACTGTTTCCTCCTTTGGCTCTAAAATTGATGGAACAAAAACTAGATTTTGTGCACTTGCAGCCACTTTTTACAGCATTTCAATCCGATACTTAGAGAGAGAGCTATGAATATTTTCCCACGATCACCTCTTTGAGATGAAATTTAGAAGGCTCAAAAAGCCCTAACTTCCGCAGATCATATCTCCGAAAATGTTGCGAATCAATATCTGAAATTTTTTAACGATGTTCCTTAGGATTGTGGCTTCGCACTCAAAACATTTCAGCTTTTGACTCTTCGTAGAAAATAGGTTATTACAAAAATACCACGATGACCTGTTTAGGTTAAATTCAAGAGCCTGCAAAATGACCTAACTTGTACAGATCATATCTCCGAAAATATTGTGAACCAAGCTCTGAAATTGTTTGAAGATCTTCCTCAGGATTTGGGCTTTGCACTCTAAAAATTCTAGATTCTTAACCTTTGTAGAAACAAATTTATAGTGAAAATGCCACGCTGACCTGTTTGGAGTACCGAAACCCTAGAATCTCAAAGCTCTGATACCAAATGTTGTGAAAACAGCCCCAAAAAAAGAAGAAAAGAGATATCAACACCTTAGAAATAAGCCACTTCAATGGGGAAACCTCCAATACATTACATGAATGAAAAATTCTTGGATGATTCAAATTACAAAACCTCCTTTCTATATATAGGAGTCCATGGGGCCACAATGTAATCCTAGCCGACCTAACAATAATAATTTAGGGGCACAATAATAATAATATGGGGGTTACAAGGGTAAAATAATAATAATAAGGGGGTTACACTAACAAGAATAAGGGACTATACTAGTAATATAGGGACCTAACATAATGAAATGACAGAAAGTAGAGAACAAACACAAAAAAGAGGCTGAGGCACATGGATTGGGCCCTAACCCACGAGCCTAGCTCTCTAAAAATTAAATCACTAAAATTAAATCAATCTTCTCATTTCATAAAATAATAAACTCATACATTTCTGAAAGTTTGATCCCTGAGTAAAATAATAAAAAGCTCAATATCTTGCAACAAAGTTCTGACTGGAATCGACTAGTACTGACTAACTCTTCCTAGCCCTAGCTCTGCTCTATTTATTCTACAGGCAAATCACCAATTGTTAAGTCCCTATATTACTAGTATAGTCCCTCATTGTTGTTAGTGTAACCCCTTTATTGTTATTATTGTACCCCTGTAACCCCCATATTGTTATTATTGTGCCCTTAAATTATTATTTTTAGGTCGACTAGGATTACATTGTGGCCCCACTAGGATTAAATTGTGGCCTCATGGACTCCTATATATAGAAAGGAGGTTTTTTAATTTGTATCATCCAAGAATTGTTCATTCATGTAATGTATTGGAGGTTTCCCTCTTGAAGTGGCTTGTTTCTAAGGAGTTGATATCTCTTTTCTTCTATTTTTGGAGCTAGTTTCACAACATTTGGTATCAGAGCTTTGGATTCTAGGGTTTCGCTGCTCCAAACATGTTATCATGGAATTTTTGCTATAACGTTTTTTCTATGAAGGTTTACAAGTTGAAATTGTTAGAGTTAGAAGCTGAAATCCTGAGGAACATTTTCGCAAAATTTTAGAACTTGGTTCACAATATTTTTGGAGATGTGATCTGTGGAAGTTAGGTCTTTTTGCAGGATCCTAAATTTCACTTTAAAAGGTCATCGCAAAATTTTCGCTATAACTTTGTTTCTAAGAAGGTTGAGAAGCTGAAATTTTTAGAGCGTGAAGTCAAAGCCTGCGAAACATCTTCACAAAATTTCAAAGCTTGGTTCGCAATATTGTCGGAGATATGATCTGTGGACGTTAGGTCTTTTTCAGGCTCCCGAATTTCATCTCAAAGAGGTGATCATGGGAAAATATTCATAACTCTCTCTCTAAGCATCGGATTGGAATTATGTAAAAAGTGGCTGGAAGTACACAAACTGTAGTTTCTTTTCTATCAATGTAAAAGCTGAAGGAGAAAACAGTAACACGTGGCAAGCCATACAAGTTCGCTCTACTGAACCAGTCCATAATTAGGTCATTGTGGGAGATTGGAGATAACCTTACCTTGAAGAATCCAAATAAGGTCAGTCCTGTGGCATTCGAAAGAGGATTCAGAGGGCTACCTCAGGGCCAAATTGTAGATATTCAAAATCTGCAATCACAAAGATAATTCAATTCCAATATTGAGGGCGTAATAGCAATGCTCGAGCGGTGAGTAAAAAGATGGAAAATGAAGCAGGGAAGCACCAAGAAGCTGCTCTAGGGCTTTATCACTAATTCCTACAAAACAATCTGCTAGTCTATGCACGAAAAAATAGGCAAATGCATGAAAATGAAATATGAAAACGAAGGCTGAAAATGGTAATGCAACTCTACTTTTAATCTCAAAAATAGAGAACCGAAACCAGTTTTTTGTGTCTATGGGAAGGTTCACCCTCCTCGAGCTCTATTAATATAGATGAGAATGGGGCCTTGATCGATATCTTTTTGGTTTTCCTCTATTCTATTACTATCATAAGAAAATGAAAAACTACAGCAGCACACTGAAAGAAAAGACTAAGCAACAATGAAACATAAGCAAAATTATCAGAAACGGGGCTAATGAAATGACACAAAGTAGAGAAAAAATACAATAGAGAGGTTGAGGCACATGGATTGGGTCCTAACCCATGATCCTAGCTCTCTAAAACTTAAATCAGTAAAATTAAATTAGTCTTCTCATTTCATAAAAGAATAACCTCATACATTTCTGAAAGTCTAATCCTTGAGTAAAATAATAAAAATCTCAGTATCTTATAACAAAGTTCCGACTGGAATCGACTAGTATTGACTAAATCTTCCTAGCTCTAGCTCTGCTCTATTTATTCTACAAGGAAATCACCAACATCTCCCTACAAAATGGTTATTGAGTCCACTTGACTCACAGTATACAAATATTGGGTGCACTCCTCTTTGAGTTGCTTGGCTGCCTCTAGAATTCAAATTGCTGGAGAGAATCCTTGGGGATCCGTTGGCTGCCTTTGTAATTCGAATTTTTGGAGAGAATATTTGGGGTCCTTCAGCTGCCTTTGAGAGTTAAGGAGGGTCGAAAATCCTCCTATAATTTCTCTTTGTTGTATCCTCTAAGTCTTTATGATAAAATCCTTATGAAAATGCTTAATAAATCATGATTTTTTGCACTCAACCTAATTTTAGGCACTCAGATTATGTTAGCCTTAATCACCACCTATACGAGCATCATAAAACCAAATAATAATAAAAATGCAAGAAAAATAGATCTATGAAGGAAAAAAGGTGACCATTAACCCCTCCAAATATGTATAATGATGGAGCTCATCATCACTCCCCTACTGAATGGTTGCTCATCCTCTGAGCAACTAATCCTGCTCCTACATTTCCTTTAAGGCTATGACAACCCCCCTGATATCCTTGGGAAGAAGTGTGGGAGTTTCCCTAAGTGGGTAAAAACCATTATTCTGTTAGGTCACTATATTACTGTTATAGTCCCTTATTGCTCTTATTGTAGCCCTCTTATTGTTATTATTGTACCCCCTATAACCCCCATATTGTTATTATATTTCCCTTAAATTATTATTGTTAGGTCGGCTAGGATTACATTGTGGCCCCACTAAGATTACATTGTGGCCCCATGGACTCCTATATATAGCAAAGAGGTTTTGTAATTTGTATGATCCGAGAATTGTTCATTCATGTAATGTATTGGAGGTTTCCCCCTCAAAGTGGCTTATTTCTAAGGCATTTATATCTCTTTTCTTATATTTTTGGAGTTGGTTTCACAACATTTGGTATCAGAGCTTTGGATTCTAGGGTTCTGCTGGTCCAAACTAGCCATCGTGGAATTTTCACTATAATTTTTTTTCTATGAAGGTTCAGAAGATGAAAGTTTTAGAGTGCGAAGTAGAAATCCTGAGGAACATCATCACAAAATTTTAGATCTTGGTTCGCAATATTTTCGGAGATATGATCTGTGGAAGTTATGTCTTTTTGCAGGCTCCTGAATTTCACTTAAAAATGTCATCACAGAATTTTCACTATAAATTTGTTTCCGCAAGGTTCAGAAGATAAAAATTTTAGAGAGTGAAACTGCAATCCTAAGGAACATTGTCGCAAAATTTTAGAGCTTTTTTGGCAATATTTTTGGAGATATGATCTGTGGAAGTTAGGTCTTTTTTAGGCTCCTGAATTTCATCTCAAAGAGGTGATCGCGAGAAAATATTCATAACTCTTTCTCTGAGCATCGGATTGGAATTCTGTAAAAAGTGACTGGAAGTACATGGACTGTAGTTTCCTGTCTTTAAATTTCAGAGCCAAAGGATTAAACAGTGACAGGTGGCAAGCCGTACACTCTACTGAACCAGTCCATAATTTGGTCATTGTGGGAGATTGGGAATAACTTTTCCTTGAAGAATCTAAATCAAGTCATACCTATGAAAATTGAAAGAAGATTCAGGGGGCTAAGTCATGGCTGAATTTCAGATATTGAAGATTCGAAATCACATAGATAATTCAGTTTCAATATCAAGCTCCTCAAAATCAAGAAAAAGGTGTGTACTTTTTTTCAAATTGCATAAGTTTTGTTTGAAAAATTAGTTTTAAGTGATTCCAAAAGCCTATTGAGCATATATATCAGTATTGGGTTCTAAAATGCCTCCTAAAAAGAATTCAACACCCATTAATCCCTCATATTACTCTACTATGACTCATGAAGATGAATAATTGCAACATGATCTATCAAAATTACAAGAGAAAGTGCACCAAAATTCACTCTCTCAAAGAGAAACAAAAAATGAAATGGATGTTTTGAAGAAAAGCATGGAAGCTAAGATGGATGGTTTGAAGAATGGTATGGAAGATAAAATGGTTGGTATGGAGGAAAAAATGGAAGGTTTGAAGGAAGACATGGAAGGTTTGAAGGAAGGTTTGTCAAAGTTGATACAAGAAATGATTCCTAATGGAAAAAAGATAATAGATGAAAATCATGATGAGAACAAAATAAATTTTAATTGTGATTTCATAAATTCTAATGTTGGATTAAAGAACCACCATATTCCAAATATGGGTATGAGAAATTTTGATGGCAAGGATCCCGTAACATGGATACTACAGATGGAGCAATATTTTGATCTCAATAATGTGCAAAACACACAAAAGGTATACATTGCAACTTTACATTTAGAAAAAAATACATTTGTATGGTATCGATGGCTTTGCTCCCGTAAAAAAATTGTCACTTGGTCAATTTTTATGGAGGAAATGATAGCACATTATGAGGATATAAAGAGCAACACCTTCTTTAGCCAATTGATAAATCTCAAACAAAAGGGTTTAGTGGGGCAGCACATTGAGGACTTCCAAAAATTGAATATAAGGGTAACTGATATTCCAGAGGAACACAAGATTGATCTCTTCATAGGCACTTTAAAGGATAACATCTAACATGAAGTTCGCGTTTTGGAACCTGATTCATTGGAGAAGGCATTCAGGTTGGCAAGAAAAATTGAATGTAAAATTATGGCGACAAGGAAGCCTACCACTCACTTCTATAAAGAAGGAAGTGTTGCTACACCTAGATTTCCACAACTTACAAGGTTGACACCACAACAATTGGAAGAAAAAAGAGCAAAAGGGCTTTGCTACAGTTGTGATAGCAAATACACTAAAGTTCATAAGTGTGTTGAGAAGAAATTATTTTACATAGATTGTGAAGAGGAAGAAGAAAATGAACAAGAAGAGGATATACACCAGGAACCAACCCAAGAAGAGGAAGAAATGAGTCCGACCATATCGTGTAATGCATTTGCAGGAATTACCACTCTTCAAACTCTCAAGATAGAAGGACATATCAAGAAGAAAAAGGTAATAGTGTTGATTGATTCAGGTAGTACCCATAATTTTATTCATTGTAAGGTAGCCAAGGAATTGAATTGTTTCCTATACCTAGCACTAGAATATCAAGTGATGGTTGCAAATGGAGGAACTATAAATTTCTCTGGAAAATGCCATAATATCAAGCTAACCATGGGGGAATATGTATTGAATAGTCCAATGCTTTCCATTCCTATGGGAGGTGTTGATGTTGTACTAGGAGTACAATGGTTATAATCTTTGGGGACGATAGCTTTTAATTTTCAAGAAATTTTCTTGAAATTTTTTTCAGAAGGAAAGGAAGTCGAATTACGGGGTATTGCAGGGAAGCCAGGAAAGATAATAAGCTCTAATGTCATGACAAAGCTTCTAAAGAAATAAAAATGAGGTGTAATTGCACAATTATGCTCACTAGAAGTTCCAACATCAAAATCATCTATTTCTGCAGATCTCCAACAAGTCTTGGACAATCATTCCAAGGTGTTTGAAACTCCCAAAGGACTCCCACCTATTCATGATCATGATCATGCTATTCATTTGATTCCAGGAAGTGTTCCTCCAAACATCGGGCCTTATAGATATCCTTACTTCCAAAAGAGCGAAATTGAACGTATGATTGCAGAAATGTTAGAGGCGGGTATAATTCAACCTAGTCAAAGTTCTCTCTCTGCTCCTGTAGTATTGGTACACAAGAAGGATGGATCATGGCGAATGTGTCCGGATTATAGGGAGCTCAATAAGCTCACCATTAAAGATAAATTTCCCATTCCTATGATTGATGAATTATTGGATGAATTACATGGAGCAATTTCTTTTACCAAGTTGGATCTTCGTTCAGGATATCATCAAATTAGAATGAAGACTGAAGATATTCCAAAAACAACATTTCAAACTCATGAGGGTCATTATGAATTTTTGGTCATGCCTTTTGGCCTTACCAATGCACCTTCTACATTTCAATGGTTGATGAATTCAATTTTCAAACCCTTAGAAAATTTGTGCTAGTATTTTTTGATGATATACTAATCTACAACAGGTCTTGGAAGGATCATGTTCAACATGTTGACAGGGTGCTCAAACTATTGCAGGAGAAACAATTATATGCAAAAACATCCAAATGTTTCTTTAGAGTACAAGAGGTGGAATATCTGGGTCATATTATATCTCACGAGGGTGTTAAAGTAGACCCTAACAAAATTAAAGCCATTAAGGAATGGAAAGTCCCCACGACCATAAAGCAGTTGCGAGGATTTCTCGGGTTAACAGGGTATTATCGCAAGTTTGTTAAGAATTTTGGGAGAATAGCAGCACCTCTAACAACATTATTGAAGAAAGATGCATTTTCATGGACTCCTGAAGCAACTAAGGCCTTTGAACGTCTTAAAGAGGCAATGTGCCTAGCACCGGTCTTAGCTACGCCAGACTTCACGAAAACCTTTATTGTGGAATGTGATGTCTCAGGAAATGGAATTGGTGCGGTTTTAATGCAAGAAGGAAGACCCATTGCTTTTGAAAGTCGTCCAATCAAAGGAAAGTATTTACAGAAACCTATTTATGAGAAGGAAATGTTAGCAATACTGCATGCACTAAAGAAATGACGAACTTACCTAATGGGAAGGCACTTCAAGGTAAAAACTGATCATGATAGTCTTAAACACTTTTTGGAACAAAGACTATCTTCAGAAGAGCAGCAAAAATGGGTCACAAAGATGTTGGGTTATGACTTTGAAATAATCTACAAAAGGGAAAGCTTAATGTTGTTGCAGATGCACTCTCAAGAAAGAATGAAGAGGTGGAAGCATTGCTTTGTGCCATTTCTATTATCCAACCAGATTGGATAACCGAAGCAAGAGATGAATGGAAGAAGGACAAAGATGTATGGACACTCATTCAAAAGTTGTAGCAAGATCCTATTACATCTGATACATTTAGTTGGAAAAATGATTCCTTATGGTACAAAGATCGCTTATATCTTTGTAAGAATTCCCAACTAAAACAAAAGATTCTTCTGGAATTGCACACTTCTCCTTTAGGAGGACACTCAGGATTTTTTAAAACTTACCACAGGGTGAAGAAAGAATTTTTTTAGGATGGCCTTAAATCTGATATTCAAAAGTTTGTGGCGGAATGTTTGGTTTTCCAGCAGAATAAAGTGGAAACAATTAAGACCCCGGGACTTCTACAACCTTTATCCATTCCAAGTCAACGTTGGGAGGAGATATCAATGGATTTTATCACAGGTTTACCTAAGTCCGAAGGAAAGAGTGTCATCATGGTGGTAGTTGATAGACTTACCAAGTATGCACACTTTTGTGCATTATCTCATCCATTTAAAGCAAGTACAGTTGCTACTACATTTATGGACACAATTAAAAAGCTACATGGGAACCCAAGGGTTATTGTGAGCGACAGAGATCCCATTTTTACTAGAAATTTTTGGACGGAGTTATTTTCTTGTTTGGGTACTCAATTAGCTCATAGCTCATGTTATCATCCTCAATCTGATGGTCAAACTGAGATAGTAAATAAATGTTTGGAAGGATATCTTCGTTGTTTTGTATCTGATAAACAAACACAATAGGTCAAGTGGTTACCTCTCGCTGAATGGTGGTATAACACTTCCTTCCATACTGCAGCAAAAATGACCCCATTTATGGCACTTTATGGATATCATCCACTATCCATCACATCATATTTAAGAGAAAATTCAAAGGTTCAAGCAGTGGAAGATCACATTGAGCATCAACAAGAAGTTCTCCAACTCTTAAAGGATAACCTGAATTTGGCACAAAATCGAAGTGAGAGAAGTTTCGATGTAGGAGACTGGGTATTTTTACGGCTGCAACCATATAAAAAAATGTCCCTCAAGCAAGCTAAGAAGGATAATAAATTATCACCAAAGTTCTATGGTCCTTACAAGGAGCTGCAAGAGATTGGTACTATGGCATACAAATTGGATCTTCCTTCTTCTTCACGAGTGCATCTAGTTTTCCATGTCTCATGCTTAAAGAAGGTTATAGGTGAAAATATTCCAGTTCAAACAAAATTTCCAGAACTTGATGAGGAAGGAAAAATCATAGTGGAACCTGAAGTGGTCACGGGAACAAGAACTCGACAGCTACGGAAGCGATCAATTTCAGAGTATCTCATCAAGTGGAAGAACTTACCCACTGAAGATTCTACATGGGAGGATGAGAATTTTATATAGAAGCACCCAGAGCTACTCAAGTGTTGAGGACAACACTTTTTTGAAGGAGAGGGGAATGTTAGGTCGCTATATTACTATTATAGTCCCTTATTATTGTTATTGTAACCCCCTTGTTGTTATTATTGTACCCCTGTAACCCCCATATTTTTATTATTGTGCCCTTAAATTATTATTGTTAGGTCGGCTAGGATTACATTGTGGCCCCATGGACTCCTATATATAGAAAGGAGGTTTTGTAATTTGTATCATACAAAAAATTTTCATTCATGTAATGTATTGGAGGTTGCCCCCTTGAAGTGGCTTATTTCTAAGGCGTTGATATCTCTTTTCTTCTATTTTTGGAGCTGGTTTCAAAACATATTCTTTTATGCATTCTCCCATTCTCTATCCTATGCATTTGTGTCCTTTTCATTAGTCAGTGCCAACAGCAAAGGTGGGCTGAGCTTTAGTCCCAACCATTTGATATTTTTTTCCCGCATGGCCCTTTTTTATAATGGTGCCATTTCCAATGCACCCCTCAGTCTTTCTAGAGTATGGTACTCCCTGTTCTTGAGGCTATGAGGGAGGTTGTTCCATCTCCTCTGGCTGGCCATAATGCACTCATATTCTATCTTCCTAGAAACATCATCAAAGTGGCCTATCACTTGGGTTTGAGTGTGAAGGTAGCTTTCAACCAGTGCAGGGTCCCTTTCAATCTTTCAATGGTTAAGGATGACTCCTCTTGGGTTGAACAATTCTGGTATGATATAAAGGGTCCTCTATTTCTTCTTCCCATGACCCTCCATATCTCTTTTTCTTTAGTGTCCTCATTCACCATCCAAGATACCAGAGCCATCAACTGCATATCCCCCATTGTAGGATTGGAGTCCCAAATATCCAAATTTGTCAGCAAAAGGTTATGCACATAAAAATATTCCATCTTTGCCTGATCAACCATGTTAGCTTGCTTGTAGAAATTCATGAATTGCCTAAAATATTGGAAAGGTAGTGATCCATGGGAGGCTAGAGTTTTGATTTAAAATAGAAGCCATTTCTCCCTAAGGTACACAACATATGAGTCAGAAAGGAATCTGTGCTAAAGGGATTCTATGCATAAGTCTACCATGGTGGCTACTTGCTCCCCTTTTCGCTACAATTGCTCCTTCGGTGCTACATTCTTTGCATGTGCCTTCTACAACTGCTCCTTTAGGACTATTTCTTCAATTATTTCCTCCTCCCTTGGTGATTATTCAATGATAATCAGGGTCGTGGGAGGAGTTTCTAGCTCTCTCTCATGTATCCTCTAACTCTTGCCAAATCTAAAATACATAGAGGTCTGCCTTTTTCTCTTTGCGCTCATAGGAGCTAAGGTGGAAACTACCTCTTTGCCTTGAGAGGATGTGGTGTTGTGCTGTGAGTCTGTTTCTTGCCCATTTTCTGCTATCTCCATGACTTTTGCCATCTCTTATGTTTTTCCTTGGCCCTTTGTCTTTTCCTCTTCTTCTTCAGATTCTTCTTTTATTTCTTCCTCTTCTTTTGGTTCTTCTTATTCTTCTTCTTATATAAGACTAGAAGAGGAATTCTGCCTCGTTTGGGTTACTATAAAAGCTTCCCTACTCATATTTATGAAAGAGGACCAGGTCATGAGTAGGGTGACAATGTTATGTTGTTGTTGCTGCATGATGTTAAAATATGCATCCCACTCTCAGTACTATTGTGTTGTGGGATCCCTTTGGTCTCTTTCCCTCAAAAATTCCCAATTCAATGGATTGGATGAGACGAGAACTCTTTTTATTATCTTGCGCAACTAATTTTGGAGCGCTTCTGTAACTCAACCTTAGCTCCATTTTTCGTTAGAGACCATGGTTTCCTTCTCTCTATTAATTCATGATAGATTGCATGTTTCCTCCCCTCGCTCTCCTCTACACCACTTGATTTAAATTTTCTTCTACATGCCTAGGTGGCGTGACTTTTCATTTCTCCCTAGTCATACTTCACGATGGTGGCCAAGCTAACTAGCCACCTTTCTGGCCCTTAAACTCTAAGTCTTTAAATTTAATTATTTCTGGCTATTATGGATGCATAGCTAGGGGTGAGAAGCTATACTTGATTTTACTGTTGTTGTCAAGGCATTTTTAGGAGCTGGATTGAGGAGACAAGACTTTTATATGTTGTGTTATTCACTATTTTCTTTTCTCTAAGTGAGTGGCTCACTGAATGAGCAACTCTCTGAGTGAGCTGTTGATATTTCCTTGTTGTTTCTTCCTACTAGAGATGTTGCATGGGGATGCTCTATATGCCATGGGTGGCACTCTTGCCTTGCCTGGGGTCTGCTTTGTCAGCTCCTCTCTTGTTTTTCTTACTGTTCAAGAACATGATTTTGCACTCTAGGAATTCCCTGATGTCTATAGTATTTTTAGACATCAGATGTTTGTAGGAATTTCCTTGCTACATTGTACTCAGGAATGGAGGAATGTGGTGCATGGAGGTGATGGAGGAAGTTATGAAAATTAATGGAGTGAATAATGGGATGGATGCTAAAATAGAAGAAGGGAAAAGAATATGAATGCTCCCCTTTGTTTCTAGAAACCATTAATGACCTGCAAAACAACAAACACAGAAAACACAAAGATGCAGATGTAAATTTTTTTTCTTGGTTTTTCCATTTTTTTTTTTTTAAAGCAAGTGGGTTGCCTCCATGGAGGTTTTCAACCCACAAACTTGCCTTGGGCACCTCAAACAGGTTTTCGCCCATGGATATTTTTTTTTTATTTTTTTTTTTGAGGAAGTGAGCTGCCTCCATCGAGGTTTTCAACCCACAAGCTTGCCTTGGGTGCCTCAGAGAGGTTTTCAACCATGGATATTTATTATTATTATTATTATTATTATTTTAGGAAGTGTGGGAAACTATGGAGTTTTCTATCACATACACCTCTATCCCTATTGAATTTATGAAATTTTCCCTTGACAAAGGCTTCTTGTAAATTTTAAGTTTGTGACCATTGACAAGCAACGGGATTCCTTCCTCATCTATGGTTTTGATTTGAACTGCACCATTATCAAAACATTTTTCCACTGTGTAAGGTTCCAACCATCTTGTCATCATATTTCCTTTGAAATATTTAAACCTTGAATCATAAAACAGTTCCCAATATACTTCTTGGAAGGTCTTTTCTTTGATGTTCTTGTTATGCTATACCTTCCTTTGCAGTTGAACTACCTCCATGTGAAGAAGTTCTTGCATTTTGAACTCATCCAATCCATTTAGTTGCAACAACCTCTCTTTTTGGGAATTTGATAGATCAAGATTTAATTCAACTGCCATTCTTAAAATATTTAATTCAAACTCAATTGAAAGTAGAGCCTTCTTACCATAGACTAGTTCATAAGGAGTGAATCCTGTTGTTGTCTTCCAAGTAGTGTTGTAGGCCCAAGTAGCTTCTACCAAACTGTCTGCCCAATATTTTCTGCTGCTGCTCACAACCTTGGTGAGGATGCTCGCTAAAGCTCTGTTAGTTACTTCTACTTGGCCATTCGTCTGAGGGTGATAGGCAGTAGAAGTTTTATGCTGAATCTTGTGCTTGCTCAAAATATTCTCAATGAGTTGAGAGGTTAATTGTGCTCCCTGATCAGTGACTATTTCTCTGGGGTACCCAAACTTGTAAAACACATTCTCCCTTAGAAATTTTTCTACTTTCTCCTCGGTTGCTACCTTCACTGCTTCTATTTCAGCCCACTTTGTTAGGTAATCAATGCAGACTATGATATACCTCTTTTGTCCAGACGGTGGATCGATAGGTCCAACAAAGTCTATGCCCCACTTGTCAAATGTCTCAAGAGCCACCTGACGGTGAAAAGGAATCTCACCCTTTTGCATGGGTTTCCCCATCCTTTGGCACTAACCACACCTACTGGTGTATCTTCTGGAATCTTGGTGGAGGGTAGGCCAATAGTATCCTGCCTACAAAACTTTGTAGGTAGTTCTCTTTGTAGCAAAGTGGCCTTCGCATGGGTGTCATGACATGTAGAGAGGATATCAAAAACTTCTTCCTCCCTCACACATATCCTTAGGATTTGATCAAGGCCTAGCTTGAAGAGGTTTCCCCCAATCCATGTGAAAGGGGTGATTTTTCTAATGATTCTGATCCTATCCCTGAATGAAATATTAGGAGGGAGTCTCCTAGCAACCAAGTAGTTGAATATATTAGAAAACCATAGGGAGATTGTTGATATAGCAAAGAGATTCTCATCTAGCAGCCAATCATCCACCATTCCTTGTTCATTAGTAGGGAGAGCTAACTTGGACAAAAAATATGCAACAACATTCTCCTTTCCAGGTTTATTAATAATAGTCAAATAAAAGTGTTGTAAAAGTAACAACCATATAATTATCGTAGCATTAACATTCAATTTTTTGATTAAATACTTCATGGCTGCATGGTCAGTGTGAACAAAGGTCTGATATCCAGTTACATAATGCCTGAATTTTTTCAAGGCATGGACAATGGCTAACATCTCCTTCTCAGTAACAGTATAATTCAACTCAACCTTTGACAAGTTATTGCTGATGAAATAAATGGCATAAGGGACCTTGTCCTCTAATTGTCCTAATTATGACCCTGCAGCTTTATCGGATGCATCAGTGTGGATGTGGAAATTCAAAGTCCAATTTGGACCTCAGAGGATGGGGGCGATAGTCAACTTTCCCTTAATGAGCTCAAAAGCCTCTTAACAAGGACTAGACCAAATAAACTCAGAATATTTGGCCAATAACACAAATAATGGTGAATCCAACTTGCTGAAATCTTTGATGAACCTTCTAAGTAACCAGCTAAGCCTAAGAAAATCCTGACATCTTTCTGCTTTCGAGGAGCACGTATCCTTTTGATGATAGTGATTTTGTTCGAGTCTACCTGTATTCCTGCTTGGGATATGGAGTTTCCTAATACGACCCCTACTTTCTTAATGAACTCACACTTTTCTGGGCTCAAGGAGAGATGCATCTCAATGTACCTCCTTAGTACTTTACTCAAATTGGAGAGAGCTTCCTGGAAGTAATTCCCATATGGTGTGAAATCATCCATGTATATTTCGACAGAGTCATGGTCTAACTCATAAAAGGTGCTCAGCACAACTCTTTGGAAGGTAGCTGGGGCATTGAACAACCCAAAGGGTAGGAATCTATAAGAAAAGGTACCCCAAGGGCAGGTGAAAGTAGTCTTATCCTAGTCTTCAGGGCTAATTTGAATCTAACTGTACCCACTGAACCCATCTAAGAAGGAAAATAACTTCTTCCCTGCAAGGCCATCAAGGAACTGGTCTATAAAGGGAAAAGAGAAATGGTCTTTCTTGGTGGGTTTTTTAAGTTCTCGATAATCAACACAAATTTTCCTCTTCCCATTCTTCTTCGGCACTAGGACAAGAAGAGATACCCATTCACTATCGGATATAGGATATATGAACCCTACATCCAATAGTTTCCACAACTCTTCTTAGACTATGTCCTTTAGAGTCTGGTTCATCCTTATTTAGGGTTGTCTCATAGGATTGCATCATTATTTGATGTAAATATGATGTTTTCACACTGAAGGATGCACCCCTTTCATGTCCTTGTAATCCCAAGAAAACGCTTCTAGATTCTCTATCAAAATCTAGAATAACTGCTTCTCTTCTTCATTTGAGAGGTTTGGGTTTATTTTCAGAGATATGTTGGGCCAAACTCAATAGCCTTGGTGGTTTTAGAGGTTGACTCAATTGAGTTCACTTCCATCCAAGTTTGGCTTTCAGACTCTTTGACTAACATTTCGAGAGGAATGTTAGTGGAGGACTGGATTTGAATGGCATGGTCGATGAGTTCATCTTCATCAAGGTGGCCCCCTCTAAGAATAGCATCTATGGTACACATAGGGGCAGTGTTATATAACTCATCTCCTTCATCCTCCAACCATATAGGGAGATCATGATCAATGGAAGGCTAGGCTGGAGGATATAACACTAGTTTTTTATACAAAGGCCCGTTTTTTATAGTCATGTTTCTGGCCCGACAACTAATATAAGCATCAACAATGGCTAACTAAGGTCTCCCTAAGATGAGGGGATAAAAATTAAACTTGGTTTTTAGTTTCAAAACCAGGAAATCTGTAGGATACTACCAAGAGTCAATGGTAACCATAACATCCTCAACAATTCCTTACAGAGTTACTATGGACTGATCTGCAAGTTGCAGAACTGTCGCGGTTTTCCTCAAAGTCTCTTGGAGATTAAGTTTCAACATAGTTTCCTTGGTCATTAAATTGATGGTAGCCCCTAGATCAATCAAAGTGTTAGGGCATATGACAACATCTATATGCACATCAACAACTGGACTACCAGGGTCCAGGTACTTTGGAAATATCACCTTCCCTAGCATTAGGTCAGACAATTTTCCTACCACATTGATGGTGGGCGTATCTCTCTTCCTTCTCCCAGGTTTCTTGAAGAAATTTTCTTTGATGAGCCTATTGTAGATAGGGACATCCTTAATGGCCTAGATAAGTGTATCTTTACACACAAATTTTCCAATTCTCCCAAGAGTTCTGTCTCCTCTGGCGTGTGCTGACTAGGGCAGATCAAGCACTCAGGAAAAGGAGGTTGTTGGATCTGAGTGTTACCTTCTTCCTTTTCCTCCTTGTTATCCTCCTGTATTCTACAGACTTCACTAGGTGACTATTGATCTTCTACAAACAGCTAAATATAACATTCTTTTCCTATCTTCTATCTTTAGAAATCTCACTGCCTTCATTATCCTTAAAAAGTCTTTTTCACTGAATTTCATCTCTGTTTTCTAAAGTTACCTTGATGTCCTTAAAATACTCACTTATGGGCATATTTTTCTCATTTTCACTCCCCCTCCCTACCCACACTCTCATTTACTCATTTTCCCCTCTAAAAACCCATTTCCCCTTTCAAAACCCTTCATAAATGCTCCCTTCATCATTTTCCCTTATACACATTAAAATAGTGTAAAAGTGCATTTTTACATTGTTTTAGAACAAAATATTAGACTTTCGGGTCCTTTTTTTTATATATTAAACCCTATTTTTAATATATAGACCCCGCTTTTCCTATAAAACAAACCCTTTTAAAGGTTTTAAGCCCCCCGCTTTAAACCTACACTCCCTTGTGCTCATATGATGCTAACCCTGCCTAATTGCCTAGCCCCACTCTAAATATTTTCTACCGGGCCCGCTTTATAAACCCCACCACCATATAAACCATGAACCTTACATATATTTTTAACCCCCCGCTACACAACAAAGAGCCCGCCATGTCATCTTGCACCTGAAACCCCACCTATCCACTTGCTTTCCTCCTCTGAACATCTGATAACCGTTGATCTGCCTTCACCCGATCCGACGAATCCCATCAATTATCGCAAATCTAATTGCACTCGGGTTAAGAAATCTCCGACCACACAAAATGGATGGTTTTTACCCACCACGTAGCAGGCACTGAATGGAATCGCATGCCTTCGGCCAAAACCGTTACCGCTTCTCCAACCATGCAAAAACCGCCTCCCAGTTTTTGAAAACCGCTTTTCCTCTGTGCCAAGATTTAAAACCCTCTGTCCTCCATTTGAACTCCCTGCAGGTTCCACCTATGGAACCAAGGCCCGAAACACCATTCTTTGCCCTGCAAAAGCCCAAAAACCCCTATAAATGGAGTAAAACCCTCCCCACGCAGGTTTTAAAGCTAACTGTTTGTTTTAAATGTGCAGGTTTCATGGAAAAAAGGTAGGAGTGCATCCCGATGGCCCTGAAAAACATTTTAATGACTGATTTGGATGATGATCCAAATAACTTACTCCATTGAAATACTAGAGGCCCTATATCAATTTTAATCATCGATAAAACATGATTATCGATGGTTACTCAATCCTCCTGCAATGAAATAAATGCCTCCCTATGCACAAAACAAGGATAGACTGAGGCAATCACAGGAAGGTAAAACAATTAAGAAGAGAGTGACAGTGAAGATCAAAAGGTTAGAAGGCTAATCAAGGATCAAAATACAAATCATGAGGGTTAGCCAATAAAGCAGATATTAAAGATAATGAAGACATAAAGCAGAGATTGAAGGATTAAAAGGTTAATACACAAGATCAAAAGGTTAATCAAAAGGATTAAGTCCTAAAATGGAGATAAAGGCAGAATAAAGAAAAATACTGTATAACAAAAAGTTAAAGGTGAATTCATGTTTAAAAGGCCTAAAATGGAGTTTAAAGATAAAACAAAGGCAGATTAAACCCAGAGAACAAATCCAAATGACTAAATCCAAGCATTTACTTCTTCAAAAAGGATATTTTGCCACTTATAACATGTTTTCTTTGAATGAAACATCAAATAGTTATTACACACAGTCAGAGATATTTTTCATCTACCAGCAGTTATTGTAATGTTATTGAAAAAGCCTTAAAGTCAAACATTTCACAAAATTAACTCAGAAGTTAAGTTAGGAGTTATTATTTCAGAGAAACACTTTTAGATATTTTTTCCTTGGGCCTTGCATGGTCTCAAAGGTCAAAAACACATTAACTCTATAATAAATGACATATAAACCCTAGCTTAGCACCACCTCTTCATTTTGGAAATAAATACTGCATATGAGCTTCTTTTTTTAGTGTTGGTTAGTTGGTGGCTGTTTGACTGATTTCTTTTGCTAAGCTAGTTGAGGATTGCTAGGCTAGATCTGAGTTGCAGAGATCTATTGTACATGGAGTAATGTAATTTGTTTGATCATTAGTAATACAAGCACGTTCACAGGATTCTTGAGCTATGTTAATAGTGAATTTTTCCTTCTTTGTCATTGTTTTTATCATGTTTTACATTTTGTCCATTTTCTCTGATAAAATACCAGAAATTTTAGAGTAGGATATGCTGTCTTGGCACCCTATTTCTGTCTACATTCATTATCTTTTTGTTTTCTTCTGCAAGGTCTGATTGGAGAATTCTTAATTTCTCTCTAGTTCCATCTAGATTGTTGTCTTAGGAATGATTTAATAGATTCAAGCCAAAGAAGTCTATGGTAAGCCCCGTCCTTTGGTGTAACTTGAAATATTGTTCTTTAAGGCCTTTCTTTGAAGTATACTTAGTAGAGTCTAAACTAGGGAACTCTATGGTATGACCTGTCCTCTGATCTGCCTCAAAATGTTGCTTTGAAGGTCTTTTTAGTGTTGAGCTAAAGAAGATAGGTTTAGCTTGCTCTTTAGCTACTCTCACTATTATCTTATATGTTTTCTTTGTTTGAAAGTAGTCTTAGGATTACAAAATTGTTGTCTTAAAGGTTTTCTTATTAAAGTCTTTACAAAGAAGTCTATGGTATGCCCTATCCTTTGGTTTTCCTCAAACATTTACCTAAAAGGATTTTCTTGTTTAAGTAGAGCTAGAATATTCTTAACTAACTATAGCTTTGCTGCATTCATAAATTATTATTGTTTCATATCACAAAATATTATAAGAAATCCACTTGATATAGTTAGCTTTCCCTATGAAAACCCTTACAGAGTTGATGAAAAATTACATCCTTTTATGACTCCATAGCCCAATGGATCAATGTTTTCTCATAGTCTTTTTCTATTCATCTGAAACATCCCTTAAATTGAGCACATGATTACTCATCTGTCAACCTATCAATTAATCAACCAAAACAAACAAGTCCTTAGAACTTCATAACTAGCCTAATATCATAAACAAAAGTATAAAGAGATATCATTTGAAAACACATAAATAGAGAGATCCCTCTCTGAATCCAGGAAGGCTAGGTCCTAGGATTCCAAAGTGGTTCTGATGTGGCCCTTGCAGTGTTTTTTCTTGCCAATCTTGCAAATCACAGAGAGCCAACATAGTGGTGACTGTACTGAGGATACTGAGGAATAAACAACCTCAAAACTCATAAAACCTCAGTTTTAACTTAGATGAATCAATTTTTAGCCAATAATGGTTCCTGATTTCTGATGGTGGACAACAATCAGCCATAAAACAGGTAAAAATCCTCCACCTTGTGACTCCACTGGTTTTCAGTAGGCCTGCGAACTCCTCTGGTTTTCCATGGACTCCACTGGGAAACTTATTTTATCATCAAAACATCAACAAAACCCAGTAAAGAATACTTTGTGGATTAAGTATCTCTTTCATAGTTTGGTTTGTATCTTAAGACTGTTATACTTTTCCAACCTTCCTGATCTGTTGTGTCCAAAGTTCTGGCTTCTAGAAGAACATACCAAATCTCATCCTGACCCAAATCCTCTTGCTATAGTTGACAATCCTGAAAGCATCCTTAAGAAGTCTCCTAGATCCAAAAGTTCAGTTTTTAGTAGACCAATCCACAAAGCAAGTTCCCTACCTGAAAACCTTAAAAACTTGCAGAATATCCCCTCTGACCCACCCCTATAACAATGCTTGTCTGGGACTAGATCTCAGAGTTGGATAAACCAGATAGTTTTAGATGCATCCACCCTACTATAGAATTTTGTTGTACTAACTTCATCCCCCACTGTTCACCTTCCTCCATTTAACCCTATACCTCCTCTTGTAAACCCTCCACTTGTTAACCCTCCATTGTTTCCACAACCTCATATCATGGCAGCATGGTATGCTCCCTTAGTTCTTCCTTTAACTTTAGTTGTTCTACCATAGGATTATCTGTCCAAGATTCCTCTATATGATGCTAGTAGTTCTACTACTGCTCAACAGCATGTGGACAAAATGAATGACTACTTTGAAAGACAAGAAATAGATGATGAAACTGTTAAACTTAGAATTTTTACTCAAAGCTTAGGAGGAGAAGCAATAAAATGGTTCAAAGTCTTAACCCCTAACAACATAAATGACCTCCCTGGTTTTCATCAACTATTGTTAAACAAATGGGAAGTAAAGAAGAATCCTATCCAAATCCTATCAAAATATAATGACCTTAAAAGAAATATTGGGGAAAGTATCCAGGACTACTGCACTAGGTTCAATAATGTTTACAATACACTCCCTCTCCACATGAAACCTCCACAAGGTTTAGCCCTAGTGAAATTTCCAGAAGGATTTGATCCAGACATGTGTTATCAATTAAGAGAAAGGGATCCCCTAACCTTAGAGGACATGCAAAGAGGAGCAATAAGTGTAGAAGCTAACCTAAATTCTAGAAGGGCTAGATTGAGAACATAGAAAAAGGTTAGATACAAAGAAGAAGCTAGACCTTCCACATCTGATGCTAAAATTGATAGCCTAGTTAAGACAATGGAGAGGATAATGGAAAGAATAAACATGAATGAGAGATCTTACCCTAGAGAAAACTAAACAACTCCTCAAAATAGAAATCAAAATAAAAACCAAAACCGGAACATTAGAAGAAACCCCCCTCAAATTAGACAAAGAGGTCCTGATCAGAAAATCAGACCTCCTTTCCAAGAAAAATATGTTGATGAAGATGAGGAAATAATTTAATAAACAGAGGAAAACCACATAAATTTAATGGGAGTAAACAATGAGGATACTATTTTCCTCACTGAGGAAGAACAAGGCATATTTGTACCATATGAAGAAGAAAGCCTAGAATCTGAAGACTGAAGACTACAAACAAGGCTTTGAAAATTCCATCATGGAAATACACAGACAATATGACCTTAGAAGCTAGAAAAACCAAGATGCTCCCAAAAGAAAAATCTCTGAAATTAATAGTAGAAAAACACCTCAAAACATTTCTAAAAAGACAGCAAAAAACACCAACATAGTGGCTAAAAGCTCTGATAAAAACAAAAATAAAAACAACCACTCTAATCCCAAACATAGTGGTGACAAAAGAAGCACTAGAAACTCAGCTAATGCTCCTAATAAAACTATTTCAACTGTTGTTCATAGTAAAAACTAGCAAGCTGAATTTGCTATGAAAATAGTGACCGAAAAGGTTGATTTAAACATTCCAAAAACTTAGACACCTTTCATTATAGAGAATGAAATTGCCAAGATCAAAATCTCTATTCCTCTTACTGAATTAGTCACTCAATGTATGTAAATACCAACTTTTGAGAGCTTTAAACATAAGAGAAAATACCGATTCTATTAATTTAAATGATGACAAACCTAAGCTTTTGTTTGGACCAGAAGTAGAAGGGAAATTTCAAGAGGGAGGTGTCCCTCGATTTTATGTCAGTTTAAACACCCATAGTAAAAATTTTCACAATGCCATGTTAGACTCTGGTGCTTCACACAACCTTATGCCAAAAGTAGTGATGGAAAGAATAGGTCTTAAAATAACTAGACCTTACAAATATTTATACTCTTTTGATTCTAGTAGAGTTAAATGTCTAGGCCTAATCAAGGATTTATGTGTCAACTTAGCCCAACTACCAGTGAAGAGCCTAGTAATGGATATTTTAGTGGCTAATATACCTCCTAAATATGGCATGCTCCTTTCAAGATCATGGGGTGCTAAACTCCAAGGTACCCTTCAAATGGATATGACTTATGCTACCATCCCCATCTTTAGTCAACCAAGAATATTATATAGAGAAACACAGATGAAATACATGGTTAGCAGTCAATAAAAACCATATAACTCCCCTCTTTATTATATTCACACAGACCTTGATTCATTCATTCTTTACAATGACGAAAACCTTAATGAAAAAGTGATAGTAAATGAGAAAACACCAGTAGAAGAAAAGGAAAAAGAGGAGGAACAGTCAAAACAGTTTTCCCAAATAGAATATTACAACAAACATAGTAAAGGCCATGGGCAGCAAATAAACCATCAACATAGGGATGACCATAAGTAACAAATGAAAAACAATCAACATAGTGGAAATAATGATAGAAAAAACAATGAAAAACATATTGCAAACCCTAAAGAACAATATGGTGAACAACACAGTGGCAGCCAATATAAACCAAATGATGAGGACCATAATAATCAAGAAATTGAAAAATCTAAAATTGAACCTCTTTGGAGTATGAATTTTGATGGTTCTTGTAGCAAAACTGGTTTAGGAGCAGGCATATGGGTGGATAACATTGGAAAAAATCATGCAGAAGGTCACTCATACAAGCTGAACTTTCAATGCACAAATAGCATAGCTGAATATGAGGAACTCCTCTTAGGACTATAACTACTGAAGAAACTAGGAGCCAAGAGGATAACTATCCATGGAGATTCAGAGTTAGTCATTGGGCAGATTAATGGAGAATACACAACCAAGCATTTGAGATTAAAAGCCTATATAGATGTTGCTATTTACCTCTTGAAAACCTTCACAGAATATGAGCTTACCTTTTTCCCTAGAAACTGAAACATTCTTGCCAACGGATTAGCATTTTTTCCAAGCACATGTCAAAAACCTTATCAAAGAAAACAATACATAGTCCAAGTCAAATATAGACCAGAAGTCCCTGATAATATAAGATACTGGAAAGTTTTTGAATGAGATAAAAAAATAGAAGATTCCCTACAGTCCAGAAATGGGTTTGAAGTTCCAAATTCAGACTCAAAGTATGAAGAAGATTGCTTTGCTGAGGAAAAATCTTACAAAGAGGAACCTCTTGATATTGTTGTTATAAATATGTTAGACAAACAAGACACACATAAAATAGAACTGTGCACTAATTTAGAAAAAGAATACTTTGAAGTGCTGCAGTCTAATAATGATAATTTGCCAAAGGGGCTGGTGCCTTTAGAAGAAATTTTTGACTTTAATGACGTTACTAGAAAGTCAAAGATGGAACCCACTGAAACTGAAATAGAAGAGTGCAATATAGGCAGTGAACAAAAACCCAAAATGATCAAATTGTCAAAAACACTTCCAGCTCATATAAAATAGAAATATCTTGAGCTTTTTAAAGAATTTACTGATTATTTTTCTTGGGGTTATGAAGATATAAAACCCTATGATATAGAGATAATTCAGCATAAGATACCCCTCAAAGAAAACTACAAGCCCTTTAAATAGAAACTGTGCAGAATAAACCCTGTGCAGCTACCCCTGGTTGAGAAAGAAATCAAGAAAATGTATGATGCTAGAATTATAGTCCCTCTGAGATACTCAGAATGGGTTTCAAATATTGTATCTGTGAGGAAGAAAATAAGAGAGATTATGCTATGCATAGACTTTAGAAACTTAAACAAAGCCTTCTTAAAGGACAACTACTCTTTACCAAAAATGGATCATATCTTACAAATGGTAGTGGGTTCTAAAATAATTTCTTTGCTAGATAGCTTTTAAGGATACAATCAGGTGTTGATACACCCAAATGATCAACACAAGATAGCTTTCACTACTCCTTGGGGCACTTTCATGTATGTGAAAATGCCTTTTGGATTAATGAATGTTGGGGCCACCTTCCAAAGAACCATGGATATTTCTTTCTCAGAAGAAATAGGTTACTTTGTTGTGATTTACCTTGATGACATCACAATCTATTCTAAAACATATGAAGAACACCTAGCTCACTTAATAAAGGTCTTTGAAAAATGTAGAAAGTATGGTTTGTCTTTGAATCCCAAGAAAACTTTGTTTGGCCTCCAAGAAGGAAAAATTTTAGGCCATATCATATCTGAAGAGGTGATCAAGATAGACCCAAAAAAGATTGAAGGAATATTGCAAATCAATCATCCTAGAAATATTAAAGAGCTACAATCTTTCATTGGAAAGATAAACTTCCTAAGAAGGTTCATACCAAACCTTGCTGAATTCCTAAGAAACATTACAAAAATGCTGAAAAGAGAAGTACGAGTCAAGTGGACCATAGAAGAAAAGAAATCCTTTGAACTAGTAAAACAAGCACTTACCCAAACACCAGTTCTAATCAGCCCTGATTTCACCAAAGAATTCTTCATATTCTCCTTTGCATCAAAACATACAATTGTTGTTGTCATACTACATAAAAACATAAAAGTACAGGAACAATGCATTGCATTTTTCATCAAGGCATTAAGAGATGAAAATCTGACCTTTTCCTTGATCAAGGCATTGAAAGATTTCAGAGTTTACATTTTACACTCACACATCATTGTATTTGTGCCTAATTCAGTGGTAAAAGACATCTTAACACAAGATCCTTATGGAAAAATGGGTAAGTGGATTGTTGTTATATTAGACTGTGATTTAGAAATCAAGCCCACTAAACTCATCAAAGGACAAGGATTAGCTAAACTCATGGCTGAAACTAATTTCGAAGCACTTGACATGAATATGATTGATGCATTAGATGAACAGGAGGAGTTGGAAACTCAACTTATTGAAGATTCATTTCTGAATTCATCTTGTTATGCTGATATTTATATGTGCTGCTTAATTTTAATGTTCCTCCTAGTTTGTATAAGACAAAGGCTATATTCTTAAAGTTGAAGGCTGTAAATTACTATATTATAGATAAAATTTTATATTGGAAAAATTCTAGTGGTATATTGCTTAAATGTTTGCCTGAGAGTGATGAAGATAAGATCAAGCATGAGTTTCATGAAGGAGAATGTGGAGGCCACCTCTATTGGAAAACTACTGTCAACAAAATCCTTAGAGTTGGTTACTATTGGCCCACCCTCTTTCAAGACATCCATAAAATGATAAGTTCCTGCCATAATTTCCAAATAATTGAAGGCAAAATAAAATTGTTGCCCTTACCTTTGCATCTTATCTCTATTGAAACTCCTTTTCAACAGTGGGGCCTAGAATTCTTTGGGGAAATCCATCCTACCTCCTCTTCCCAACACAAATGGATCCTCACTGCAGCTGATTACTTTACAAAATGGATAGAGGCCATCCCTTCTAGGACTGATATAGACTTAGTAATCATCAAATTCCTTGAAAATCATATCCTGTCTAGATTTGGCTGTCCTAGAAAGTTATCACTGACAATGTTGTTGCTTTTAGATCCAAGAAAATGGTGGATTTTTGCCACAAATATAAGATTACACTAGGTCATTCAAACAAAATTTTGGTGAACATCATCAAGAAATTGTTGGAAGAGAATAAAAAATCACAGCACAATAAACTAGTACATGCACTATGGGCAGACAGATTAACAAATAAAAAATCAATTGAATTGGAATGTCTCACTATCAGCTAGTGTATGGAGAAAATGAATTTTTTTCAACAAGTTTAGGAGTGCCATTCATGAAGTTGATCCAAGAAGTATAGTCTGAAGAAGATGACATGATAAGAAGAATAAATTAGACTGTCCAGTTGCAGCAAACCAGAAAATAAGTGTATAATAGAACATAGCTAGTGCAGGAAAACATTAAGAAGTTGTTTGATAAGAAAACCAAAGCAAATGATTTCAACATTGGTGACAAAGTGCTGAAATGGGACTCAAGAAGAGAAGACAAGGGAAAGCATGGGAAATTTGAAAATCTGTGGAAAGGCCCATACATCATCCATTCTGCAAGAGGTAACAATGCATTTTTCTTACAAGATATGGATGGAACAGAATTATTTGGAGGTCCTGTCAATGACAAGGTGCTCAAGCATTATTTTTTTTAAAAATACTCAGTTTAAATATTTATTCATTATATATAACATTGTTTGAAGAAAAAGAAGAAAAATAGGGCAGATAAAAATAAAATGTAAAGCCCCATAACAAAAAAGAATATTTTTGAAAGTGTGCAAGTCCAAATGCCACTACTTGGGAAAAGGGAGTTTTGTTCAGTCATACAGCCTAATCATGATTGAACAAGTTTTAGATTTCTGCTGATAGGTTAATGAATGAAGATTTTCCAAACTGTTTAAACTTGGCTTATCAATAGTTTAGATTAGCAAAATATATTGATTCCAATGTTTAAATTTGAACCAAGGAAGGAAGAGGGGGATGCATAACAAATTTCATATTACATCCCTCAAAGTTTTAGTTTTACTTTTTTCAAAATAAAATATGTGTACAGCTTGTAAAAAATGCCACAACCTATGACAAATCAAACTGTTTAATCTTGTTTTGATCATATTTTTAATTTCCTGTTTTTAGAATAGAGAATGAAAATCTGTCAAACTATTTAATCTTGACAAATAAGTAGATTAGGTAGAAAATAAAAATATCAACAGTTTAATATGAGCTTTGGAAAGATATAAGTGTAGAAGTAGACAGTTTCCTTTTTTCAAAAGAAAATGGTTTCAAGGGTTGCCAATCCAAATGCACCCAATGAAGAAAAAATGCTAAAAAAGTATGATGGGTAGGTAGAGTTTGAGTTGAAGCATTCATGTTTTTCAAGATTTCAAGATCACTGCTTCAAAGAATAGCAGCAGATCAACAAATTGAAGAAAGAGATCTGTCAAGTGCGAATCAATGCATTGGTCTATTTATTCCAGAGATTTGATCTCCAAGGTTCTTGACACCTCCTAAAGGAGTTGCCCTCCCCAAATGGAGCCACTGTTATCCTCTTGTATTCTATAGAGTTCACTAGGTGACTATTGATCTTCTATAAGAAGCTAAAGATAGCATTCTTTTCCTATCAGTTATCTTTAGAAATCTCACTCCCTTCATTATCCTCAAAAAGTATTTTTCACTGAATTTCATCTCGGTTTTCTCAAGTTACCTTGTTGTCCTTATAAGACTCACTTTTGGGCATATTTTTCTCATTTTCACTCCCCCTCCCTACCCACGCTCTCATTCACTCGTTTTCCCCTCTAAAAACTCATTTCCCCTTTCAAAAGCCTTCATAAACCCTCCCTTCATCATTTTCCCTTATACACATTAAAACAATGTAAAAATGCATTTTTACATTGTTTTAGAACAATATATTAGACTTTCGGGTCCTTTTTGTTTTTATATATTAAAACCTATTTTTAATATATAAACTTGAACCTTTTAAAGGTTTTAAGCCCCCCACTTTAAACCTACACTTCCTAATGCTCATATGACCCTAACCCCGCCTAATTCCCTAGCCCCACTCTAAATATTTTCTACCAGGCCCGTTTTATAAACCCCACCGCCATATAAACCATGAAACTTGCATATATTTTTGGCCCCTGCTACACGATAAAGAGCCTGCCACGTCATTCCACTTCTGGACCCCACCTATCCACCTACTCGCCTCCTCCGAACACTCGATGACCATTGATCTGCCTTCCCCCGTTTCGATGGCTCCCATAAATGATCACAAATCTAATTATACTCAGGTTAAACAATCTTCGACCACACGAAATGGGTGGTTTTTACCCACCACGCAGCAGGCATTGAGTGGAATTGCATGCCTCCGCCCAAAGCCATTACCGCTTCTTCAACCATGTGAAATCTGCCTCTCGGTTTTTGAAAATCGCTTTTCCTCTGCGCCAAGATTTAATAACCTCCGTCCTCCATTTAAACTCTCTGCAGGTTCTGCTTATGGAACCAAGGCCCAGAACACTATTATCCACCCTGTAAAAGCCAAAAAACCCCTGTAAACGCAGTGAAAGCCTCCTGACGCAACTTTTAAAGCTAATTGTTTGTTTTAAATGTGCAGGTTTCATGGAAGAAAGGAAAGAGTGCATCCCGATGGTCCAGAAAAACATTTTAATGAGTGATTTGGATGACGATCCAAAGAACTTGCTCCATTAGAAGACCAAAGGCCCTATATCAAGTTTAATCATCGAAAAAACATGATTATATATGGTTACTCAATCCTCTAGCAACGAAAGAAATGCCTCCCTAGACACAAAACACAGATAGACTGAGGTAGTCACAGGAAGGTAAAACAATTAAGAAGATAGTGACAGTGAAGATCAGAAGGTTAGAAGGCTAATCAAGGATAAAAAGACAAATCATGAGGGTTAGCCAATAAAGCAGAGTTTAAAGATAATGAAGACATAAAGCAGAGATTGAAGGATTAAAAGGTTAAGAAAGAAGATCAAAAGGTTAATCAAAAGGATTAAGTCATAAAACATAGATAAAGGCATAATAAAGAAAAAGACAGTGAAACATAAAGTTAAAGGTGAAATCATGTTTAAAAGGCATAAAACAGAGTTTAAAGATAAAACAGAGGAAGATTTAACCTAGAGAAAAAATATGAATGACTAAATCCAAGCATTTACTTCTTTAGAAGGATATTTTTCCACCTACAGCATGTTTTCTTTCAATGAAACATCAAATAGTTACTAAACATAGTCAGAGATATTTTTCATCTACCAGCAGTTATTGAAAAGTTATTGAAAAAACCTTAAAGTCAAACATTTCACAAAAATTAACTCAAAAGTTAAGTTAGAGTTATTATTTCAGAGAAGCACTTTCAGATACTTTTGGCTTGGGCCTTGCATGGTCTCAAAGGTAAAAAACACATTAACTCTGTAATAAATGACATATAAACCCTAGCATAGAACCACCTCCCCATTTTGCAGATAAATACTACATATGAGCTTATTTTTTAGTGTTGGTTAGTTGGTGGTTGTTTGACTGATTTCTGTTGCTGAGATAGTTGAGGATTGCTAGGCTAGATTTGAGAAATATCTAAGTTGCAGAGAGCTATTGTACATGGAGTAATGTAACTGGTTTGATCATTAGTAATACAAGTATGTTCACAGGATTCTTGATCTATTTTAATGGTGAAGTTTTCCTTCTTTGTCATTGTTTTTCTCATGTTTTACATTCTGTCCATTTTCTCTAATAAAAGAATAGAAATTTTAGAGTAGTATATGTTGTCTTGGCACCCTATTTATGTCTGCATTATTTATCTTTATGTTTTCTTCTGCAAGGTCTTATTGGAGAATTCTTAATTTCTCTCCAGTTCCATATATCTTGTTCTCTTATGAATTATTTAATAGATTCAAGCAAAAGAAGTCTATGGTAAGCCCTTTCCTTTCGTGTAGCTTGAAATCTTGTTCTTTAAGGCCTTTCTTTGAAGTATACTTAGTAGAGTATAAACCATGGAATTCTATGGTATGCCTTGTCCTCTGGTCTGCCTTAAAATGTTCCTTTCAAGGTCTTTTGAGTGTTGAGTTAAAGAAGATAGGTTTAGCTTTCCCTTTAACTTCTCTCACTGTTATATTATATGTTTGCTTTTTCTGAAAGTAGTCTTAGGATTGCTGGGTTATTGTCTTAAAGGTTTTCTTATTAAAGTTTGGCCAAAGAAGTCTATGGTATGCCCTATCCTTTGGTTTGCCTCAAAAAGTTATCGAAAAGTATTTTCTTGTTTAAGTAGAGCTAGAAGATTCTTAACTGACTATAGCTTTGTTGCCTTCACAACTTATTATTGTTTCATATCACAAACTAATCTAAGAGGTCCACTTGATATAGTTAGCATTCCCTATGAAAACCCTTGGAGAGTTGATGAACAATTAAATCCTTGTATGACTCCATAGCCCAATGGATCAATTTTTTCTCATAGTATTTCTTCTATTCAGCTGAAAAATCCCTTCAATTAATCACATCACTAATCTATCAACCTATCAATTAATCAACCAAAACAATCAAGTCCTTAGAACTTCATAACTAGCCTAATATCATAAACAAAAGTATAAAGATATATCCTTTGAAAACACATAACTAGAGAGATCCCTCTTTGAATCTAGGAAGGCTTGGTCCTAGGATTCCAAAGGGGTTCTGATGTGGCCCCTGCAGTGTTTGTTCTTACCAATCTAGAAAATCACAGGGAGCCAACACTCCTCAACGTCTTATAATGTCCCCAACTTAGCTCATAGCTAAGTGGGACATTAATTTTGCCAATAAATTCAAGTGCATAAATAATTGAGCAAGGAGGCTCATAAAACTACTCAAGCATGAATAAGAACCCCTCACAATGTGAAAAGAGGCCATGAAATATCTATCTTACGCATCCACATGTGTGAACAAGGTTAAGTTGACCAAGTCAACTCAACTTGTCTTTAAAAGAATGGATCCATAAATAATATAGCTCAATGTGAATAGAGGGCAAGAGCATTTGAAGATTCCTTGAGTATGAAAAGGGACAAGGCATGGAGGCTAAATCAAGGAAGGTTCCAAGAAGATGTACTAGCCTAGAATCCAACCACACAGCATCTAGAAGATTCTCACTTAATGAGACAGCGTAATCCTAGAGAAGGGAAGCTTGGCAAGGAAGAAAACCCTAGTGGAGTGGGGCCCTTGGAGGAGAAGCACATTTTCTATATAATGAAGGAAGGAAAACCATTTGGGTTTAGATTGGAGATTTTAATTTCATGAGGTATGCTTAGACTTCTGCATACTTAGCTGTTTAGCTAAGTTGCTGCACTTCTTAGTGCAAGGGTTTTCTCATGGGGGAATGCCTAGATTTTTCTTGGAGATCTTGTAGCAAGAGATCTAAGGTGAGGTTCTGATTTGAAATTTCCACTTTTAGGTGTTAGGCCAAGCACTTTTGCTCCATATATTTGTATTCCCTTGAGGATACTGTGTTATTTGTATAGAGGTGTAGTGGAAGGGGTTAAAGGCCATGGTTTTGAGCTATTTTCCCAAAGGGAAGCTCATTTCTTCTTCTGGGAGCTGATTAATAGCATTGTAGAAATTTATCATGTATATTCAACCATTTTATGTAGATATATAGCCATACTGCATTTTTCAGTTATATATGCAGTTTCTTCTTTGTATTTTCATTACATGTGGGAAAACCCTTGCCGGGTGATCATAATTTCATTGTAAGGAAATTAGATCTCTGTTTCTTTGCATCATTGAGTAATATAATATGAATATCATATTTATTTCTCCATTTTCTGAGTATTTACTTCAATATACTACGCAATTTCTCTTGCAGCAGCTCCGACATTTGCATGTTTTGGGGTTTTTGTCCATTTTCAGCTATTTGAGCATGGGAGGCATGTTTAACTTTGTTGTTGGTATTTGTTTCTGAAATAATATTGCATGAAGCTCTAATATTGACTAATATAAAGTACAAAACCATTATATTACACTACTATAGCTCAATACTCAGAGAAAAAACGTTTTTGGGTCACTATTGGTGCTTTTCCCCACTTGGGTGTCTTTTGAAATGAATTTTTGTTGTAGCTTTGGTCAAATGATGAGCTATGCATCTGATATAACCTATTATCTGTAATTTTCTGGTTCTTCTAGAGTTTCTAAAGAAGTTATGCAAATTGTGAAGTAGGATTTCCATTTTGCTGCAACCTTCCTCTTTCAGCAATTTTCAGCTAGTCTAGTTTGTGGGATATATGTTTAAGGTCTCTAAGTTCATTTTTTTCATCTGAAATTCCATATATAAGTCACATACAGTCTATATCATAGGAACCATGCATTAATCTACGTTTCTGTTGCATATTTGTGCTTATACAACGTTTTCCTTGAGCTGCTTGTCAATAATCCAAAAAGGGAGATATTAGGCTTTGACATAGTTCTATATACAGAGTCTACTAGTGGGCCAGTTAGCCTCTGGATATCACCCTCTCTTTAGAGGTGACATATCTAGTAAATTCACCTACATTCAATCTCTGGAATAGATCCATTTGTTGATTGTTAATGTTTTCATGAAAAAGGATTTTCATTTGTTGGATTCATGAGCATTTCCTGATTTGGGACATTACAGTGGTATCAAAGCATGATCTATGGCCCAGCCTATGAGATAAAGCTATCCAAGAAGTTATGAGGAGAAGCACAAGTAGGAAGCAGACAGTATGGAGAGGATGAGATTACTCTCATTAATATTCAGATCCAAGAAGAGCCTCTCAAAGGGGGTTGAACAATTGGAAGCAGAAAGATGCAGTGAAACTCCAAGAGGGTTTCAAGGAGAAGAGGACTACAGTGAAAAATTTATGAGGTTTCAAGGGGAAGAAAAAGAAGACATGGGAATTCCTCCTTCAAGGGAAGACCAAGATCTAGGGTTTCCTATTGAGGATGGGACATTTCCTACATTCAGAGAAAGAGCTGGGGTTGACAGCGCAGTCATAATAGAGGCACCTATAACATCTCAAGAAGAAGAAATGGTGAGGGTAGTTGCACCAAGGAGAGAAGCTCTTGCACCTTTGCAAGGACTTTTAGAGAATATCACATATAGAGATTGTGGCACAATCCATGTGAAGTATGTGCCACCATTATCAAATGGTGAGGTTTGGAATATTACAGAGTTTCATAGGGTAAGCAATATCTACCCCTCTATATTTCTAAATAATGAGGCACAAGGAAGGCAGGAAGAACCATGTACATCATTCCATCCATCTCTCTATGATGATCTATGTCTTGATGCCTCCTTATTTGAAGAAGGGCCATTAGGGAAAACCCCTGATGAGAAGAAAAGCAAAGTGTTGCCTTAACATGATACAATGAAGACACCAGAGGTCAGAGGAGACATAGTCACAACGTTGGAGGTTGTGGGTAAGAATCATATTGATGAAAATAACATTTTATTTTATGATTTCATGTGCTCTCTTACCTTATATGTGCAGGCCATAACTCCCAAGGGGAGTGTTCTACCTTATAATCTTCATGGCCAACTATGGGCCAAGATTGTTTTCAAGTATGGCCACCTCCTTGATGAGTTGAGGGAGGTGATGCACTATGATGGGTGCTTCCCTAAAGCCCCAAATATACATGTCACCTTAAGCCACGGTGAAGTGATAAGAGAAGCAAGTAAGTGGCATGCAAACCACTTACCATATCTTGATATGAAGTAGGGAGAACGAAACCTGCGCTGGTTTTTGTTGGGTGAGTGTGGGTACTCCCCAAAATTTCTGATTCTCATGACTCATACCTCATACTCCAAGAGAAGGTTACATAATGGGAAGGCATGGTTGTTATGGTTGTCACAAGGAGGGTTTGGACATTATATGTTGAATCTTATGTCCAAATATTTTCCCATGTTTGAAGTATGTCTCATGCATTCACATGTATTTTGGGTTGAGATGTATTTCAAGTATGAATCTTGGGTTGGGAGGAGAAACAACTCCCACATGGTGTGGAATGGGAGAGCTTGCTTTCACTATGTTTATGGAGCACCCCACATGTCCATCATTACATCATTGTTCCATGATACACACATTTATAATGTAAGGGAGCAACAAGATCCCTTGTTGCTATGGTTACTTTCGAGAGAGTATGGGCTGAAAAATCTCCATACTCAACACAAAATTCCAAGAGGAATGCATGGCACATCCAAAGTGCAAGAAGGCTACCTTTCAACAATTATGGAAGGGAGGGAGATCCTCTCAAATAGAAGCACAAGGGTGAATGGTTTTGGCATGTGGAATGTCAAAGGGAAGAGTCATGGAGTGACAAAATCATTGCTACTTAAGCCTACAACGCTGTCCACTAAGAGCAAGTTTCCGATGATGGAGTATTTCCAAAGAAGTGTGCATCCTTTCATCTTGCATAAAGTTATGAGGAGGTTGTTTTTGGAGGGCTCACTCATGGAACACATCTTCAGATCACACATGAGGCATGGTAAGAAATACATTTATGTGCCTATTGATTATTCCATTAAGAATTTGTATCTTCTCACCAATTGTAAGCAATGCATTGCTCTGCAAGAGAGAAAGATTAATCATGAGTGTTATGGTCACTTTAGGGCCACATTTTGTAATGATATTAACCCATATCTACATGACTTGGAGCAAGTGCTTTGTTGTATTTATTATATGCAGCTGATATATATTGTTGGTGCTCACTACTTCCTAGTATATGAGTTGACATGCATGGCTGAAAATTCTTTGGGAGGTAACTTGCCACTTGATGTTTTAAATCAGCAGTTAGGAAGACTGTGTTATACCCACCATGGAGGCCATATGTATCATCTTCACTTGCAAATTAACTTCAGAAACTTTCAGATTTGGATGACATATGGTGGTGATGTGCCATTCAATTTGAATGGAATGATATGGGCCAGCAGGATCCATGACTTTGGAGGGAGGATCTTTAGATATCCAACCTTTCTTTTGCCATCAAAGGGCACCCTTATTTCAGCCCAAAATCAGTATGTGCTTTACTCTTGCTATGAATGGAGAGGGGGATAGCATGGGGTAGGCCATTTTTCCTATCATGTTCAGCCATTCAGCCCACCTTCTTTGCAAGAGCTCAAGGTGGAGAAGATTTTCCATGAGTTGCCATCTTGGGAGGCAACAAATTTTTCTTGGATGATAGCATGGGGAGGAGAGTATTTCATTGATGATGAAGTGCTCCATGAATGTCACCACTCCTATCTTGAGGAGGATTTGGATCAGCAATAAATTTCCCATATCAGCCTTCCATTCTTCCATGACAAGAACCAATCGGCTTATTCACCAGAAGCCAACACTTTTGCAGAAAATCTGAAGCAAAGGAGGATACTATGGATAAGAATGCCACAAGAAGGAGGGAAATTTTTGTAGCACCCTTTCAGTTTCTTGAGGAAAAGCAAAATTTGGGAGGGGGAGACTGTAATGTCCCCAACTTAGCTCATAGCTAAGTGGGACATTAATTTTGCCAATAAATTCAATTGCATGAATAATTGAGCAAGGAGGCTCATAAAACTACTCAAGCATGAATAAGAACCCCTAACAATGTGAAAAGAGGCTATGAAATAAAAAAATTAAGCATCCACATGTGTGAACAAGGTTAAGTTGACCAAGTCAACTCAACTTGTCTTTAAAAGAATGGATCCATAAATAATATAGCTCAATGTGAAAAGAGGGCAAGACCATTCGAAGATTCCTTAAGTATGAAAAGGGACAAGCCATGGAGGCTCAATAAAGGAAGGTTCCAAGAAGATGTACTAGCCTAGAATCCAACCATGCAGCATCTAGAAGATTCTCACTTAATGAGATAGCGTAATCCTAGAAGAGGGAAGCTTGGCAAGGAAGCAAACCCTAATGGAGTGGGGCCCTTGGAGGAGAAGCAAATTTTCTATATAATGAAGGAAGGGAAACCATTTGGGTTTATATTGGAGATTATATTTCATGGGGTCTGCTTAGACTTCTACATACTCAGCTGTTTAGCTAAGTTGCTGCACTTCTTAGTGCAAGGGTTTTCTCATGCGGGAATGCCCAGCTTTTTCTTGGAGATCTTGTAGCAAGAGATCTAAGGGGAGGTTCTGATCTGAAATTTCCACTTTTAGGTGTTAGGCCAAGCACTTGTGCTCCATATCTGTGTAGTCCCTTGAGGATACTACGTTATTTGTATAAAGGTGTAGTGGAAGGAGTTAAATCCCCATGGTTTGGAGCTAGTTTCCCAAAGGGAAGCTCATTTATTTCTGGGAGCCGATTAATAGCATTGCAGCCATTTCTCATGTATATTCAGCCATTTTATGTATAGCTATAGCCATACTACATTTTTCAGTTATATCTGCAGTTGCTTCCTTGTATTTTCATTGCATGTGGGAAAACCCTTGCTGGGTGATCATAATTTCATTGTAAGGAGATTAGATCTCTATTTATTTGCCTCATTGAGTAATATAATATGAATATAAGATTTATTTCTCCATTTCATGATTATTAATTCAATAGACTGCATAGTGTCTCTTGCAGCAGCTCCGACATTTGCATGTTTTGTGGTTTTTGTCCATTTTTAGCTATTTGAGCATGGGAGGCCTATTTAAATTTTATGTTGGTATTTGTTTCTGAAATAATATTACATGAAGCTCTAATTTTGACTAATATAAAGGAAAAAATATTTATTTTATACTGTTGTAGCTCAATACTCAGAGAAACAACGTTCCTAGGTCACTATAGGTGCTTTTCCCCACTTGGGTGTCTTTCGGAAGGAATGTTTGTTGTAGATTTGGTAAAATGATGAGCTATGCATCTGATATAACCTAAGATATGATCATTTTCAGATTCCTCTTGAGTTTATGAAGAAGTTATGAAAATTCTGAAGTAGGATTTCCATTTTGCTGCAACCTTCCTCTTTCAGCAATTTTCAGCTAGTTTAGTTTGTGGGAGATCTTTGTAAGGTCTCTAAGTTCATTTTTTTTAGCTGAAATTATTTATATAAGTCACATACAGCCTATATGAGAGGAAACAAGCATTAATATTCATTTCCGTTGCATATTTTTTCTTATACAACGTTTTCCTTGAGCTGCTTGTCAATAATCCAAAAAGGGAGATATTAGCCTTCGAAATAGTTCTATAGACAGAGTCTGCTAGTGGGCCAGCTAACCTATAGATCTCACCCTCTCTTTGGAGGTGACATATCCAGTAAATTCCCCTACAGTTGATCTCTAGAATAGATCCAGTTGTTGATTGTTAATGCTTTCATGAAAAAGGATTTTCATTTGTTGGATTCATGAGAATTTCCTGATTTGGGAAATTACACATCTAAAAGTGGAGATGGAGGATGTTTGTCTCAGAGTAATCTTTGTGACCTGAGATTAACCTCCTATACCTCCACCCTTGGGATGGATTTTTCCACTAGTTTATTGGCTGAGGATGATATGAAGCGTTGTAAGGCCAAGTAGGAGGCTTAGAACATGATGAAGGAGTGCAGGTGTACCAAAGTTGCATGGGTGAGCTCTGATTGTTGTGATAGTAAGATTAAGGTACACCTTGCATACCTTGTTGATATGACCGAGGGCCTTGAGGCCTTCGCTAGTTTATGAAATAGAGTTTCTCTACCATTTCTTCCCCACCTTGATATACAACTTTAAGTCCAAGTAATGAGAGATACTTTTTCTGTGGCATGATTCTCCTCACAGACTAAGAAAACCTCTATGAAATTTAATGGAAGTTCATTTCTTTGGTGCTTCCTGGTACATCTAGGACAAAATATGGCCATGGCTCTCTCTTCTTCCTCTTGCTTCCTTTTTACCTGCATTTTTTCCATTTGCAAGGAAAAGGTTTGCATCATGTCTCTCTTGAAGTCCTCTAGCATGTTTCCAATCTCATATTTTATGAAGAGGGAAGAGGAAGGGGTATTGGATGTACTTTGGCTAGCTCTGCCCTTCTTCCTAAATTCCCTATAATGGTTTTGGAATACAATTTTGATTGATTCATAGGGTTGTTGGTAGATATATCCTCCTGTTAACATATTCAAGGTTTCTATCATCTCTTCATTGATCCCTCGAAGAAGTAAAAGTTTAAGTGGTGCAAGATGAAGAGTGTAGTTGGCTCTCTTATATTTTAATTGAAACCTCTCTTCATATTCTTCTAGGGATCCATCAGGTCCTAGAGTCATCCTAAATATTGCATCCTTACTTTCCTTCGACCTACAATAGTCTTTGTATTTATTGTTGAAGGTATCTTCCACATGTGCCCAGGTAGTGATGCTATCTCCAGGCAGACCCATGAATCAGTGTAAGGTTGGATCCTTAAGGGCGGATGGGAATAGCTTCAGCTTCTTATCATCATAAGTGTAGTCATAAGTCCTACAAACAACAAAAAATTAAAAAATGAAGGTTTCAGGGTCCTTAGAGGTAAGTCCATGAAAGTGTGGAAGAGATGAGGGGCTAATTCTCTTCATCTTAGCTTCCCCATATTCCTCTCTTATGGGAAATTCTCTTTGGATCCTAGCCATGGTTAAGATAGGTGAACTAGGTTCCTCAATTGAAACAAGGTCTTCTTCTTCTTCTTCCCTAATAGGATCCTTAAAATATTGATAAGTCTCTCCTAGAGGGGGTTCACTCTCACTACCACTGAAGAAGAGTGAAGGGTGGCCAGGAGGTGATGTGTGGGTTTTAGGTAAGGTTTTTGTTTTAGTATTCCTAGTTCTACGAGGCATGAAAACCATTTTTTTTGTATTTTTTCAATATTTCTGAAATTACAGGAAAAGAAAGGAAAGCAGAAAAGAATGCTAAAAACAAAATCAAAGCATCTATTAGACACCTCCTCAGCAATGACACCAAAAAGTGGTGAGCCCTGGTATTGCACCAAGAGTGCTGCAACTCCCAGGGGTTGCCCTTCTTTACTTTATCAACCTGGGGTTCGTACAAAATTGGAGGTGGCAGTGCTATATACATAACAGATGCATTCTGTTTATGTCATCCTCTTCTGCTTTACAAAAGGGTGTTATTTATTAAACTATGATAAGAACGCTAAAGTAAATTGTTGGAAGGAAATGACAGAAAATAAAACTAAACTAAATTGCTGAAAAGAAATGACAGGAATGAAACTAATTTAATATGCAGGAAAGAAATGATGGAAAGGAAACTAATTTAACTTGCTGAAAATAAATGGCAGAAAGGAAACGAATTCTAAACCACACTTAACTTGGCTAAACGGCTAAATTCACTCTATTTATCCTATGGTCTATCTACCATGCTTCTATCCATGCAACTAAGATATCCATGAATTAATTCTAATTGAAAAGGTGTTGATTTGTAGCTTGGAGGAAAGAAAAGGGCTAAAGTGGCTATTGGAGGGCTTAACGCATGAGACAAGGCTTATAAGTGGAAATAGAGGCGTTAAACCTTATAAAACCTTATTATAGAATGGAAATGGCTTTGGAATGGAATGATTGAGATATGCGATGGCAGAGTTATGATTAGTGGATAGAAGTGCAATATGAGATATGCGATATTGCAATCGCAATATCGCAAGGTTGTAGTGATAGAGGTTAACAGGAACAAAATAAGAACTGCGAAATGCGATTTGCGATGCGGCATAGTTCAGAATCAACATTTGGAGCAAAAAAAGTTAACAAGAACAAGACAAAAACTGCAATTTGTGATGTGTGATGCAGTGGATGACATGACGGTGGGACCGGTGGTGGAGTGTGATCACAATATCACAATCGGTGGATAAGAGTGGTAATTCTTAAAGAAAGAGGGAAAATATTGCGAAGTGTGATTTGCGATGGGTGACATGGCAGTGGGACCGGCGGCAAAGTGCAATCACAATATCACAATCGGCGAAAGCGAACGGTAAGTGTTAAAAGAAAAGGAAAAGAATGAGAAGTGCGATATGCGATTTCGCAATATCGTAATCGACGAAAGCGACCGGTAAATGTTAAAGGCAAAAAAAAAAATCATGCGAAATGTGATTGCAATGTATGGTAGCGGGAAGTTCAAGGAGGAAAGACAGAGGTTGAGTTCTAATGGTTTTTCAAGCATTTTGCGTTAAAAGGGGTAAGGCAACAGTGACAAATGTAGACAAATGAATAAGGCGGGTTGAAGGGTTTAAGTGTGCTTAGGGAAGAAAGTTGGGTGCAGTAGTTAGAATAAGCGGAGAAAAAAAGGAATGGAGGGCGTAACAACAATGCTCGGGCGGTGAGTAAAGAGATGGAAAATGAAGTGGGGAAGCACCACAGAGATGCTTTGGGAATTTATCACTAATTCCTGCAAATAAATATGTTGATCTATACGCGAAAAAATAGAAAAATGTGTGAAAATGCAATACGAAAAGGAAGGTTGAAAATGGTAATGCAAATCTACTTTTAATCTCGAAAACAATGAACTGAAACCAGTTTTTGGGTCCGTGGGAAGGTTCGCCCTCCTTGAGCTCTATTGACAGAGATGAGAAGGGGGTATTGTTCCACATCTTTTTGGTTTTCCTCTATTCTATTACTCTCATAAGAAAATGAAAAACTACAGCAGCACACCAAAATCAAAGACTAAGCAATGAAACATAAGTGAAATTATTAGAAGTGGGGCTAATGAAATGACAGAAAGTAGAGAACAAATACAACAGAGAGCTTGAGGCACATGGATTGGGTCCTAACCCATGAACCTATCTCTCTAAAACTTAAATAAGTAAAATTAAATTAGTATTCTCATTTCATAAAATAATAACCTCATACATTTTTGAAAGTTTGATCCCTGAGTAAAATAATAAAATGCTCAATATCTTGCAAAAAAGTTCCAACTAAAATCGACTAGTATTGACTAACTCTTCCTAGCTCTAGCTTTGCTCTATTTATTATAAATGGTAGCTACCAACAACTCCCTAGAAAATGGTGATTGAGTCCACTTGACTCCTAGTAAACAAAGATTGGGTGCAATCCTCTTTGAGTTGCTTGGTTGCCTCTGGAATTCGAATTGCTGGAGAGAATCCTTAGGGATCCTTTGGCTGCCTTTGGAATTCAAATTTCTGGAGAGAATATTTGGGGTCCTTCGGCTGCCTTTGAGATTTAGGGAGGGTGGAAAATCCTACTATAATTTATCTTTGTTGTCTCCTCCAAGTCTTTATGATAAATCCTCATGAAAATACTTAATAAATCATGATTTTCTACACTCAACCTCATATTAGGAACTTAGAGTATGTTAGCCTTAATCACCACCTATACTACCATCATAAAATGAAATAATAATAAAAATACATGAAAATGAGATCTAATAAGGAAAAAAGGTGACCATTAACCCCTCCAAATATGTCTAATGATGGAGCTCATCAAGCAGTTCCTGTAGGAATTATGCATTCCAACAGAGTATTTTAAAAGCAGAAAGGAAGTTACAAGCATATCATCTTAAAATATTGTGAGGGATTAGGCCCTCACTTGGTGAGATCATTTCCATCAGTTGTGAACAACATTACATCATCTAGAAGCAGGCTACAACATCTACCCTCTTGACAGTGCAGTTACTTCCAGCAGTTGTGTAGTTTAGAAGTTGCAACTTGAGAGGAGGAGCTATAACTCAAGATTTTAGCTTGGGAATCAGGAGAAAGGGGGAATCCCTTCATTCATTGAGTTTTTTGGGTGATATTGTAGCAATTATATCATTGGTTCAGCCCCATTACAATAGTTACCGAGCAGGATTGTAGTTGGCAACCCAAAAAGGGCCGAAATTCCAAAGTCAAAATATGGCCAAACCATTTGTGATTTTTTTTGGGTTTTTTTAGTATATTTCGTGGTTAAAATCATAGATATTTATGAGCACTCTAGAAGCCTTCCACACATGGTTCTCATTCCTAGAAGTAGTAGCTTCCACTAGCAGTATCAGTAGCAACAACATCATTTCCAGTGCTTGGATTTAGAGCTATTCCAACCACTTCTTGTTGGATTGAGTGCATTCCTTTTGGAGCACTGTGTATATTCATTTGATGTGATTATAATGATATGGATCAGTTTTTTTTGTTCATATGTATGATGTCTTGATATATTCCAACATTTTCCAGTTCTGCATGTTTTATTCTTATTTTACCGTAGTTGGAATTGTGCATATGTTCTATATTCCTGTCTTTTCCATTTTGGGATATTACAATGGTATCAGAGAATGATATTTGGCTTAGCTTGTTGGAATTTCATGACATAAAAAGAATAAGAAGAAGAAGCAGAAAAAGAATAAGTCTTCAATGGTGGAAGGAATTAGTTTTTCCAAACTACTTTTCCAATCTATGGAGGATCTCGCCATGGAGATTAAAGAAATTAGAGTAGAGAGGCAAAGGGAAACCTCAAGAGGGTTTTAGAATGGAGAGAATCCTAGTACTTGATATCATTGGTGTAAGCAATTGGTAGTGAAACCAGTTTTACAGCGCCCCACTATGTCCACTTTCCTTGCAGGAGGAAATGAAGGACATGGAGATAGAGGATATTTGGAGGATGTGACACTTAGTGATTATATTGCAGAGTATCGATCTCAATCCATATATTTCAAATGTAATCTGAATTTCCAATAGTTTTTCCAGATCAAAGAGAACCAGAGACCCCGCAACAGGAATAGAAGAAGAGGGCACATTCAAAATAGATTCTTTCTACCTACATTCGATGGCTAATCCAAAAGCATGGAAAAAGCTTGGATGGAGAATTTAGATGCATTATTCTAGCTACATCAAGTTGCATAAGCGGAGGCTATTGAGATTGCAGTAGTACACCTTGAGGGTGAAGCAAATGACTGGTGGTTCGGCAGATTGAATCATGCAAGAGTGACTGTGTATGCAGAGTTCACTGAAAAATTGGTAGAGAGGTTCGATAGAAGAAACCTGGAGGCACATTCCATTGAGACATTCTCCTACAATGAAGAGGAAGTGTATGAGGAGGAGAAGGGTGATATCAGCGCTGATACACCAAGAGGAGATCAGCTACCACCACCACCACTAGAAAGAGTACTTGCATAGATTGGAGGAGCCCTTGCATTTTGGCACGATATTCCCAAGTCTTCGACATTGAGAGTCCAAGGCACCATTAAGGAGGTGCATGAGGAAGAGGAAGTAGATACCAGCGTTGGTGTATTAGGAGTAGATCACCCATCACCACCACCAACAGTAGGAGAAGAATTTTCACCACTTGGAGGAACTCTTGTATATTTGCAATATGTTTCCAAGCTTCAGATGATCCAAGGTATGCATACATTTCCACCCCATATTGTTTCAGTACATCATATTGAGATTTGTGGGGACATGCCATCAGGGAAATTGCATAACCATGTGTTGGAGCACCTTATTAATGAGGAGCAATGGACTATCACTACGTAGAGGACCCTTGATTAGTTCAAGGCGAAGAGGTATAGCTAACCTGGGTTGACATTGTTGGGATACACACAACCTTTTTTGTTAGAGAGTGGATCTTCAGAGGAGGGGATAAGCACAGTCCTAATGCATGGAAGCTATTCCATATCTTTCAAGAACCGAAGGCTACTATCGCATGAGATGTCGTATTCCATTTATGACAAGGAGATGTTGGCCATTATGCATGCATTGGCCAAATTATGGAGGTATTTGGTAGGCAATATATTTCGAGTGAAGACTAACCACCATAGTCTTCGACATATTTTTGAGGAGGAGTAGAAACTGCAAAAGAGGCAACAATGGTGGATCAATGAAATGCAGGATTATGAGTTTAGCATTGTGCATGGAGAGGGCCATGCGACAGCATATGCATTATCTGGAGATCAACAATGTCATCTTTGAGGGTAAGTGATGCATATTGGAGGACCCAGTTGTTAGTTGAACATTCTAATGATCACTTCACTTGGAAAGTGTTGGATGGGAAGATGGTAGATGGTAGACATCATGTGATGAATAACATATTCTATTACCAATACAGAGTCTCTTTGATAGACACCTCACAACTCAAAGAGAATAATTTTCATGCAACACATCAGTCACCATTGTCGGGGCCTCATAGGTCCAATTAAGCCATCAAAGAGAGGCTCTCATGGAGAGACCTCAAGGAGGATGTACTCAAACCTAACATGGGGTACAAAGTTTATCGGCAAAACACAAAGGAGTGTATTTTCAGCATTGATCAGCTATCAAGGTATGCACATTTCTTCGACATCTCTACATAGTACACTTTCAAGTTATATTTTCAGGATGTATTCATACTTCATGGTCTTCCCACGGCCATAGACAGTGATAGAGACAGTTTTTTTATGAGAAACATTTGGCAAGCCCTTCTCCATTTGGTGGGTACCGAGTTGGTACATGGTATGATTCAACACCCATAGGTGGATGGATACAGGGGGATGATGAGAAAGTGTTTGAAAATCTACTTGCACATCTATGACACAGGGCATCAAGAATCATGGCTGCACTAAATGCTCTTGGGTGAGTATGTTTAACACATGGAATTTTAGATTGGTATGTTCCATGCCTTGCATAGTAGTGATGAGATGCGATAGCCAGAGGCATGGTTCCGCTCTTGGGAGAGTATGGCCACCATATGAAATTCCACATGTCAATTGGGATGTCACAATTTTATACTTGGCATGATTATGATGTGTTGTGGAAGCAAGAGGCCTTGTTGCGTTGGCTTCTCTTGGGAGATTATGGCTACCATATTTGGTATGATGATGATGTGATGTGGCAGAAAGAGGCATTGTTGTGGTGGCTTCTTTTGGGGGATTATGGTTCGACATTTCACATGTTGATTTGTGTATCTCCACTTCTCACTTCAAACAACGTTGATATGATGCTTATAGAAAGCAAGGCCACCAGGGCTAAGGATTGGAGCATGGAGAGACACAACATACTCCATGTAGCATGGGCTGGAGAGATTTCATATCAGTTGGAACTTTTCTTTGGAGGAAGGAACCATAACACTTCCCATGTCTCATTCCAGAAGGAGGCTTTTGGACAGCAGTTGGTTGCCACTATGGGACTCATTGAAGAGGAGAGGTGTTATGCGGATTAATCCCTCTTGTGGAAAAGAGTGATCTCCCTAGTATTCAATGAATAGCTAGAAACAAACATCCATTTGGAAATATTTTCTATAGATTAAATGCATTTCAGAATTATTATAAGAAAGTAGAGAGGACATGTCCCTACCTTGAAATCCAACGTTCGATGCAGTGTTTTATCCAGTCTCTCCAAAGAGGCTTCTCAAATAAGTAGAAACTACAATCAAAGACAAGAAAAAAGAATCAAAGCATCTTCAACATATAATAATTAAGAAAAGCTAATCCAACATAGTGATCAAGGAGTCTAAGTATTGATGTTATTTCAATAAGCATAGGAACAACTCAATGAGAAAAAGAGATCCATATGTATTATCTTGAATACAAAGTGTAATCTTACAACCTAATGCCTTGATGTCGTACAGATTTTTCCCAGGGTCCTGAACAATCGTTACTCCTTCAGTTTGATAAGCCTTCTTCTCTAAATACTAGCATGGAGTTACGAACATAAGGGTGTGATCATTCTCATGCTAACAACTAGTGTAGAAATTATGCACTCTTTGGAATTTCTTCAACAACTACCATGTACAAGCTACCCTTGAGACTGAAACTTGAGTTCAATTTATAGGGAAATGGACGTAGTTTCAGTTCCATGAAGAGGGGGATGGATTCCTCTCATGAAGGGATTTATGCTCCATGGACCAAGGGATAAGCTTCTTCAGTGGAGGGATAAAGCTCGAACTGATCATGCCTCTAGAAGCTTCCAGTTGGGAGAATATTCGACCAACTATGCTTCTAGAATTTACTTTCTTTTATTTTACTTTCTTTCTTTTGCATGTTTTAGTAGTAGAACGTGTGTGGGTTGTTGCAGTTTATAGACCAAGTATCCGCGAACCCGTAGGAAAAGGCTAGAAAAAGCGCGGAGGTACACTTTCAAGGGTTTTAATGAGATTTTCTCTAATTCCAAGACTTGGTTTAGGAACATTAGGGTTTTTGATGTAATATTCCAAAATTTGCATGCAACAAATTGGAATGTTAAATTTTGCTTATATCATCTAGGAGGTGAATAAAATGGGTAAAGAGACCCATAAGTAGGAATAAATCCCTCATAGTGTGAAAGGGATCTATGGAGCAGCTTTATTTTGCACCTTCTATTTTGAAAAGGGGCAAATGCATGAGGATAATGTCAAGTTTGACCAACTCAACAGTACTGCCTAAGAGGGTGTGGATTGCTTGGGAAGACATCGCAGTTTGAGAGGGAGGAAGATTTCTTGTGGAAGAAACCCTAATGTGTGGGGTCCAGGGCAAAGAGACATTCACTTGCATAAAAGGAGGAAAAGGAAGCCATAGAGAGAGATTTTTTTGAGTATTTCATTATTGGTCTTGTAGACTATTTGCAGTCTCCGGTTGTTTCGTTGAGTTGTAGTGTTATTTATCACGAGGGATTCCTATTTAGGATTCCTTATCCTTCTTAAGAGGCCTCTTAAAGGATTTCACTTCATTTCTCTACATCTAGGCTTAAGGCCAAAGCCACTCCTTTCAGTCATAGTGTTATTTCTGGTGAAGTATAACATTGTGTTGCAGGGTGTTGCAGTGGAGGGTTCCACAACACCATTCCTTGGCTCATCTTTCAGAGGATGGAGCTTCTATTCCTCAGGAAGGTTAGTGAGGAAGGTTTCAGAGCTGATTTTCATATCTTGGCATTAAGCCAAGCTTCTCCCATCACCAATAGCTCAGTCCCTTCTCTAGACTACGTTATTTCAGTATATATCTGCAGTGGGGGTTTGCATCATCATCTTGGAGGGTAAGATCTTCAGTGCTAGGATTAGCCTTGCACTCGGGAGATCCTTTGGAGGAGGTTTGCTTCAGATCAAAAATCATATTCATCCATCTCCTTCTATATCCAGTCTTGGGTTGCAACTGCTACCCTGCAACTTCGGCATTTATGCAGTTTTTCCATTTGTATGTATATTGCAGCCAATCCTTCTAAGGATTGTTGTACCATTTTTTTTAGGGGTTGAGATCTTCCTCCCCCCCATTTCTTGAGTTGATATTGTCATATCATTATTTTATCATTTAGCATGTTGTAGTGTCTCATATAAACTGTGCAGTCATAGCTTGGGTGCTCTTGTGTAGCAGTGTTTTGTCATAGTTTATGTACTTGTTTCTTGAGGCTGAGTATTGCCTCTCTTGAGTATATTTTTTCTCAAGACATTGTACACATTCTGCTGCTATTGTCTTAATAAGATGGTTATGAATTCTCCTATCATTTTCTGAAGTTCATGCAACACTTCTCTCTCATTGTTATATTTGCATATTGCTAATCTCCACATTTGGAATACCTTAAGATATTCCCGATAGTGTAGAAATTCCCTATTTTGGGATATTACAGTGGTATCAGAGCTAAAATATTGGCTTAGCATGTGAGTCTAAACCAAAGGAGAGGATGGGCTTTATCTCATCATATTTCATATCCATGAAGAACCTCCCCAAGGAGGATAAGCAGATAGAAGATGAAGGACCCTGCACTTCCTATTATCATCAAGAAGGAAATAGAGAAATGAGAAGGAAAAAGACTCCATCTTCTGGAGGAGAAAAAGGGGATAAGCTTACAAATATTCTTCCTAAATATGTACAAAATATTCATGAATATATCAAGAAGATCATGAGGGATATGTATGAAGAATCTCCAAAAAGGTTTGAATCTAAAGAAAAATCTAGATTGTCATATGAGAAGTGTGAGCAAGCAGCTACACACTCTAACACACAACGCAGTCACATGCCCAAGATTGACAGGAGAGAGATGGAAAGAGGAGAAGAGGTTGCTAGGAGGGGAACTCTTAGTGATTTCCTGAAAGAGTATGAGTCTCAAACTCAGAAATTCTGAGATCATCTCAAATCTTCAGAGTTTTGCAAGATCAAGGTGAAGGGAAGAGAGCAACAAGATAGATTTCTTCCATCTACCTTTGAAGGTTCACCTACATGTTCATCCAAAGCTAGGGTGGAGGAGTTAGATACGTTCTTGCAGCAGCACCAAGTTCCTGAAGATGAAGCCATCAAATTTGCAGCGCTGCATATGAGAGGTAAGGCCTATGCCTGGTGGATCTTTGAATCCTTTTCTTTAAATAATGTAAACACTGCATCTTATGCAAGTTTTACTAAGGCCTTAGTGAAAATATTTGGTAGAAGGATTCATGAGACACACATGGTGGAGCTAAACAAGGAAACTCAAACAAAAGCCTTGCATGAGAACATAATACCACTTCAGAAAACCATGGAGGAGGCTGAAAACTTGCACCATACCTTGTTAGAAGAAATACTTTCATCTCACACCTTTGAGCAAGGAAGCATGGAGATCTCTTTTTCAAAGAGGGATCCAATCATTTGGAGGTTGGACAATCATGTTGCAGAGATTGAGAGCAATAACGCTGTCACATCTAGAGATTATCTAGTGCCTCATGCAAAGGAAGGAGGAGCTCTTGCTCCAAGTAGAGGGATTCTTGCATCTTTGCAAGGAAGTCCCCAGGATTTCATGTGTGGAGATCAAGGCACAACTCATGTGCCATTGTTGAGGAGGTGTGGAACCATGGAGACACAAGGAGAAGGTAGGGAGGAGAACCAACATCCTGAGATGAGATGTACACACCCCTATCCACTTCAGGAGGTTGATGCACCTAAGGGGAAGACTGGATTGTGCAGTAAGGGCATGGAAAGATTTGTTCATTCATATATGCAGTCACATTTTGATGATGATGTCTCATTGCATGGAGACATTTTACCGAGGAGACCACTAGATCAGCAGAGAAGGATGGATGCTTCACCAGTTAAGGCACCACTCAGTGATTTCAGAGGAGTGGGGACCTTGGAAGAGCTTGATCCAGTGTTGGGAGTCTTGGGTAGACTCAAGGAGAGAGGGAGAATTCTCTCAGCATCATCATTACCCACTTCCATTTCAGATTTTGCGCTATGGTAGAAGCAACAGGGGAAGGATAGCAGCCTTCAAACTTGCATCTTTTGCATGGGAGATGTCAAAGAAGGGATGAACATATGAAATATGCTCTTCATGGAAGATCACTAGTGCTGTCACTATGGAGGATAGGTCCATACTGGGACTCCCAGCGATTGGTGGAGTGCCCTAAGGATTTTTTTTCTTGTATGATATTAGATGATCAACATAGGGAGAGATGCATGGATCATATGGACATGGAGGAGATACATAACTCTTTGGAAGAGTTAGCATAGCGACCTCTTTTCTCTTTGAGGATGAGAGGAGACTCATCTATGAGCCACTCCATTTGTATGAGTAGAAAATATGGTAAAGGTGATGATTTTTTACATGATTATTTATATGATGTATGTATATATCCCTTAACCATATATGTGTAGGATGTTGCTCCAAGGAGGAGCATTCTTTCTTTTGGGCTTCATGGTCTACTTTAGGCCATAAGAATTATTGATGTCCATTCCCTAAGAGGACTTGGGGAAGAGGTATATTATGGAGGACATGCTCACTTCACACTATGCATCATTCACTTCCTCCATACTTATGAGGAGATTGGGGCAGCAGGCAAGTGGTTGAGAAGCCACACATTTTATTAGTCTCTATTGTAGTTGAGAGTCAAGCTGCGTTGGTTGCAATTGAGGGACCATTGTCCTTCTCATTTGTTACATATGGCAGCAAGCATGATTCTCATTTTTTCTCCCCATGTTTCTAATGTCTCTGTCTTTATGAGGAGCATGCTTGGGAGAAAGACACATTGGGTGAATGTGTCCTTTGAGGGAGAATCCTCCCACACTTTTTTCACTACATGTTCTAAGGGGAGGATGGGAGATGGTATGGCCACTAGAGAAACACATTTGTTTCCTTATGAGGTGAGCCATATGATGGATGTGATGCCATATGATGATTATTTCCAACTCATCATATATGGGGATATTTGGGCCAGCCTGATTTGCAGCATTGGAGGAGAGATCCTTGGAGATATAGTCCTCATCTTGCCACTTGAGGGAAATATTCTTGCAGCCCAAGATCAACCAATGCTCTACACTTATCATAAGTGGAGAGATGGATAGCATGGGGTAGGCTACCTTGCCTACCATGTGTAGAATTTGAGCCCACCTAATTTTCCGGAGTCAAAGGTGGAGGACGGTTTTCAGGAGTTGCCTAGATGGGAGGTGACTCATTTTGCATGGCTAATATCTTAGGGATAGATGATCCATATGGGAAAGATAGTTCCCATTAGATTTCAGATCCCATTCCTCAAGGGGACCTCTAGACATCACTTTGCTATCCTCTTGAGTATTTCACCTTTACATGATGATAGCTTGATCACTGACTTGTATGCTGGAGAGGAGCAATGTGAAGAATTGATTGATGAGATGGCATCTATTTACTTGGAAGCGATCATCATACATGGATGCTACAGGGAGAGGAGGAGAAATAATTCAATCTATCCTTGCTCTTGCTTGAGGAAAAGCAATCTTTGAAAGGGGAGGACTGTAATATTCCAAAATTTTCATGCAGCAAATAGGAATGTTAAATTTTTCTTATATCATTTAGGAGGTGAATAAAATGGGTAAAGAGACCCATAAGTAGGAATAAATCCCTCATAGTGTGAAATGGATCTATGGAGTAGCTTTATTTTGCACCTTCCAGTGTGAAAAGGGGCAAATGCATGAGAACAAGGTCAAGTTTGACCAAGTCAACAACACTGCCTAAGAGGGTGTGGATTGCTTGGGAAGATAGCGTAGTTTGAGAGGGAGGAAGATTAATTGTGGAAGAAACCCTAATGTGTGGGGTCCAGGGTAAAGAGACATTCACTTGCATAAAAGGAGGAAGAGGCAGCCATAGAGAGAGATTTTTTTGAGTATTTGATTATTGGTCTTGTAGACTATTTGCAGTCTCTGGTTGTTTAGTTGAGTTGTAGTGTTGTTTAGCACGAGGGATTCCTTATCCTTCTTGAGAGGCCTCTTGAAGGATTGCACTTCATTTCTCCACATCTAGGCTCAAGGCCAAAGCCACTCCTTTCAGTCACAACATTATTTCTGCTGAAGTATAACATTGTGTTGTAGGGTGTTGCAGTGGAGGGTTCCACAACACCATTCCTTGGCTCATCTTTCAGAGGAGGGAGCTTTTATTCCTCGAGAAGGTTAGTGAGGAAGGTTTCAGAGCTGATTTTCATATCTTGGCATTAGGCCAATCTTCTCCCATCACCAACAGCGTAGTCCCTTCTCTAGACTGCATTATTTCAGTGTATATTTACAGTGGTGGTTTGGACCATCATCTTGGAGGGTAAGATCTTTAGTGCTAGGATCAGCCTTGCACTCGGGAAATCCTTTGGAGGAGGTTTGCTTCAGATTGGACATCATATTCAGCCATCCCCTTCTATTTCCAGTTTTGGGTTGCAGCTGCTACCCTGCAACTCCGACATTTCTGTAGTTTTTCCATTTGTAGGTATATTGCAGCCAATCCTTCTAACGATTGTTGTACCATTGTTTTTAGGGGTTGAGAGCTCGCTCCCCCACATTTCTTGAGCTGATATTGTCATATCATTATTTTATCATTCAACATGTTGCAGTGTCTCATATAAACTGAGTAGTCATTGCTTGGGTGCTCTTATGTAGCAGTGTTTTGTCATAGTTTATGTACTTGTTTCTTGAGGCTAAGTATTGCCTCTCTTGAGTGGCTTTTTCCTCAAGATATTGTACACATTCTGCTGCTATTGTTTTAATAAGATGGCTATGAATTCTCCTATAATTTTCTAATTTGATGCAACACTTCTCTCTCATTGTTATATTTTCATATTGATGATCTCCACATTTGGAATATCTTAAGATATGCCCGATAGTGTAGAAATTCCCTATTTTGGGATATTAAATTTGACTTCTAAGGGAGCAAAATATAGGTAATGAAAGACCTATATGGACAGTCAAATTTCATGGTGGAAAAATAACGTGTAACATATTTCCCCCTAACGTGCGAAGTCTGAGGTTGTTCTGATGAGTGAAGTGCTTTATCATTCCAAGGATTGAATTGGATACACCGATCGAAAACTTGTAAAAGAATTCAATGCACACACACACAAACACATATATATCATCGCTGAGGTAGGAATTCCCATACTCAAATCAAAACTAAGTAAATGTTATGGTATATATATTGTTTCAATATTACATCAAAAGTAGACATAGTATGGATGCAAGCATCTGTCAATAGTAGTCTACTGTATCATGAATAATAAAGCTCCTCACAACCTAGATGGTGGAAACTAGATCCAGGGTCTTGATTTCCGCTTCCAAAACTAGTACGAATCTATCCATGCGATTGATCGTGTCAAAGTTGAACATGGTAGAAACCACTTGATTAATAGTAAATGATGTGAACTGTTAACAAGTGTGAGAGAAACCACCAATAATGACAATGGCTCTCAAAGTACTCTAGTACAATCTATGAAGTGTGAATGAATGACTTGCAGTCAAACACTCATAGAACCATTCGATCGAATGCCAATTATGAAACTTGTCGTCGAAGGCGAGAAACCTCCCATTAGGGCATGCAAATCCCAAGGTACTGATAGGATTCTAGATCAACTTTCTAGATGATGAGCTGGCGTCAATAGAAAGTGATCCGTCGTAGGAAATCCACAACATGAAATCATTAGATAAAATTTTGAAGAAAATTTTTCAAGGACTGGCTCAAGGATGGTCAATGTGAATAGAGACAAATGTTTGTAATGAATGGTTTATTTGAACTCTCTTTTGAACACATAATCACATTACAGATGGATTGGCATTATTTGACCTAAAGCTAATACCCAGAAACTGACTGAAGAATTTCAATGTTGTTCAATTAATTATTAGACAAAGGATTTACCAACCCAGGTACAAGTGTGACAAAGTGACGTGTTCAAGAGTGGCATGTTGCTTTCTAAACAAGGGTGAAAACTAGATTCTTTTTCTCTCTTTTATCCCCACATTACTCTCAAGTACATCTTTATTTTTAACAATATTGAGGAGGATAACATTTGTTTGTTTGTATAATCTCATCCTTCAGATGAGTCCATATTAGTATTAAAATCGAACCCTAAGAAGGAGTGGTTCGGTCCTATTTGTAATTGACAGGTCCTTTAATGTTAAATTTTAACGAGTCTAGTATAGGAGAGACTCGACGTTTTTCAGTTTTAGGGAGTTAGAAGAAAAACATAAGTAAACTCCATGGTTGTTATTTTTTGTAAATTTAGTCTCTCAAGCTCAAAAAAGGATAAAATAATGCAGGAGAGAACTCTATTGACCATGATTATTCAACCTATACCTTTTTCGTAATTAGTTCATTTCAGTTCGGAAAAGGGGTAAACTTATACTAAAGGGATGAATGTTCATTTAGTTTAAAAAGTTCGAATATTCAAGTACTCGATGATATTTTCATATTTAGAGAGTCTGAAAAGGTCTTAAAAGAGAACTCCAGGTTTTCACTTCTTCGTAATTTTAAAGAGCCCGAAAAAGTGATAAAAGTATACTCAGTGTCAAAATAATTCTTTTCACCAAAAAATCTGGTATCCTACACAAAAACTCAAAAGATTACACATACCTATTTCCAAGAAGTAAAAATATTTAAAAGTAGCCTTTTAAAATGAAAAATAAATAAAATAAAATATTTTATTCATTTAAAAACTATAAAAAGGAGTTAAAACAAAATAATTTTCACCTTTTATGTTGAGAGTAGTGTATTGAGATCTTTTGGCTAAAACGTTCCGAATAAGATATCAGGAGAACCGACCATCCATTCCTTGAATCGTGAGAACCAGGTAATCCACATCATCTTAATCTTCATTTCTATCTTCTTCATTTTTATTTTTAAGTCTTAATTTCATTTTTTGGGAGTATTTTGTGTTTAAAAATGCACTCTCAGGGGTCTGCAGGTCATACATGCAATAACTACAGACCTCGATAATTTTTTAACGAAAAAGCTATTGGGCTGCCATGGTTTTTGTGTGGGGCGCGTGCGGACGTCCACACTGTCTCCTCAAAAAAATTGCGGGGGAGCCATGAATGTTTTAAAATTAAAAAATTCTCTTAAAAATGGTTCAATTTTTGCATCCAAATGGTTTTTAACTTTCAAATGTGTTGATTTGTAAGTTTTTCCACCATGTCGGAGTGGCGAGAACGTGAACATGAGCTTATAGACAATGGAGCCATGGATGATCCTAAAATAATGTGTGTGCTGAAGAATGGTGGTTTATATAAGTTCTAGGCTATCCAAGTTATGAAAGCACAAGTAGAGTTGATGACATGGCTTATTAATGCATGGGAATTTCAAGACCAATCTTTCATCATTGGTGACCACCGGCTTGAAATCAAGCTAGAGGACATTTATTTCCTTACCAGATTGTCCTAGAGAGGAGGATGCATATCCTTGTTTAGGGCTAGATAGAGAGGTCTTCCTGTTTCCAGCTACAAAGAAGAGTATTGCAGTGATGAGGCAGATTTAAAGGATAGTCACATAGACATTAAAACTATCTTACGGTTAGATCTCAAAGTGATAACAGTTACAGTAACCAGATTGTGCGAGAGTGAAACTCCACATATGACCTCTAAATCCCAAATGCAGACCCCAGTAGAGTGTCTCGGAGGGACCATTTTTAACTGGTGCGAAGGATTATTGGCCAATATGAAAGGACAATTAACTAGAGCAAAGAATGAAAAGTTAAAAAACTTTCAATATGGCACCATTCTCATTTCATTTTCTTTAGAGAAAATCCAGCTTCTCACTCCTTAACTGATTCCAGTAGATCATGGGGAACCTTGGAAACCTCAGATGGTACGGTGGGTGGCATTAATGGCTCACCATGGTGGCGATGGAAGTTCAGTGGTTATGTTCACTCCGGCATACTTTATGTGGCTTAGGAACCAAGTCTTCACCATCAAATACTTCCCATATGTAGGAATGGATTACAGAGGTGATCCTGAGGCATCATTGCCTCCAGGGGCATAGTGGGACGAGCTAGGTAAACGAACTATTTGGATGTATTTAATCTAATTTATATTTGTTTTTTATCGTCCAATACTGAAAAAAATATTTAAATGCAGATGTCGGTCCACGGCGACCAGCTACACTTCACCTCTTTGATAGGCGGCAAGCATAGCCTATAGCAACTCCATAGGATCAGGCAGCAGAGATCCTAGCAAATATGGAGCACAACCTAGAGAGGCTAACCAAAGACATTCCTGAGATAGGAATAGAAGATATTCCTCTCAGGCTTCAGAGACATGTGATAGGTGTTCTAGGACCATTTTTTAGATTTCTGTGCAAGGTGGCGCATGCCACAGTCTATTACCATGATCATCATCACGGATAGTGCATGATCATTGTGGATTGAAATTTTTTTGTTTTTTGTATCAGTATCTATTATATCATAAGGTTTTTGAACCTTTTATCATAGATGATGTAATATTTTTTGAAAACAAACCTATCTATACTAATTAAATTACTACTTTCTCTAAGTATCTTGTTCAACATGGATTGAATGTTGTTTTGGTTTACTATGTTAATGCTGAAAATATCTATTTACAACATGATTAGCTAATGCATCGGCCAATGTGTTTAAATTTCTTGAAATATGTTAATATTAGATGTAATAAAAAATTTGTTCCAAGAGATGAATCTTCAAAAATAATCTCAATAACACCAGATTTCTAATTTCATATACCCTGTTTAAATGTAATACAATGAGTTCTGAATCTAACCTAATGATCAAATGTCGAATACCAAATTAAATGGCGTCAGATAATAACTCAATGTCTGCATTATATTCTTCAATATTGTTCGTTGTTTGACCAAGGCATACACCATGAATAGAAACTAACTCATCAGTGGGTGAATAGATAACCCAAGCCGTGGAAGAGATATTTTGTGTACTACGAGAGGCACTATTAGCAAAACCAATGTATGCTTGAAGGGATGTTGACATCTGCAATATCAAGAGTAATCAAGATAAGCAGCGATAGTAGTAACAAAAAAACTAATCTAGGGACACTTTTCTAATCCAAGGCACACTATTGTAAAAAGTAACTATTGTACAAGAGAGATATTCAAAAAAAAGTTAAGCATAATATCTCTTAAGATAAAGACCATTTCTGGGCTTATCTAAAGGGACACCATCATAATCAGTCAATTCATAGGATCCTTTTGAAAGCACACACTTGACAATGTAGGGACCATGCCACATCGGTTCGAATTTTCTAGTGCCTAGCTTATCGTTAGCTTGATCATATACTAAGACTAGGTCACCTTCTAAAAAAATATGAGGGTTAACACTTTGATCATATAGTAAGCTTTCACACATTTCTTACGAGCTTCGGTAGCCAATGAAACGGTGTGCCAGGTCTCATCTAATTGTGCTAAGTATAAAAATAATTTTTCCTCTTCAGAGGTAGCTAGTAACAACTCAATGGCTAATTGGAGTGACAGTATTTCGCATTCAATGGGTAAAAAAACTTCTAAACCACAGACAAGTTGAAAAGAAGTGAACCCTGTAGTAGTTTTTTCAGAGGTTCGATATGCCCATAGTGCCAAAAAAAGCATGGTATGCCAATTTAATTTGTGAGTTATGATAATTTATTTAATAATGGTGGTTAAAACCTTTTTGACGACTTCAACTTGACCATTAGACTACGAGTCATATGGAGTAGAATTATCATGGCAACAGCCAAGTTGATTGGAAAGTTCGGTCATCATAATATTTTAAAAATGACTCCCATGGTCTGTGATAATAGCTTGAGCCACACCAAAACGAGCAATCACATGATTGAATATGAAAGTAGCTGTAATTTTCCCATACACTGCGAATGTAGGCATCACCTCGACCCATTTGGTAAAATAATATACAACGAGAATAATATACCCCTACCCCCCTGGCTGAGTGAGGGTTACATGTAATGAAATCAATGCCCCATTTCACAAAATTACCAACAACAATGATTGGGTGAAGAGGAGCTAGAGGTGCACACATCTTTCGATCAAAAATTTGGCAGTTGTGGCATTTTCAGACCGCAATAATACAATCTTTGAATAATTATGGCCAAAAATAACCAGCGCACAATATCTTTTGGGTTGTGGCAAACCCATACATATGACCACCACACGCTCCAGAATGGCAATCATTCAAAACCCTTTTAGCCTCTTCGTGAGTTATACAATGTGGAAAAATAGAATCCGCACCACGATGATAAAGAATGTCTCCAACAATATTATCTTACTGGGATAGATATGGGATACTCCATCAATATGAACGTGAAAGCTCTGGGCGAAAATTTTGGGTTTGAATATATGTAATGATATCTCCATACCATGGATCTAATGTACTGATAAGAAAATGAGATTCATCTGCGATGGGATTCTCTACCACAGTTTCTATCTCAGTATTGGGAAAGTCACACATAAGCTCTACAAACACCAATGATTTCTTCGATTTAGATTTCTCGAATTCCAAATCAAGCTCTCGTAGGATGACAATACATTTAGAGTATTTTCCCCCAAGTAATTTTTTTGTCAAAATATAAATCATCGGGTTGCAATTATATATCACAGTTGTTTTATGTAACAGTATGTAGAGACGAAATTGTTGGATAGCCGCGACTGCTCCCAAGGCCAATTTCTCCACATGCGAATATTTGATTTCCGTCAGGTTGAGATTCCGACTTAGATAATAGATCACATGCTCATTGTGAGATTCATCCTCTTGAACCAAAACCATTCCAATGGTGGAATTAGAGGCAACTAAGTATAAAAATTAGTCCTGGTAGTAATTGGGTGGATGCAATAATAGTGCATGGGTCAACACATGTTTTAATGCATCGAAAGATTTATCAGCAATATCATCCCAAATAAAAGGAACACTTTGTTTCAACAATCAAATAAAAAATTTTGTTAACTCAACATAGTTCATGATAAATCTATGTAAAATTTTTCTTTCCCTTGAAAAATTTGGATTTGGCGAAGTGTGGAAGGAGGAGGTAAGTTGATGATGGCCTCAACCTTTGAGGGGTCGACACGAATGCCATCTTTTGAAATGATGAATCCTAGTAATCATGCTGATTGCACACAAAAAACACATTTGTGTGGGTTCAAACGAACCTTGTAATGCCTACATCTCATGAAAATAGCTCATAAGTGTGTAGGATGACCATCCTTGTGTAAAGAGTGAGCAGGTAAGTCATCCAGATAAGCCTGTATAATATGTTTGATATCATGAAAATCGTAAGACATAGCCCTTTGAAAAGTTGCACCAACATTTTTTAATTCGAAAGGTAATTTTCAATAAGAAAATGTTCCCCAAGGAAATATAAATGATGTTTTTGGTTGATCGGCAGGGAGTATGTTGATTTGATTATACCCATAACATCCATCCGTAAATGAGAAAATTTCATTTCCAGCACAATCATCAATAATTTGGTCGATATAGTGGGTAGGATAATTATATTTTGGACATGCTTTATTAATATCCCTATAATCGACACATAATTGTATAGTCCCTTATTTCTTCGTAATGGGAACTATATTAGATACCCAATATGTCGATGGAATTGGATAAATAAATCATGCTTGTAATATCTCTTCAACTTCAACTTTAATAGCTACAGCTTTTCATGGATTTATTGGACATAATATTTGTCTAATAGGCTTGGCATCCGGTTATGTCTTAATTTCATGAATGAAAATCTTAGGATCAATTCCTGGAATCTATTCGTAAGACCAGGAAAATATGTCTCAGAATTCTTGAAATAGGGTTTTGTAAGTGTTAATCTCTTCCATCGTACAAGAATCACCTATATGAATGTTTTCAATAATTCCAAGTTTAATTGATATGTCGATAGGAACAGTTGTAGAAATATTTCCCAAATTAGTCTCAAAATCCAAATTTGTAATTGATATGGGATTATGTGGTTCCTCGACATAATCAATTGTAAAAATAGAGGAAAAATTGTTTTCAAACTTATCAAGATCAGGTAAAAACAAATATCTATGATGTAGATCATCCTGGGGTAATTCATCCAATGATAAAAATTCTCGAATACTTTCATTAGTGTGAAACACATGTTGAAAGGGATCGGAAAGTGATGTCAAGGCTAAGCTTGATAGAGAAGAGGATTCTTCAGTGATCATATTTATTTGATTAGGAGTAGTTGAAAGTGTGTCAGAACACGACTGCACTACTACATATGCCATTTCAAAAGGACTCAAAGGCATCTCGCCATTGAAAGAGTCTAGTTTTGATTTTGAAGGAACTACCCAAGTGTCATCTAATGGTATAGTGTTTAATGAGATCATATTGATGTTGGAAATGGTACACGTTATGTTGGGTGGAGGCATAGAGAAATTTCCCATCAGAGCGGAGTCTTTTACTAAACCTACACTAACATCTTCGTATGGGATAGTCATTTTTCCAACGTGTTGGATATTGTCTGTAGAAGCAGGGTCTGATGAATAATATGACAACTAATAGGTTTTCACAATCTTTCCTTTATGAGGAAACATGATTAGCTGAAATATTGATGAAACAAAAACAGTCATAGCATAAGACCAACTATGACCCAAAAGAAGGTTGTGATCTAGAGGGGCATCAAAAACTTCCACATCTAGATTAACGATATTACCTTCTACTTCTATAGGTAGATCCTAGAGTATTTCGTAAGGATGAAAACCTCTTCCATCAAAGGCCTTAGGGATTTTCGGGGATTGGTTGAGTGTTGGAGAACCGAGATTTTTCCAACAGTTTAATGACATTATACACGTGGATGCCCCCTAATCAATAACCGTATGAAAAATTTGTCTAGATTTGACTAATACTGGAATCTGAAAAGCATCTGATGAGGGAGTCTCAGTGTAAAATTTTCAAGATAAAAAACCACAAAGTTAGAATCCTGAGGATCAATGGCTTCGATAACTAATAATAGTAATTTGGTTTGTGCTGGACATTATTTTAGCACTTCTAAAGCCGACATTGTTGAAGGGGATATCGAAAAATATTCAACAATGTTGTAATTCTGAGTAGCTCTTGCATGTGGATTGAAAGCTAATTTTCGAGGTACACATTTAGCAGGAAGTTTAATCACTAGATCAAGATTAGGTTTCTTGATGTGAAGTGGATCAGAAACTGAAGGAGATATAGCTGGTGTTTGACTAGAATTTTCTATCTCTTTACCAGTTACAGGATTTTTAGTTCCATTGTCTTGAGATCACATCGCAACCATAACCTCAGACATCATTAAAATATCTGTCGATGAATTTGAAGAAGATCCTATCATTTTTCTATCTTAAGTAGGAAAAGGATCCTTCAAGACAATGGGTGTGGGTGAACCTTTGAAAAACTTAGAGACCTTGGATTGATGTGGGAATTCTTTGGTATAGTGATCCTCATCACAGATAAGACAAGGATAATGAGGTTTCCATTTTTCATCAGCTGGTTCATTCTTTTCAGTTTTCTCTTTGGGAGATGTAGATTGTTTGTTTTTATTCTTTCCTTTCTTCTTATTACCGGTTTTAGATTTATATGTAGATGAGTCTACAACATGGATGTCAGTAGAAGTTTCAAGGGAAGAATCTCCTTTTTGTGAATATCGTAAAGTGATAATAGGAGAATTAGTTTTGGAGGACTTAATTGCTTTGGAGGACTAAACCAATTACACCATCTGCAGCATGAGAACTTGAAGGAGTTGTAGTTATTTGAACTTGACGCAGTAAGTCTGGAATTTTTTTGTATAAAGTACCAGACTGCGTATATACAAGGTCTAAGTACTGTTCTTGAGCTATGACATGTTCTTCAATAACAACACCTCCCTTAGCCACATCTTCAGTGATATTTGGAAGCAATGATTTGATAAACCATTCTGCCAAGATCTAATCTGAAATAAAAAATTTCAATAAACGTCGTCTACGTCTCCATTCATGTATGTGACCTGAAATGTATGTAGACGTAGACTGTTTTAATGAAGTCAAGAGTTCTGTTCCATTGTCATAATATATTGGCAACTGAAAGTGTGTTAAAAAAGTTGTTGCTAACACATTGAAATTGTTGAATGAACCACGTGGTAGTTCAATATACCATTTTGTGGCTAAACCTATGTTCTTTGAAACAGTCTTAATTGAATGAAATCATCGATTAAAGAGTTGGATGCACACCAGAGGTAGTAAGTCATGACATTGGTTGAGGGGTCTTCTCCTGATTTACCTTCAAACTTAGGAATATCACTGGGCAACTTATTCGGCATTGGCGGCCAAAATAGAAGATAATAAATCAGATCGTTCGTAAGGCGCGGAAAATCTGGTAAATCCAAATTTTCTATGAATGGTAACCGATGGTTACGATCCTGTTGAGCAAATTGATAACCTTGAGGGACTATACCGGTACCAGGAGGAGGATATTCAGGGTAACCTGGAATAACCTTTGCAGTTGGGATTGGAATGCCTCCAGGATAACCAATATTAGCCATACCATACTGAGGTTGAGCTCGTATCTGATATGTGTAACCAGGGTATAGTTGATGTTGGTATATTGGATTTTGTGCTACAGGTCCATATTGATACTACCCTTGATATGGTTGATAAACAAACTAACCTGTATAAGGTTGGATTGTTACAATTGTACTTGTACCAAGTTGTCCTGTAGATGTTTGAACAATAGCCTGAATTGTGGGTCTAGGTTGATGAGTAGTGACTTGAGGGATAGATTGTGATACTTGAGGGGCTATAGAAATAGGGGCTACATAAATTCAAAGGATAGGTGTGGTAGCTTGCTGAATAGAAGTTGATGTAGCAGAATGGGGTGGAGTTCTAGGTGTACTTAGACCAGGTTGCTAAACACTACTAGGTGTAGATACCCGAGGTATAACTTGAAGCATAGGTTGGACCGGGTGTTGGATTTGAGTGTAAGAAATTGGCTGACCAGGCTTATTATAACGTAATTTAACATTAGGTTGAAAATTCTGTTGATTCAACGATGGATTCCACATTGTATTTACCCAAGGATAAGAAGTTCCTATTGAAGGTTGTGGTGCATAAGATGGACTATAACCAGGTTGATAATTTGGAACCTAAGTTTTATAGTTTGTTGGATAATTTCCACTAAGAGACTGACCTCCTTGATATAATTATTGTTCTTGATAAAACTGCAGCCACAAAGGAGGCTATTGTCATTGGAAATACTATTTCCCTAGCATAGGGTATTGCCTTTGAAGAGATTGTGGCCCCTGAATAGAGTACTTTCCTTGAGGTTGATATTGTCCTTGAGGTAAGTAATGCCCTTGTGGTATATAATGCCCTTGAGGTTGCCCCCCAGGCGGTAAATTTCTACCTTGAAGGTGCCCCCCAGGCCGTAAATTACTACCTTGAGGGTCATGGTTAGGAATATTTCTAGACATCATGCATACTTGTTCCGCGTTCAAATTTTTGGTGTGGGATTCATTGGGACCAGGTGATTGTACTAGATTTTTGTGAGAGGGAGAGGCTCCTGAGAAAGTACCAGAAAGCCACTGGTATCTTGAAGGAACAGATGGACCACCATACAAAAATGTTTCTAGCGATGAAGAAAACACGGATGGCTCACCAGACATATTTAATGAAGGTCTGTAATTACCTTTGGGTATGGCATAAAAAGGGATGCGGGGTGGTGAATAGTTGAGACCATAATTATGTAGAAAATTGATTAACTGAGAATACTAATGATCTTGTTTGAAAGGTCTATAATAGTAAATCGATTCACTTGTCCTTAGATCTAAAGATTCTTAATGTGAAGGAAGTAGAACTTCTTCTTTTGTTTCAGTAATATCTTCAAAACTGATGAGGCCATGATGAAGGTTCTCAGTGATGCGAAAATTCACTCGAGGTGAATGAGGATGGCCAGGGGTTCGGGTTATGAACTTCGAAGTAGGCTCAGATGTAGCAGGTTCAGTTTCAGGTTTAGAAATTTCAGGCTCAGTAGCTGATAATTTACTAGTTGTGGAAGCAAGTTCAACTAGTTCCGAAATTTTTAGTTTTCTTTGAGAACTTTCTTCTGTTTGAGGTTGATCTACTTCATAATCAGGATGTACTATTACAGATGTTTCCTCTTGTTCAATTGATCTAATCCTTGATGGTTAGCCTTTTTTAGATTTAAGATTTTCTAACTGACTTGCTGTGTACTTAGGGGGTTTCCCTTGCATTCTACAGGAGTGTCTTGGTAATTCAGCCACGGTTAAAAGTTTAACACACGAAATAAAAAAAAATGTCAACAAAATAGACCTAAATTTGCTAAGGAAATAATCAAATTGAACACACACCTACAAAATCTAAGATACAATCCACACACAAATATATGTTTCCATACTAAAAACATTATTTGGTGATGAAATCCAACATCGTAGAATTCTAATGTGGAAAACTTGGTGGTTGGAATAGTTACCTGGACAACCTGCTTAATGAAACAATCTGGTGCAAGTCTCTCCACTTATACCATCTCGAAGCAAAGAGTACCCTATGGAAAGTCCAAGTGAGTCTATCCAACATTTGTTCCAGGTACAGTGGGACCTTCCCTCCACCGTCACCTTGGGAAAAATCCTGAAGGTTATGGTCACTAAGGTCACCAGCGAGAAAAAATGTACATGGGGGAACAGTCTACAATATGATATAAATGCAAGGGCATAGTAACAAGCTTAGTCCCCTTGAAGGCTCCTTGATATGGTAAATCCAAGGTTTGCCAACAAGTGACCCCAAGCTTCTTGACAATGGTCTATATGAGGTTTACTATTTGTATTACATGCACACACGCTATCTTTCCCAATGAGATAGGTATGATTACCTCATTGGTTCTGACATGATCTCATGCTTGAATCTTCTAAGAAGAGCTTCCCAGAGCACAAATGCTACCATTGGATTTTCCTACTGCAAGATGCTACTTGTTTGTTTAAACTGTTTTGGAATGTTAATTACAACCTGTTCCAAAACACTAGCCTAAGCTATGTTGGTGGAATGAGCCCTAGAAAATGTAAAATATCTAGATTTATTTTATTAACGTGTTGTTTTTAATTTGGTTGTTTCTTAAGACAAAATTTATGGAGTTGAAACTTCAATGATGTTTGTGACCCGACTCAAAAATACACTATATACATCTAAATGAGAAGTGAAACTCTTTTCTTTTCAATTAATCTTATTTAAGGGAAATATTGAGAGATTTAACATTTTTCAAAGCACCAAATCTTTCATTCATAAACAAAATATTTGAAAAGAAGATGATTTCATAGAGAATTCAATTTTAAAAAATGATCAATTTCTCTTTTGAAATGAAATTCCTCTAAAAATAAAATCAAAAACTACAAATAAATAAACAAACTGTTTCCAAAAGAAAACAATATTTAAAAACTCTAAAAACATAAATTTCAAAATCAAAGAAAAATCTAATTTTGAAGTCTATCTAGAATGTTTGAGGATGTTTTCTCCTATTTTGTGATCAAACTAAGAAAAATTTCTACTTATCTCACTAGAAATGAAAAAATCCAAAAATGCTTTGGTGTGATATCAAGCTTTAGTAAGCTAAAAGCTCTTCCAAATTTGCAAACAAAAAAGGAATCAATTTTCATAAAAGCAAGGTTTGAAATGATCTTAATGGCTCAGAAAGAAAATATCATCATACCAGTAAGCTAAGGTAAATGAAGGTATCTGTTATGGAGCAGCAATAAAGTAGGGTAAACACTCACTTATAAGATGCAAATAGGATGATAAATCACACAAATGAAAAAGTTGCTGAAAAGAAATTCACACACAAGATTGGACAGCTAAGATGGACTGGGGAAAACACAAAGAATTAGGTGATGTATCTCTAAAAAAAAGAGAATTTAATTTTTTCAAAAATTTTCTAGGGGTCCACTGTTTGTAATGGAAAACAGAGCGGTACGACACTGTTTTGAACTAAAACCTGCAAAGGTTGCCACACTGTTTTCTACTGAAAACTATGGAGGCAAGGAAAAATCCATAAAAAATAAATAGTCAACTCTTTCTTTTTTATGGATTCTTAAAAGTTATCTACCCAACCCAATCTCAGATAAGTCAAAATTAGAAAACTCTAAAATTAAAAATGAAAATAAAGAGAGAAAACTAAGTTCTATTCCCCAGTGGAGTCGCGATTTTGTTACGCAGATTAATCCCTCTTGTGGACAAGAGCGATCTCCCTAGTATTGAATGAATAGATATAAACAAAAATCCATTTGGAAATATTTTTCTCTAGATTAAATGCATTTCAGAATTATTATAAGAAATTAGAGAGGACATGTCCCTACCTTGAAATCCAAAGTTCGATGTAGTCTTTTATCCAGTCGCTCCAAAGAGGCTTCTCCAATAAGTAGAACCTGCAATCAAAGATAAGAAAAAAGAATCAAAGCATGTGCAACATATAATAATCAAGGAAAGCTAATCCAACTTAGTGATCAATGAGTATAAGTATTGATGTTATTTCAATAAGCATAGGAACAAATCAATGAGAAAAAGAGATCCATATGTATTATCTTGAATAAAAAGAGTAATCTTACAACCTACTACCTTGATGTCGTACATATTTCTCCCGGGGTCCTGAACAATCGTTCATCCTTCAGTTTGATAAGCCTTCTTCTCTAAATACTAGGATGGAATTATGGAAATAAGGGTGTGATGATTCTCATGCCAACAAAAAATAGTGTAGAAAGCATGCACTCTTGGGAATTTCTTCAGCAACTACCACGTACAAGCTACCCTTGAGACTGAATCTTGAGCTCAATTTATAAGGAAATGGATGTAGCTTCAATTCCATGAAGAAGGGGAAGTATTCCTCTCATGAAGGTATTTGAGCTCCATGGAGCAAGGGATAAGCTCCATGAGTGGAAGGATAAAGCTTGAACTGATTGCGCCTCTAGAAGCTTCCAGTTGGGAGAATATTTTACCAGCTATGCTTCTAGAATTTACTATTTCTTTTATTTGAATTTTTACGGGGTTCCGTAGGTTTTAGTAGCAGAACGTGTGGGGGTTTCCACAGTTTATAGACCAAGTATCCACGAACCCGTGGGAAAAGGCTAGAAAAAGTGCGGAGGTAGACTTTCAAGGGTTTTAAAGAGCTTTTCTCCAATTCCAAGACTTGGTTTAGGAACATTAGGGTTTTTGAATTCTATGGGAGCACAATATAGGTAGTGATAGACCTATATGGAAATTCAAATGTCATGGTGACAAAATAATGTGTAACAAGAGGCATCTAGTTATACAACCAGCAGATATTATATACATTCTAGAGAGGCAGCTATGGAGCTGGGAAGTCATAGCACATTGGGGCAGACGGGAGAACCTTCCAAATGAGGGTGCCACTTGGGAGGGAGAGAAATTTTTGTAGCATCCACTTTTGTAGTTTCTTGAGGATAAGTAAAATTTTTGTGGGGAGGACTATAATATTCCTAATTAGCCATCAACTAATTAGAATATAGGAGTTCTTAATTTTCTTTATTAGTTAAGTAAATAATATGGTGGAGGGACCCATAAACCCATTAGATGAATAAAATCCACTACTATAGTGTGAATGTGTTTTAGTTGAGTAGTGGAGTAGCATTATAGAGTAGTGGAGCAGCATAACAATGAAGAAAGCGTGGAGGTCATGGAGAAATAATGAGGAAGATGATGGAGATAGTAGAGGAATAAATGCAAGATGACGGAGATAGTGGAGGATTAATTTTAGATATTATGGAGATAGTGGAGGAATAAATGCAAGATGATGGAGATAGTGGAGGATTAATTTTAGAGATAATGGAGCTAGTGGAGGACATCGTTGTCTTTATGGAGGCTAGTGGCCACATGTGCAGTGTTTGGTCAGTTTAGGGTGTCCTAAATTGCTACATTCATTTATCAATCCGGGATTCGTAAGCTGATGAAGTGCGGCGCACTATATGTGCAAGATAACCTATTTCTTAACTTTTTGTCATTTTTGGTTTTCTAATGTGAGATGGAAATTCTAAAATAAAAACAAGTATGGTTATGATTGTTCAAGGAAATGATATCCTCTATAATGATTTACCAACTTTAAAACTTAAAAAGGAATTTGAAACATACAATGACAAAACTTGAAAGGAAATGAAAACATGCTGCTGAAATGAAAATGTGCCGCTAGTCTAATAAATCAAACAGTGAACTATTGAGCATGAAAACCAAACTATCCTTGCTGCTGTCTAAACACAAAAGAAACTATACTGAAAGAAATCCAAAAGTTGCAACAAAGTAAATCTAAATCAAATTACATCAACTTATCTTCTGATCCCTCATCATTAGTCCAGCTATGATTTTCGGAGGTAACCATAAACAACTTGAGTAACCCGATATCTAACTTGCAGAAAGTAAACTAATATCAAACTACACATTCATAATTCAATCCCTCACCATCAGTCCAGCTGTGGCTTTCGGAGGTAACTGAAGATGTCATGAGTAATTTAATATTTATAACTTGCAGAAAGTAAACTAATATCAAACTACACATTCATAATTCAATCCCTCACCATCAGTCCAGCTGTGGCTTTCGGAGGTAACTGAAGATGTCATGAGCAATTTAATATATCTAACTTGCAGAAAGTAAACTAATATCAAACTACACATTCATAATTCAATCCCTCACCATCAGTCCAGCTGTGGCTTTCGGAGGTAACTGAATATGTCATGAGCAATTTAATATATCTAACTTGCAGAAAGTAAACTAATATCAAACTACACATTCATAATTCAATCCCTCACCATCAGTCCAGCTGTGGCTTTGGAGGTAACCGAAGATGTCAAGCAGAACAATTTGATATGTCTATAATCTAACTACTCGAAACAAATGTGCAAGACCTAAATAAACAAAGCAAGATCGAATTAAACAAAACTAAGAAAAGTAAATTAAAGAAGAACAATATTAATTCCATGTCATTAGTCAAAAAGTTATGCAAATGCCCGGGCTGCCTATTTATAACCTGAAACAAGAACACTGATCAGTTAACAATAACATAAAACATGAAAGACAGAAGTAAAATGTAAAGCATGAAAGATTATAAACATAAATGAAGCATATATACCATGAAGGATGCAATGTATAAACACATGAATGAATTATGGCACAATGAGCTTAAAGAAATAAAACAAGAACTATACAATAATGCACAAAACCTCAGCGTGTGCAGGGGCCCTCTACACCAGCCTTGGCAACAATCTTCAAGTATGAATTACGCTTGGAAACAGAGTCTTCTTATATATTAAAATGCAGTCATAACAGAAAGGTGATATTACGGCACAGTGGCAACGTAATTACATTACATAGCTATCTAGCAGCTAATGGAGACTAATAAAAACTAACAGAGACTAATCTAATATGCGTATGCAAACACATTATTTATAACAAAGGAAATGTAACTAATTCCCTAAAGTTTGAGCTGATAGAGAACACGTAAACCATTACGTCCAGAGATCTAGGATCATGGCCGCGTTGAGGAGTAAATCTATGCAGAGTGGATGTTGGATTCGGCTATGGAGCCGTGTACAGGTGTTGATGTGTCTCCTGCAACTCAGAAACGGCCATATGAATCTTCACGTGACGAGAAACAGAGTCCTATCACCGTGGGACTCTACGGTTGACTTCCACTTGGCCACCTTTGACCGCAGCTTCCTTAAGTGAATTTGCTCGAGCCAATAGGACACGATCCATGTCCACATCATTTCTGACTTGCCCATGTGGCTCGTTTTTCCTGAGGACACCTGTAACATAGACTTTCACAAAATGGCTGCGGAAAGTTGCAGCAGCTGCGGAAAGTGGCAAGATTCCACAGCTAAATGAGCAAAAATCTAAATCAAACAACAGACACAAAATATAGTTAAAAACCATTTTAGATGCTCTTTTGCAATTAATATACAATGATATTGACAACTAGGAAGGTTCAGGTGAATGAAAAAGGTATAGAAAGGTGTATGGAAAAGATGCATATTTGAGACTCAACATACCCCCACTGTGAAGGTGTTGCATGTCCTCATGCAACCAAAATTTTGATAATCCTTCTTCAGTTCATATGCCTTGACACTTTAGCCAGTACATCCAATCCTCTCCTCTTCTTCCTTGGTGCTGCCAACATCCTGGGCTTTTTCATTAAGCATCTAAATTTGATATTAACTAGTGCTCTGCTTAACTTCTGGCATTTCTTTTTCAATTTCTTGTTCTTCTTCTGCCATATTCCCAGATGTAGCATGGTATTATCATGAATGATTTTTCCCAATTTGCTTTGTTCCTTCAATTTCTCATTTTCATTTTTAATGTGTTTATTTAAAATCTCTAGCTCAAAGACTTCATGTTTCAGTGATTGGACTAAATCATCCTGTACTGTGTGAGGCTGAATGGACGAAGTACTGGGACCTGTAGATGATTTTTCTAAAGATTCTATATAATCATATACTTCTTTCTGCTTGGGGTCTATATCAGGTGTCATTTTTATTAGGCTGTCACCAAAATGCCGTGAAGGAGAGTTATTTTCAAAATCTGGCTGAGAAGGGCTCACATCAACATCTTTCTGAGAATGGGATGGACTATGTTCAATGTCTGACTGAGAATGAAATGAACTAGGTTCACTAACTGACTGAGAGTGAGATGGACTATGGTCAGCTGGGGACTGTTCAAATGTTTCTTCTCCCAAATCGATGAAATGAGGTCCCTTCATTTGCGTTTTCCTCAATTTCCCCTTAAGTCTGGAACTTCTTCTCACACGTTGTGGACCACTGTCCTTTTGCTTTTGTTTTCCTTTCTCTTTCTTCTTGGCTATAGATAACTGTTCTTGAAGATGAACCATTCTCTCAGATAACACTTGATGATCTTCTTCTTCGGAAGAAGGAGTTTGATGTATAGCCTCAATATTTTTTCTCTCTTTTGATGTTATTGGCTTTTTACCCTTAGTTTCTTTCCTCTTCCTCTTTGACAATCTCTCTTCCCTATCAGTTCTTTCAATTGTAGTAGTAGGAGTATTTTGAATTTCATCATTTGTTCTCTTTCTCCTACTCCTTCTTGATGTGTTACCTTCAGGAATTTCTTGAGTAGGAGTACTTTGAGTTTCATCATTTATTCTTTTTCTCCTACTCCTTCTTGATGTGCTACCTTCAAGAATTTCCTGAGGTTCCTCAAAGAAATTTCTAATCAAAAATTGTTCCCATGTGTCTTTCTTCTCCTTTAACTCTTTTTCAATCAAAATTTTTACAAGACCATGGTGATATAGATGTGGTTCTACATCTCCCAAATGCTTCTGAATAGTCACAGACATTTTCTTCAAACTATTTAATAGAAAATATGGGAGATTGAGAGTTTGATTATCTACAAAATTCATCAGCAATCTGGTATGGTACATATACATGGACCCAAAACAGCCTTCACAGGTAATGAATTTTTGAACAATTAGCAGCAATGTAGCCCATTCCTCTTTCAATGCATGAACAGGAATTCCTCTTTTAAAAATAGTTATGTCTATACCTTGGTTTCGTAAGATTATTCTCCAGGCTTCATCACTAATGCTTTTATTCTTAAACCAACGCTCACCCTCTTGAGGAAGTTCTGTGGCAGTTGCTATAGATGCCTCGTTCACTGCAAACTTAAGGTCTCCAATCTCTACTTCCAGGCCATTGAACAACCTTGCAAATGCTTTTGTCACTTATTTATGATAACCTCTGAACTTTTGGATAAACCGCAGACACTTTGCTTTCTTCAATATATCCCTTACTTGCGGATATCCTTCCATGAATTTAAGTCCTTCTGGTTCTGCTCTTAGCAATTTACCCATCCTTCTTTCTGCTCTTCAAAAATTTTCCTGTGTGAGGGTTCAATGGAAATAAAACGGCTGAATGCACGGAGATGAGCACAATGACTGTAGGTAGATATCAAAGAGTGGATATACAGGCTGTAGCGTAACAGAGAACGAAATGGAGTGAGACAGAATAGAGAGGGGTTTCGTGAGCATGGCAGAGATACGGCTGTGAGATTAATAGAACAATAGGAGGAGTATAACACATCTGGTAGTGTTTTGAAATTTGGTGGCTGGAAAATAAATGTGAGCACGTTTAAACAACGACTATGGATTTATGTAGCTGTAAGAAGCCGTAGTCAAATCAACTACGTCTCATTGTCACCGGTGGAATATCGGAGTATGAGTGAAGGTCGGGGGTTTAATTATGGGACCGTTTGAGAATGGATGCGAGAAGATCATATGGAGATCGTGAAATGGTTACGGAGTTTGTCAATATAATCATTGCACATAATGGATGGAGCTTATGATTTAGAACTATATAAAAATGTGTTTTCAATGCTATTTGAAATGAATTTTACTCATACCTTGGAATCTTTTCCTTTTCCTTGGTCTTCAATTAGTTGCTCCTCATTGATATCTTGAATGCTCCATGTCTTCATTTTTTTTGGTCCTCATACCTGCATTTTATTTCATGATTATGAAAATAAAATCTGGCTGTACATTCTTTTGAAAACAGAGTGGTAGCTGCGGAATCTGCTTCTGGCTGCGGAAACTAGAGTCAGCTGCGGAAACAGATGTCAGCTGCGGAAACTGACACAGCGATTATTTGGGTGAATGAAAATGAACAGATGACAAATGACTAGATGGAAATGGTCATGAAAAAGAATTTTATTGGTGAAAATGGAATGAAATAGATAAAATGAAGTGGAATGGAGTGAAATGAAGTGAAATGAAGTGGAATGGAATGGAGTGGGTGGTCACAAAACTTGTGAAATGAAAGAGAGATTTTTTTTTTGGAAAATATAGAGTGTCAGGTGTTCCTGATTTTCACCCTATATTTTCTATATAAGACTGCCAATCAGTGATTGGTTTTCATTCTTTTGAAAAACAGAGTGGTAGCTACGGAATCTGCTTCTGGCTGCGGAAACTGGTGTCAGCTGCAGAAATAGATGTCAGCTGCGGAAACTGACACAGCTATTATTTGGGTGAATGGAAATGAACGGATGACAATTGACTAAATGGAAATGGTCATGAAAGAGAATTTTATTGGTGAAATGGAATGAAATAGATAAAATGAAGTGAAATGGAGTGGAATGGGTGGTCACAAAACTTGTGAAATGAAATAGAGATTTTTTTTTTTTGGAAAATATAGGGTGTCAGGTGTTCCTGATTTTCACCCTACATTTTCTGTATAAGACTGCCAATCAGTGATTGGTTTTCAGGCTTATACAATTTTATTTTATTTTATTTTTTTTATTTTTTTTTTACGAAAAGAACAAAAGCTAGGCTGGTGGAGAAGAAGAATTCTTCTGTACTAGCCTGATTGCAGAATTTTCTTGAAACATTTTGACAAATTCCTCTTTTGAGAGTGGTTTATGATAACCTTTCAATCTGTGGCCATTCACAATAAGAGGAGTTTGAAACTCATCAATGGTCTTGATTCTTACCGCTCCATTGCTAAAGATCTTGTCAATCTCATATGGCCCAAGCCAATGAGTCTGAAATCTTCCTTGAAAATCTTTAAACTTGGAATCAAATAACAATGCCCAATCTCCTTCTTGAAACTTCTTCTCTTTGATGTACTTGTCATGCCATTTAGCTCTTTGATATTGAACTAGATCAGTTCTTAGAATTGCCTCTTGTCTGATCTCATCTAGCTCATTTAATTGCTCCATTCTATGCTTTTGAGCTTCTAATAAATTCATCCCCAATTGAACTGCTATCTTGAAGGTCTTGACTTGGAACTCAATGGGGAGCAAGACTTCTTTCCCATAAACAAGTTCATAGGGAGAATGTCCTGTTGTATTTCTCCATGTAGTTATGTAGGCCCACAAGGCTTCAGGAAGCCTTTCTGCCCAATCTCTTCTATGTAGATGAACAGTTTTGGTGATGATACTTTTGAGAAATTTGTTGGTAGACTCCACTTGACCATTTGCTTGCGGATGGTAAGGAGTAGATCTTCTATGCTTGATTTTGTATTCTTCCATCAGCTTCTCCACCAGGTTGGATGTGAATTGGCTTCCTTGATCTATCACAATTTCTCTTGGAACACCAAAGCGAGTAAAAATATCCTCATAAAGAAAATGAACAATTGAATTTTCAGTAGCAGATACTAATGCTTTGGCTTCTACCCATTTAGTAACATAATTAGTACAAACCAATATATACTTCTTTTGCTTAGATGGTGGATTAATAGGTCCTATGAAATCTAAAGCCCATTTTTCAAAGGGTTCGATGAGTACTTGTGGTTGCAATGGAATTTCATTTGAAAGGGTAGGTTTCCCTACTCTTTGGCAGCTGTCACACCTTTTGACATATTGTTTTGCATCTTTGAAGAGGGAATGCCAATAATATCCTAAAGAGAGGATTTTATAGGCCGTCCTTTTGTCTGCAAAGTGTCCGCCGCATGGTTCATCATGACATGCCTTAAGGATATCAGGCATCTCATCTTCCTTGACACATCTTCTGATCACAAGATCTGGCCCTGTTTTAAACAATTCGTTAGAAATCCATGAATATTTTGAACTCTCCTGAATAATTTTTCGTTTTTCACTTGGAAATAAATGTGAAGGCAGTTTCCCTGTAACCAAATAGTTAGCAATATCTGCATACCAAGGAGTCTTAATAGTTATTGCAAACAAGTATTCATCAGGAAACTTATCCTCTACAGGAGAATCTTCTTTAGTATTCTGAATCCTAGACAAGAAATCAGCTACTGTATTTTGTTTCCCTAGTCTATCCAACACAGTAATATTGAATTCTTGCAAAAGTAAGAGCCATCTTGTCACTTTGCCATTAGTAATAGGTTTTTTCATTAAATATCTAATTTCACAATGGTCAGTATGAATAAAAGTTTCATAGCCTGTTATATAATGTCTAAACTTATTGATTGCATGAACAACAGCTAAAAACTCTTTTTCAGTCACAGTATAGTTCAACTCTGTGGGAGTCAAATTTTTACTGGTATAATAAATGGCATAAGGAACTAAATACTTTTGACCCAACACAGCTCCCAGAGCTATATCTGAAGCATCTGTAGAAATATGGAAAGGGAGTTTCCAATTTGGTCCTCTCAAGATAGGTGCTTCAGATATTCTTGTTTTCAAAGTTTCAAAGGCTGATTGACAATCAGGATCCCATTTGAATTCACAGTCTTTTGTAAGCAATTTGAAGAGTGGAGATGCTATTTAGTGAAGTTTTCTATAAATCTTCTATAGTATCCAGTAAATCCTAGAAAACTTCTAACATCTCTTTGACAATTTGGAATAGGCAACTTGGAGATGACTTCAACTTTTGATCTATCAACCTTAATCCCATCTCCTGAAATATGATGTCCCAAAACAATCCCTTCAGTAAACATCATAAAGCATTTTTCATGGCTTAATGAAAGGTTTGTTTCTTTACATCTTATAACAAATTTTTCCAAATTTTCTAATGCCTCTTCAAATGAATTACCATAAATTGTAAAATCATCCATATAAACCTCTACACAATCATGGATTAGATCAGAAAAAATTCCTAGTACTGCTCTTTGGAATGTTGCAGGTGCATTACATAACCCAAAAGGAAGCACTCGGTAGGCAAAAGTTCCCCATGGACAAGTAAATGTGGTCTTATCTTGATCTTTAGGTGCTACCTGAATTTGATTATAGCCACTAAAACCATCCAAAAATGAAAAGTACTTTTTACCTGCTAATGTATCTAATACCCGATCGATAAAAGGCAAAGGAAAGTGATCCTTCAAAGTTGCTTTGTTCAATTCCCTGTAATCAATGCATACCCTCCATTTACCATTCTTTTTAGGTACTATAACCAAAGGAGAAACCCATCGGCTATCTGAAATTGGATAAATGAAGTTTACATTGAGAAGTTTTTGGAGCTATTCTTTCACTATCTCCCTAAGATTTGGATTCATCCTTCTTTGAGGTTGTCTGATTGGTCTACTGTTTTCCTCAATATAGATATGATGGATGCAAGTCTTAGGATCAATACCTTTCATGTCAATATACTCCCATGCAAATGTAGTAGAATGTTTTTGCAAGATTTTGGTTAGTTCTTCTTGTTGTGACTTTTCCAAATGTTTGTTGATATTCAATGTTTTTCCTGGAAAAATCTCAATGGTAGAACTAACAAACTCTTCCATAGAGTAAAGAGACATTTGTCTTGATGATAAATATTCTATGTCAGATTCCAACTGAAATTGTGTGGGGTCATATTCTGAAGATGTCTCAAAATTTTCTAATGTGTTCATAATTTGACTATCCTCACTGATTTCAGAAATGGTAAAGACAGGTTGTATAGTGTCCTCATCATCGACCCATTCATTGTCTCCTACTTCTGTGATTGCTTTTGCTGGAGGATACAAATTGAATTTCTTTGTCGAATTACCATTAGAAATGTACATATCCCCAGATCTACAACTAATAAAAGCATCAGCTGTGGCTAGCCAAGGCCTTCCTAAGATAAGTGGGTGCCCTCCTAGATTACTCTTGGGAGTCAAAATCATAAAATCTACCGGATATTCCCAAGAATCTAAGGAGACTGAAATATCTTCTAATACACCATCTGGTTTAATAATTGATCGATCTGCAAGTTGCAGTAAAGTAGGTGTAAAAAGAAGGTTAGGAAGTTTTAGCTGGTCCATAGTCTATCTACTCATAATGTTAATAGCAGCCCCTAAGTCAATCAATGTGTTTGGAATTTCTATCCCATTTATATGTGTCTTGACAATTGGACTTCCTGGATCTACATACTTCTGCATGGTAATTTTTCCCATCATAATATCCGCAATTTTTCCTACCAGGTGGATTCTTCTTGTGTCTTTTAGTTTCCTTCCTGGTCTTTTGAAACTCAACTCCTTTATTGTTTTTGCTAGAATAGGAATCTCTCGAATGGCTTGTAGCAAGGGAATCCTGATACAAACATTCTTCAATTCATCTAGAAAGTCATAGTTAGGCAACAAGATTTGTTTTTCCACCCCCTTGTCAATTTGTAGTCTTTCAGGAAAAGGAGGTGCAGAGGGCCAAGGTTGTTGCCAAGGATTCCAATTTGGTGGGGTTTGAAGATTCATAGGGTTGTTAAACCCTTGAGTTTGTTGTCCCTGCCAAGGTCTTCTTGCAACAAAACAGAGAGATTCTACTGAATTTGGGTCTTCTTGAAAGACAGCTTTGAGTCTAGGAATTGAAGGACAATCCTTGATCTCATGATTCTCTGAGAAAATTATACATGTTTCTACAACTTTTGCATCCAAGGGACATTCCCTTAAAGCATTTTTCTTTATACATTTCGGACAAAATATGGCTAGATCATCTGTTTCTTCTTTCTGCTTGTTTTGAATTTTAAGGGTGTCTAGTTGTTCACTAAGGCTCCCTAAGATATCAGTTTTAAATTCATAAAGCATATTACCAATATCTTCCCTACTTACTGATCCAGTTGCAGATTTGTTAGCCCTAATAAGAGAAGGATCCCTAGGCCCTTTTCCTATTTTAGATTTTCCTCTTGAGAGATGGACACATAGTTCTGTTATGTCACGAAGTGGAAGTTGAGAAATGTCTCCTTTCCCCATCATGTTTAAAATATCTATCCATTCATCTCCAATGGCTTTTAATATGAGGGCTTTCAAGGTTTCATCATCTAAGTTTCTCATCTTTGCTCTTTTTAAGTTGTATTGAAATCTTTCAAGTAAATCTTCCAAATTTTCATCTTCTTTTTGCATCATTTTGAATACCTCATCCTTGTGATTGGTGGGCATACAATAGTCCAAGTATCTATCCAAAAAATTTTGTTTCATATCATTCCAAGTCCTAATAGATTGAGTGGATAATCCCATGAACCATTTCAAAGCAGATCCCTTCAATGTTGAAGGAAACAGTTTGAGTTTTTGAGAGTCTTCCATATAGTCATAGGTTCGGCACACGACTTCAAACTCAAACAAAAATGTTTCAGGATCCTCACTTCGCAATCCATAAAATTTGGGGAGGACAGATGGTGAGATATTTTTCATTGTTGTATGAGTTTCCTCATCAACTATAGGGAATCCAAACAAGTTGTCTCCTTCCCTATTTCTTCCATTATTACCTTCACCATTGTTGTCTCCATTGTTTCCTCCTCCTCTACCTCTACCTCCAAATCCATCTATTATTTCCTCTACCATGATAGTTTCTTTAGAGTCCTTAAAGTCCTCTGGTTCTTCTATCAAGGGAGGATGAGAGGGAGTCTCTTCCTATTCTAAATGAGATTTAGTAGGTGGTATAGGATAATCCTCTAATTTAGTTGCTCCTTGAATTCCAAAAATCTTAAAGCTAGGGGTAGATGGTGGTGAATCTTGTCTATGCCTTGAAGAAGATGGAGTTGTGAAAATCGAACTCTTGGCTTTAGCTATAAACCTTCCCCTAGAATCTCTTGCTCTATGCATGTCATTTTTTTATTTTTATTTTTTTTTAAAGTTGGGCTAATAATTCTCTTTCTGATCTTCCAGGTCACACTAGGTGCAAGAAGAGAGCATACTTAAGAAATTACTGAACCAATAACTCTCTTTTCTGATCCTCCAAGTCACACTAGGTGCAAGAGGAGAGCATACTTCAAGAAGTTATCAAGTTTTCCCTTCTTTTATTATTTTGTTTTTTTTTTAAGAAATTGGCTACCTAGTTACACTTCCCCGGCAATGGCGCTAAAATTTTTGGTCAATTTAGTGTGTCCTAAATTGCTACATTAATTTATCAATCCGGGATTCGTAAGCTGATGAAGTGTGGCGCACTATATGTGCAAGATAACCTATCTCTTACTTTTTGTCGTTTTTGGATTTTTATGAAATTCTAAAAGACAAGTATGGAGACAAATATTCAAGACAATGATGTCCTTCTAATGATTTTCCAAACTTCAAAAGAATTTTGAAACACACAATGAAAAAATTAATTCTTCAAATAAAATGAAATTGCATCATTATTCTAGTCAAACAAACAGTGAACTACTGATCATGAAACTCATTATCCTTGCTGCTGTCCAAATACAAAAGAAACTATGCTTAAAGAAATCCAAGAATTGCAACAAAGTAAATCTAAATCAAATTACATCAACTTATATTCTGATCCCTCACCATTAGTCCAGCTATGGCTTTCGGAGGTAACCATAAAAAACTTGAGCAACCTGATATCTAATTTGCAGAAAAAGAAACTATTATCAAACTACACACTCATACTTCAATCCCTCACCATTAGTCCAGCTATGGCTTTCGGAGGTAACTGAAAATGACATGGGCAATTTAATATTTCTAACTTGCAGAAAGTAAACTAATATCAAACTACACACTCATAATTCAATCCCTCACCATTAGTCCAGCTATGGCTTTCGGAGGTAACTGAAAATGACATGAGCAATTTAATATTTCTAACTTGCATAAAGTAAACTAATATCAAACTACACACTCATACTTCAATCCCTCACCATTAGTCCAGCTATGGTTTTCGGAGGTAACTGAAAATGACATGAGCAATTTAATATATCTAACTTGCAGAAAGTAAACTAATATCAAACTACACACTCATACTTCAATTCCTCACCATTAGTCCAGCTATGGCTTTCGGAGGTAACTGAAAATGACATGAGCAATTTAATATATCTAAATCTAACTACTGAAGCAAATGTGCAAGACTGAAATAAACAAAGCAGTACTGGAATTAAAAAAAAACTAAGAAAAGTAAATTAGTAGCAGAACAATATTGATTCCATGTCATTACTCAAAAGATATGCAAATGCTCGGGCTGCCTATTTGTAATCTGAAACAAGAACACTGATCAGTTAACAACAACATAAAACATGAAAGATTATGGACAGAAGTAAAATGTAAAGCATGAAAGATTATGAACATAGATGAAGCATAAATACCATGAAAGATGCAATGTATAAACACGTGAATGACTTATGGCACAATGAAATTAAAGAAATAAAACAAGAAACTATATAGTAATGCACAAAACCTCAGCATGTGCAGGGGCCCTCTGCACCAGCCTCAGGCAACAGCCTTCAAATACGAATTACGCTTGGAAACAGAGTCTTCTTATATATTAAAATGCAGTCATAATAGAGAAATGATATTACAGCACAGTGGCAATGCAATTACATTATAGAGCTATATGGAGGCTAACTATTATGCGTATGAAAACGCGTTATTTATAACAAAGGTGATATAACTAATTCCCTAAAGTTTGTGCTGATAGAGACACGTGAACCATCACATCCAGAGATCCAGCATCATGGCCGCGGTGAGGAGTAAATCCATGAAGAGTGGATGTTGGATTCGGCTTATGGAGCCGTGTACAGGTGTTGATGTGTCTCCCGTAAATTAGAAACGGTCATACAAATCTTCACGTGATGAGACACAGAGTCCTGTCACCGTGGGACTCTACGGTTGACTTCCACTTGGCCACCTTTGACCACAGCCTCCTTAGGTGAATTTTCCCGAGCCAATAGGACACGATCCATGTCCACATCATTTCTGACTTGCCCATGTGGTTCGATTTGCCTGAAGACACCTGCAAGATAGACTTTCACAAAATGGCTGCGGAAAGTTGCAGCAGCTGCGGAAAGTGGCAAGATTCCACAGCTAAATGAGCAAAAATCTAAATCAAACAGCAGACACAAAACATAGCTAAAAACCATTTTAGATGCTCTTTTACAATTAATATGCAATGATATTGACAACTTAGAAGGTTCAGGTGAATGAAAAAGGTCTAGAAAGGTGTATAGGAAAGATGCAAATTTGAGACTCAACAAAACTTTTCACCTCTCCAAAATCCTAGAGCGGTGAAATCAAAGACAAGATGTCTTTCATCACTGCTAGATCTGGTGGCCTCTCAGGTGGAATTCCTCCATGTAGTGAGACATCAATGTCAAGAGTGGACTGTACATATGGTTGGGCAACCTTGCCCTTGCCCTCACAGCGCAGTACAGTTTTCCTCCTCTTTGCATTAGCTTCTTGAAATGGAGAAGGGTGTGTGCCTCTCATCAGGTGATGCTGCTCTTCCTTCTTACCTCCTCCTTCCAGATGAAATGTTGCACAATCATGCTGCTCACAGATTGTGCTTGGACCTCCATGTATGAGATCCTGGGGAACTTCTTGCAAGGATACAAGAATCCCTCCTGTTGGAGCATGTGCTCCTCCTCTCTTTGCATGAGGTACTGGATGTGCTCTAGATGTGACTATGTTGTTGCCCTCTTCTTCATCAATGTGTATAGGCAACATCTCAACAATTGGATCCCCTTTTGAAAAAGTGATCCCCATGCCCTCTTTTTTAGGTATATTAACTAGAGGTCTTGCCTCCAGCAATGTGTAATGCAAGATGTCAGCTTCTCCCATGGTTTTCTGAAGTGGAGTTTCCTCCATCACATGTAAGGGTTTTGTTCTCTCAAATTTCCCTTGCTCATGTGTCTTAGGAAGTTTTTCACCAAACCTTCCCACCAATGTTTCAATGAATCTTGCATAAGAGGAAGTGTTTGCATTTTTTAAAGAGAAAGATTCAAAAATCCACCATGCATGGGCCTTACCTCCGAAATGCAGCGCTGCAACTCTGATGGCTTCATCTTCAGAAATATGGTGTTGCTCAAAATAGGAATCTAGCTCCCTCACCCACGCTCCAACTAAACATGTAGGTGATCCTGCAAAAAAGTAGATAGAAGAAATCTATCTACACCTTGTTGCCTACTCTCCTCCACCCAGATCTTGCAAAACTCTTGGAAATTGGTATGATCGCTAAACCTCTCAGTTTGAGATTCATACTCTTGCAACAATTCACTAATAGTTTTCATCTTAGGTATTCTCCCTTCTCTCATCAATATTAAGATAGATCTGGGCACTTGACTGCATTGTGCATCATGGTGTGTAGCTACATGTTCACACTCACCATGTGAAAATCTAGATTCAGCTCTAGATCCAAACTCCTTTGGACATCCCATCTCCATTCTCATTTTCTTCAGCTCTCCTTGAAAGCTCTGCATAGATTTTATAAGAAGCTTTGTAAGCCTTTCTTCCTTTCTCCCTTCACATACTAAAGCCTTCTGTTTTCTGTCCATCTCTCCTGAAAGTGTAATGGCCTGAGATCCATAGGCTGAGCCAAGATTGAAGCTCTGATACCATTGTAATATTCCAAAATAGGAAAAATATACACTATTTGGAATATCTTAAGATATTCCAAATGTGGAGCTACAGAAATACATGAACACAATATTGTAAACACCGCAAATATTATCATGTCATGAGAGAGAAAAATATTCAACCATCATTATATTAATGGATCAGCAACAAGGAACAAAATATCATTAGGTACATGCCACTCAAGCCATAAGAACAAGTCTCCAAAGATCAAAGCAATAGATACATGAGATGCTACAACTATATAGAATGTCGGAGAGAAGTGACTGCGTAGTCTATATTAGTGTAGATGTTTCTGCAAATGTACATACATGAAATATGGCTGAAGGAAACAAAATAAATTCCCAATAATGAAGATATGGACTCCAATACAAGAATTCTATCCAACCCGGAAAGGATTGCTAGAAATGCCGGAAAACATACAATGTGACAAATAACCCTGGGGTTAATGTGTCACTGCAAAATGGATTTGATATAAAATGAGGCTATTACAGATCTGAAATAGTGATGTCCTCCTCCAATTTTATTTCTAATTAGAAGGCTGATCCCTCTACTCAGAAATAGACCCTCCTGATGAGCTCAATAAACCCTCCCAGCAACTGCCTCTGAAAATAACACAGATCTGGACTGAAACTACGCTGTGAGGGATGGTAGATGGTTGGCCTAATGCCAAAGATATGAAAATATGACTGGGAGTCCTTCTTACCAATATTCCAATGGATAGACAAGCTCTCCACTGAAAAATAAGCCCAGAAATGACTCAAAGAGATCCTCCGTTGATGCACCCTACAACACAACCTAGCTCTAAACAAAAACTGCGCTGTAGTTGGAGGAGGTGGCTTGACCAAAATTCCAGAATGAGGAAATGTAGCTCAAGAAACTCTCCTTCCCTCAGGATGAGGTAGGGATTTGCAACCAGGAACACCCTAGTGCTAAACAGCACTACAACCCTGCTAAACAGCAAGAGGAAGCAAAGTCTAAACAGACCCAAGCAAATAATAATCCAAGCATGAATACAATGGTTGTCCTCCTCTCCATATATAGAAAGTGCTCCTCTCCACAATGGGTCCCATCCATATGTGCCACCTAGCCCATGCAAGTTGTCCTCCATTCAAACTGTGCATTCCATCATGGAGATACAATGTATCTAGACAGTGCATGTGGAGTTGGTCAAATATGACTTAATCAACATGATCCAATCCTGTTTACACCTGTAGGTGCTCAATCCATCTGCTTTGTTCTTCCCCTTTTCACCTGAGGAATGTTATTTTTCCTTCCAAAGAGGTTAATGGGCCTCCCTACCCATTTTGTTCATCTACTGATAACTATAATGTTCCTTTTAGCTTGAGGGTAAAAATTGGGAACATTACAGTAAACCAAATGCATAGGGTAACATCAGACTAGTCTTTGGAGTCCTAGGACCTAGCCTTCCTGGACTCATAGAGGGCTCTCTCTATTGTATGCAAAGGATGTGAACTTTTTTGCTTTAGATGGTTGATTTTAGGCTAGTTGTTAAGTGTAGGTTTTGTTGTTTGTTTTGGTTGGGTAAGATGATCAAGCAGAATAGGTGCAGTGAAAGGTCTTCAAATCATTGGGCTATGGAGTCTATGAAATTCATGGATATCTCAACAATGAAACACGATGCATAACAGGGCAAATCTATCATAGCCAAATGGATCTTTAAAGGTATGTGTGAAGTGAAATGAACATTAAGTTGTGAGCATATTAGGTGTGTAAGGGCAGTGAAGGATCCTTAAACAACTACCTTTAAACAAGATGGTCTCAAATACTGGTCAACATAAGGGCATAATCATAAAACAGGGAAAACCAATAACTTTTTTATTACACTTAAGAAAACAAGCATTCAAGGCAAACATTCCAATGAAATATAGAAGTCGAGAAACTCATTTAACTTCTAGTGATTTCACCTTCAAGGTTAGAAAACATTCAAGATAAAAAATAGCTTTAATCCAATAAGAGGGAACTCCTAAGCATCTTAGATCAAGCTACAAAGAACTTTAAGGCAACTTCTCAAGCATGGACAAAGGGCATGATCAAAACATGGCCTCTTTGGCTAAAACCTAACAAGTAGTACTTCAAAGAGAGATTCCAAAACAGAGTTTAAATAACATCAAATAAGCAAGGCTAACCATAAAAAATATTTTAAAACTACTATATTGAACCATTCATGGAATAAAAAAGCATAGGTAGCTCTAAGAAGCAACTAAGAATTTCTTAAACAAACCCAGCAGAGGAAAACATGAAGCCAATAGAAAGCAGGAAGGACTAAGGTGCCTCAAACAACATTTCATAGCCTATAATTTTCTGTTCTACTGCAACATAGAAAGATGAACATAATGATAAACATGAAAACAAGAATTAAATAGAGACACATCACCATTAACCATGCTCAGGGATCCTGCAAGCTATCCTCCTTCATCATCAATCAAAATATGCCATTCACAAACTCCACAACATTAATTTCTCCTTAGAACTCAAGAAAACCATGTATTACTCTCAAAACTCATCAAATGCCAACCTTTTACAATGAAACCCTCATTCTCTATTTATCTAGAAAAGGAGGGAAAAACCCTAGATAGGGTTGGAAAATGTCAAAATCACTCATAAATGTCATTAATGCCCAAGAGACCATGCAAGGCCCAAGGCACAAAATATCCCATGAAATAAATGCCAAAATAACTTCTAATTCTAGAGTGATTTGCCTCAAAAAACACTAAAATAATATTTTGCAATAAATAAGTGTGTTTGGTTGAATTTTGGCCAAAAACACATAGTGTTGTCTATAAGTGCAGCGCCATCCTAGGCAAAAAATAGGTCCTGTTGTAGCCAAGTTTTGGGGACCTTCCCGATGTCGGATTTTGATCCGTGATGGCCCATTGGAAAGCTTGCTGAGTTTACTTTCCAAATCTACCTTTTTTCTGATTTAGCTTCTGTAACCTGTTCAAAAAGTCAAATTCCCAACACTTCTCTGAGTGCAGTGTTAGGCCTGAAAATGAGGCAGAATGGTAGAAAATGAGGTGTTTTTTGACCTTATGAGGGGTCAAAAATTCTCCAAATTCTATGAAATTTGATGAGAATAGTGTGCTAGGAATTTGAAATCCAAAAATGTAAGGCTTTTCCTCTGAGGATGCCTGAGGGAAAAGCGTAGCGCCAGTGGCGTTGTGCTTATAGGCCTTCAAATTCCCAAAAAACCAAAAATGGTCAAAATTCTCTCAAATTTGGTGGATAAGTGCCTCATGGGGTTTGAGAGACCTGTAGAGAAGCTTGTGCCAAAATTCCAAGGTTATCTTGGCCTTTTTCTTCTTTTAGTTCTTGGATCTTGGTTTGGGCCTTCTTCAGTTTAGCCCTTGCAACTTGGTTTCTCTGGGCATAATGCTTAGTCATCCTTCTTTGGAGATCAAGATCATGATTTGCCTTCTTCAACTTAGCCTCCAAGTGTATGTTGGCTCTTTCCAACCAAGGCTCCCGATCATGTGCTATCTCCATGTCCAATATCTCATCAAGGGAGAGTTGTTCTGCTAGGGCTTCTTCTTGTTCTCTTTGCTTTGCTAATGCCTTTTTCAACCCCATGGTTCTAGGTCTCTTCCTAGACTGTCCTTCTTCACCCTCACTCTCCTCATAGGTTCCCATAAACTCTTCTATTTTTACCTATGCCTTTTGGGCTTCTTTCTGGGCCTTGATGGCTCTAGCTTCATAGATTGCAAGTTGTGCTCCTAGCTGTCTGTTCTCCAAGTCAAGGGCATCATTTATATTTTTGGCTCTATTCATATTGGCTTGGAGGTTTTCAATGAGTGCATTTTTGTTTTGGATGAGCAAGTTTGAGATTCTTGCTTCATTCTCCTCGTCACTGTCTACCTAAATGATCTCAAACTTCCTTTCCACCTCATGATCTTCTTCTTCTTCTTTTACCTTTTTTTTGCCTTTGTCTAGTGGCTGAGCTGAAGTGGATGGCATGGTCCCTTGCCTTTTGGAGGCAGAAAACACAAGCCTTGGCCCTCTTTGATAGGTTAATGAAAGAGGTGTGACTGTGGACTTGTTTTTTTCTTGATCATGGCTGTGATCCTTGTTGTTGTCATCACCCTCTTCATTTTCATCATTAGTATCACCAGTGATTATGTTTCCTGTTTCAGCATTGCACTCTTTGTCCTCAACATCATCATCACTTTCAACCTCTTCACTATTTTTAGTATTGTTATTTTGTTCTTCATCATAGCTGATGTCCTCTTTATCTTCTGCATTGTCATCATCCTCATTATCACTGTTCAGCTAACTGTTGTCATGACTATCATGACTGTTGTCATGACTATCATGAACAGTGATCCTTGTTGTTGTCATCACCCTCTTCATTTTCATCATTAGTATCACCAGTGATTATGTTTCCTGTTTCAGCATTGCACTCTTTGTCCTCAACATCATCATCACTTTCAACCTCTTCACTGTTTTTAGTATTGTTATTTTGTTCTTCATCATAGCTGATGTCCTCTTTATCTTCTGCATTGTCATCATCCTCATTATCACTATTCAGCTAACTGTTGTCATGACTATCATGACTGTTTTCTTCCTTGTTGTTTTTTCCATTATTGAGGCTAGCTTCTTGGCTTTCACTGTTGCCTTTAGTTTCTGCATTGTCCTCACTGTCATCATCTTTATCATTATCATCTTCTTCCATATCTTCTGCACTGTCATCATCTTCCTCTATTTTCATGTCCTCTACCTCTTTGTCACTGTTTTGCTCATTGTTTTTCTCATTTCTCTTCTCTTCATTCTCTACCTCTGTCTCTTTTTCATTATCATCATTTCCTTGATCATCATCAATTCCTTCTTCTTCCTCTTCATTTTCTTCCTCTTCCTCATCATTTTCCTCTTCCTCACTTTGGATTGATTTATTGTCACTCTCACCCTCTTCATTTTGATTAGACTCATTATCATTATCTCCTTCATTTTCACTTGATTCTTCATTGCCACTTCCTTTCTTCACACGATGTGTTAGCCACCTTTAATATTTTGTTTACACCTAAAGGTGGCTAAATCTTTTTGAGCCTCCAAGGAACAAATTTTATCACTAAAAATTGTTGGCTCTTGAAGACTCCTTCTAGGCCTCATGCCTCTGTCCAAAATCCTCATTTGCTGTCCCATTTTTTACTCAGAAAAATCTGCTGATTTCGTATAACAAACTGCTGAAGAAACCATCATTTTCTTCCCTTGTTTCTCCATATTATTCCTCTACTTTTCATAATTTTTCCCTCCATTTATGAAAATTTCCCCTTTCATAGTTAAAAACTCACTTTTTAACTATTTCGGAACCCCAAAATCCACTTTAATCCTTGAAATTTCTCATAAAAAATCAAAGTTTTATTGCTATGGACCTAAGCCCCTTGGGCTAAGTCCTAAAAACCACTTCCCCACATATGCCCGTCACCCAAGACCAGGAGCTTAAACGTTGGGGGCCAATCACAATCGAAGGCTAGGCGGGAGACAAATTCCTTTGTAAATATGTTAAAACCCCGATGCGATTAGTTTATATTGTTAAGTCTTGCGACTCGTTCCGCGCCGTCGATCTGTCACAAGATCTGACGGCCAGCGCTCAATCGCGCCACTTCCCCCGATCGCAATCGCAAGTCGCATTGGCACCACCCCGATTGAAGCCTTCCGATTTAATCGCAGCCGTCCATTTCCCACCTATCCAACGGCCCTTATTCCCTCCGATCACAAGTCTTGCCCCCGCTTTGAAAACCCTCCGATTCATTTTCCGCCGTCGATCTGATCTGCAGATCAACGGCCTGTGCTCAATCGCAAAGTTTCAAATCGCAGTGTTTCAAATCGCATGTTGTTAAGTGACCTCCCCAATTGCGATCCTCCGATTAGATCTGGACCGTCCACGTGTCCAGATCAGACGGTCCAAAACCACCCCGCTTGTTTTCCTCTCCCTGCTCTCCTTTTCCTTTTTGCGCAGATCTCCAACGTTGGATGTTTTCATCCAACGGCTATGCTCCTTTCCCCGCCATCTGAAGCAGTTTAAACCTAAAAAACGCAGGATTTCTTTATGAGTTTATGTTTTATGCAGGTTTTAAAGAGTCTTCGTCATTATATTGAAGAAAAGCCAGGGGTTGGGAATGACGATTTCCGTGCCTTCGGCCTGTGAAAAGAACCATTCGCCGGGCTTCATTTGAATGTTTGATCGGCGTTCCATGGGCGCCGATATCCTAAAAAGCCCTGTGCGGCTCTGCACATTGACAAGACACTGCGTTTTAACGCGTTTTTTTTTAAAAGAGTATAAGTTTTGAAGGACAGCACACAGGAGATTGAAGATTGAAGACAAATTTGGGGATCACAGCTAAGGTTGAATATCAAAAGCCTAATCCCCAATCTAAAACACAGTTTAAAAGAAAATCATAAATGTTTTGATGACGGAAAAGACTTCCAACGCTGCATTTGAGGCAAATTGATTCCTCAGCTACCACGGGAGCCACCTGTTGCCTCAAAGCATTCAAACAGGGGCCGAACTTATTGAAGAAAATCAGATATTCACCTCCAGCGCAGCCAAGGAATTACTTCTGCAAGAGAATAAATGCAAAAAATACTTGCAGAGTCACTCCACACAGCGTACAGAGCCTCAAAGTCAAACAAAGCTTCCACCGAGCTTTGATATTTATTATGAAACAGTTAATGTAGTGACCCACCTGTAAATTTTTCCCTCGAGCCTCTCAAAGGGCCGAGAAGTCTTCACTCTGCATTAACTGTCCTTGAGATATTTTGTTAAAATCTCACCTCCTCATATTCCTATAAGTACCTCTACAGAAGATGAGAAAGGTTGGTTGCTGTTTGATCACCAGTTGTAATATCGAAACTCTCTGAAATAAATATATAAGTCTGTTGAAGTTGAAGATAATTTGGAGTCTTGGATGTCTTGATGATGCAGTTGCATGTATGTTCCTGAGAAGGCTCTATCATTTGATCCATGAGCTTGGTTGTTGGTGAAGTGCTCTGAACTGTTAAATGTCTTTTCCTTGTTTTCATTATGTTCCATAATTTCTTACTACAGTAGGCTGAAAGTTTTAGGCTAAGAAATGACTCCTGGAAGCACCTTACACCTGTTCACCCTTCACTGTTTTATGTTTTCTTCTGCTGAAGTATTTTAGAGGCTTTAAAACTTCTCTTTAGTCTTCATGCTCGTTTATTTCCTTGATAGCTCAAATAGTTGGTTTCAGCATGTTATGGTTCTCCCTGCTTGTCTGCCATCACTTGAAAGTCGTTATTGAAGTCTCCCTTCGAAGTACCATTGTCTTAAGTTAACCAAAGAGGTCAGTTTTGATCTTACCCTTTGCCCCTGCTTAAACAGTTGTTTTGAAGGTCTTTATAGTTGCAAACACAGATGTTATTTAGGTGTTCCCTCTTCTATGAATGCAACTATCAGTGAATCTTTTATGTTTTCTAAATCCTTTAAAATAAAATCTTTGAGGAAATAGGGTGTTCCCCGAATCTTAGATTTCATTTTAAAAGTTGTCTTGAAATCATTATTTGCTTAAAGAATGTTTGTAGAACTTATGGTTAGCCCTGTCTATCAAATATCTCTTTATCGTTAAGTCATTTTTTTCAAGTTCCCTTTGTTGAGAATTAAATCTCTTTTTCCAAATCATTAATGTCCGTCTCATTCGAAAACAAAGGATCCTGTGGCCAAGTTAGATTTTCCTTTTGATATCCCATATCCCTTGAAAAGTTTGCTATGACCCTATTTTGACTCCATTGCCCAATGAACCGGATATTTCCTCTTTCTGTCTATCTTTCCTAGACCTTTCATATTCTGCCGTGTCAACTCAACCCAACCAAACAAACATCTGCACGTAATAACTAGTCTAAAATCCATAACCAAAGCAAACAAGATAAAACTTTGCCAACAAATATTTGAGAGATCCCTCTCTGAGAATAGGAGGACTAGATCCTGGAACTCTAAAGATTGGTTCTGATGTTGCCTTGTCTTTTGATTTGCCAAACTGTCAAAACACGGGATACCAACATAATGGCGATCACGGTGGGACCTGCTGAGAATTAGAGGTTTACAAAACCTTTCCTTCAACTTTAGTTCCAGTATAACATAAGTAACTTTCTTCAAGCACTGCCTAACATAATGGAAATCATGATAGGACTCTTTTGAATCATTGAAAAACTAAGTAACCCTTAGGATTCCTTTCAAAACCTTATCAAACCTTGAAGGAACCAGTTACCAAGCCATAAGAGCAACTCTGTCTGTTTGAACACCTTAGCTAAGTGCAAAATCAGACTTAGAACACTCTCTTAACCTATAAAAACAAAATAAACTCAGAAAAACCCAAAATATTTCAAGTTTGGCTTCATAATAAACATGGTGGTGGACCATAAAACCTTTTACCCCCTTAGAAGCTAAAACTTCCACCTGGCGACTCCATAATCCTGAGCAGACCTTAAAGACTCCACTGGAAAGAACCCTTACCGTTATAACAGTCTCCTAATCCAGTTAGAGGATTGTAAGATCAAAATTTGTGTAAACAGATCAGTTAACCTCTCAAAGATTGTCATACTTGGTTGAACTTTTCCTGTTATTTGGATCTCAAAATTACAACATAGTGGCTTCTAGGAAGATTTATACTAGAGCCCATCCTGACCCCGATCCACCTGAGATAGTTGATGACCCAGAAAGTATCCTTTGGAAGTCTCCTAAGGTTAAATTTTCAACTGTTTTCAGATCACCCTTGAGAGCTAATTCAGTCCCTGAAATTTTTTTAGCTCTACAACAATCACAAGCTGACTTAGTAAACCCATTTAGAACTAGGTCATTTGATGATATAATTCAGATAGATTCTGAGTCTTCACTTTCATCCCCGGAAACAAGTGAATATCCTGATAGAGAATCAACACCTCCTGATCCACATTTTCTTTTTAACCTAGGTGTCTCTCATCCAAAATCAGCTCAGCAGTCTGCTGCTATCCCATCCACTTCTGTACACCATTCAGCCACTGTTCAAACCACTCCACTCCAGCCAAATTTCCCCCTTGTTAATACACCCCCACCACATATCATGGCAACATGGTATGCTCCCTTAGCCCTTAATATACCACTGGTCAATCTTCCACAGGACTATCAGTCCAAAATTCCATTATATGATGCTAATGATGCTACAACTGCATCGCAACATGTGGATAAGATGAATGACTATTTTGATCGAAATGAAATCGATGATGATTATATCAAACTCAGACTGTTTGCTCAGAGCTTAGGGGGAGAAGTAAGAAAATGGTTTAAAGGTTTAGCCCCCCGTAGTATAAATGACCTCCAAGGCTTCCATCAAACATTCTTAAACAAGTGGGAAGTAAGAAAAAATCCTCTCCAAGTCCTTGCTGATTATAACAATCTCCATAGGAACCCTGGGGAAAGTGTACAAGCTTATTGTACCAGATTTAACAGCGTGTATAATGCACTTTCCCCTGAACTAAAACCTCCTCAGGGCTCAGCTTTAAACAAATTTCCTGAAGGGTTTGACCCAGACATGACATATTCACTCAGAGAAATAGTTTTTGCAACTTTGGAAGATATGCAAAGAGGTGCCCTTTCTGTGGAAGTAAACTTAATAGAAAAGAGAGCAAGAATGAAAACTGAGAAGAGAGTATCTTTCAGAGAGGAATCCCCTCCCTCTACTTCAGGCTCAAAAATGGAGAGAATGTTGGAAAAAATGATGAAAGAGATGAGCATAATTAAGAAAGCACAAGCAAATCAAAACCATACTGCACTTCAAAACAATCAAAACAGAAACAGAAATCAGAATTATAGAAAAGATAACAATCAGGATAAACAAAAAGAAAGTGACCAACAAATCAGACCTCCCTTTCAACATAACTATGTAGATCAATATGAGGAAGACAGGGAGTTGGAAAGCTTGGAAGAATCACATGTAAACTTGATTGGATCAGACAGTGGGGATGAGGTTTTCCTCACCGAGGAAGAACAAGGTTTCTTCTCAAATGATCAGAATACAAACACTTATGAAGATTCTGATGACTATAGATTGGGTTTTGAAAATGCAATCATGGAAGTGCATAAACAGTATGATCTTAGGAGCAAGGGAAGTGTAGATAATTCGAAAAATAAGAACACTAGCATTGCTGTCAAAGAGAACATGGAAAATCAGTCCAAAAAGACAGCAGAAAAAATCAACATTTCGGCCAAGAAAACAGACTCAAACAAAGACAAAGTTGTCCAGCCAAATGTTGAACAGAGTACCCCTAGCACTTCAGCTAGTGGTCCCAATAAAACCATCCCAAATACTAGCCCAAACAAGGTTCAGCAAAGTAAAATTGCTGAAAAGAATTTAATTGAAAAAACAGATGTAAACATCAACAAGTCAATTATTCCTTTCAGCCTTGAGGGGGAAATTGCCAAGATTAAAATTACCATCCCCCTAGCTGAACTAGTAACCCAAGATGTGTACAAAAACCAAGTTTTAAAAGCTTTGAACTTAGGAAGTGATACTGACACCTTAAACTTGACAGATGACAAACCTGAGCTGTTGTTTGGCCCAGAGGTTGAAGGAAAATATCAAGAAGGACCAGTCCCTCCCTTCTATGTCAATTTGAACATACACGATAAAATTCTACACAATGCCATGTTAGATTCCGGGGCTTCACACAATCTAATGCCCAAAGTAGTAATGGAAAGTTTAGGCTTAGAAATTACTAAACCATACAAAGATTTGTATTCCTTTGACTCAAGTAGAGTCAAATGTTTGGGTTTAATCAAAGATTTATGTGTTAACTTAGCTCAGATCCCTGCCAAGAATCTAGTGATGGATATCGTTGTAGCTGACATTCCCCCTAAGTATGGCATGCTTTTATCAAGGTCATGGGGAGCCAAACTTCAGGGAATCCTTCAAATGGACATGTCTTATGCCACCATCCCTGTTTACAACCAAAATAGAAGACTATACAGGGAAGCCCACATGAAGTATATGGTGAGTAACATGGACAAACCAAACAACACTCCGATCTATTCTATTCAATCAAGTTTAGATTCATTTATCTTGTATAACGAAGATGAAATCACTCAACCATGTAAAGAAAATATAGACCCCCCCACTTTCACCTCGAATAAACTCCGAAACATTGACGATCAACAGCAACAAGAAAATGAGAATGAGTCAAATATACTTTGGACAATAAATATCGATGGATCCTGTAATAAAACTAGTGCAGGGGCAGGTGTCTGGATTCAAAACACAAATCATGGTTTTTCATACAAATTAGACTTCCCATGCACTAACAATATTGCTGAGTATGAAGCACTTCTCCTAGGCTTACAACTGCTTAAAGAATTAGAAGCCCAAAGGATATCCATTTTAGGCGATTATGAGCTTATCATCAAACAAATCAAAGGAGAATACTCAGCCAACAATCCAAAGCTTAGGGAATATCGAAATGCTGCCCTTGACCTGTTAAAAACTTTCGAAAAATATGAACTCATTTTTATCCCTAGATCACGAAATCATCTAGCAAATGAACTTGCCTTCACTGCCAGCAATTGCCAAGTACCCGAGATAAATGAACAACTCAGCATAAAGGTGAAACACAGACCTGCTGTGCCTAATAATGAAGATCACTGGCAAGTGTTTGAATCTGAAAAACACATAGATGATTTCTTAAAATCAGAAAATGATTTCAGCATACCAACACCAGAAGCTAGCCATGAAGAAAACTGCTTGTATATTGAACAAATCCCAGAGGCTGAAATGACATATCCTACTGATATAAATCATTGCGAAAATCCTTTTGAAGTAGAAGTAGTGAACAATGAAGACCGAGAAGACTTGGAAGTCTTACAATGCAAAAATGATAAAATTCCAAGAGGTCTCACACCTTTAGAACACCTGTTTGATCTCAACGATGTAGCTAAAGAACCCAAAATGGAGCCTGTGGAGACAAATGTAGAAGAACACAACATAGGCAGTCTCGCAGAACCCAAGATGATCAAGCTATCCAGCACTCTCCCAGCCCACATAAAATCACAGTACATAAAGATTTTTAAAGAATTTAAGGATGTGTTTGCTTGGGAATACAAAGACTTGAAATCATATGATACCAGCATCATCCAGCATAAAATTCCCTTGAAGGAAAATCAAAAGCATTTTAAGCAAAAACTAAGGAGAATAAATCCCCTTTTATTACCTTTGGTTAAGGCAGAAATTGAGAAAATGTACAACGTTGGGATCATAGTACCCATTAGATTTTCGGAATGGGTATCAAACTTAGTTTCTGTTAGAAAGAAAACTGGGGAGATCAGGCTCTGTATTGACTTCAGAAATTTAAACAGAGCCTCTTTAAAAGACAACTACCCTTTACCTAAGATGGACCATATACTTCAGAGGGTAGTTGGATCAAGAAGAATATCCCTATTAGATGGGTTCTCGGGTTACAATCAGGTGTTAGTTTTCCCAAGTGATCAAATCAAAACTTCTTTTACCACACCTTGGGGAACTTTTATGTATGTCAAAATGCCTTTCGGATTAATGAACGCAGGGGCTGCCTTCCAAAGGGCCATGGACATAGCCTTCTCTGAAGATATTGGCTATTTTATAATTATTTACCTTGACGACATAACTGTTTTCTCAAAAACTGATGAAGAGCACTTGATTCACCTTAGAAAGGTTTTTGAGAAATGTAGGAAATTTGGCTTATCACTGAATCCCAAGAAGACCCTCTTCGGCCTCCAAGAAGGGAAAATTCTTGGCCATATAATTTCAGAAGAAGGAATCAAAATAGACCCTACAAGGATAGATGGCATATTGCAAATCAGCCATCCTAGAAGCCTCAAAGAATTGCAATCTTTCATTGGAAAGATAAATTTTTTGAGAAGATTTATTCCCAACCTTGCTGAGCTATTAAAAAACATCACAAACATGCTTAAGAAAAATGTGGGTATAAAATGGACTTTACCAGCCAAACAATCATTCGAACTGGTCAAGCAAGCTCTTACCCAAGCGCCAGTACTGATTAGTCCTGATTTTACCAAAGAATTTTACATTTTTTCTTTTGCATCTGAACATACATTAGCTGTAGTTTTGCTTCAAAAGAATGATCTCGGACAAGAACAACCAATATCATTTTTTAGTAGGGCCCTAAGAGACGCTCCTCTCAATTATAACATTATGGAGAAGCAAGCCTTAGCATTAGTGAAAGCATTAAAGGACTTTAGGGTCTACATATTACACTCTCACATAATTGCTTTTGTTCCGCATACTGTTGTCAAGGATATTCTAAGTCAAGACCCTGATGGTAAAAGGGGAAAATGGATTGCAACTATTCTTGAATATGACTTAGAAATTAGGCCCACCAAACTGGTTAAGGGGCAAGGATTAGCAAAACTTATGGCTGAGTCAAACTTCCAAGCATTAGACATAAATATGGTGGATGTGTTGGAAGAAATGGAAGAATCTTATGCCCCTTTTATTGAGGAAACTTTCCTAAATTCTCCTTGGTATGCCGACATTGTTTATGTGCTTTTATATTTGAATACTCCTCCTTCTCTGTCTAAAACTAAAGCTAGATTTTTGAAACAGAAAGCTTTGAGTTTTTGCATTATGGATGGGATTTTATATTGGAAAAATGCTGTTGGAATTTTGCTTAAGTGTTTACTTGAAGATGATGCAGGGAAGATCATGCACGAACTACATGATGGAGAATGTGGAGGGCACCTCTACTGGAAGGCCACAGCAAACAAAATTCTCAGATCAGGTTACTATTGGCCTACCCTTTTCCCAGACACTCAGAAGCTGGTCATGTCTTGCCATAAGTGTCAAATCTTTGATGGCAAGAGAAAACTCCTTCCCTTACCCTTACATCCTATTCGAGTTGAGGCACCTTTCCAACAATGGGGGCTGGACTTCATTGGAAAAATTCATCCATCTTCCTCATCTCAACATAAGTGGATCCTCACAACCACCGACTTCTTCACCAAATGGATAGAAGCTATACCTACCAGGAGTGCTAATGACACTGTCATTATCAAGTTTCTTGAAACCCACATCCTATCCAGATTTGGCTGTCCCAGAAAAATCATAACAGACAATGATGCTGCTTTCAAATCCAAAAAGATGGTTGATTTCTGTCACAAATACCATATAACCTTGGGCCATTCCACTGCTTACTACCCCCAAGGAAATGGATTAGCTGAATCTTCCAACAAGAGTCTCATCAATATCATTAAAAAACTGTTGGAAGAAAATAAAAAATCATGGCACAGTAAGTTGGTTTATGCCTTATGGGCTGATAGACTAACTACAAAGAAATCAATAAATATGTCCCCCTATCAGTTATTTTATGGCATGGATGCAATTTTTCCTACCTCATTAGGAGTTCCAGTCATAAAACTCCTTCAAGAAGTACAGGTTGAGGAAAATGATATGCAGAGGAGGATCAACCAAACCATCCATTTGCAGCAGACTAGAGAAGAAGTTTATGAGAGAACACAGTTAGTCCAAGAAAATATGAAGAAGCAATTTGATAAGAGGACTAAGGCAAACACTTTCCAGGTGGGAAGTGTTGTTCTTAAGTGGGATTCAAGGAGGGAAGAGAAGGGGAAACATGGCAAGTTTGAGAACTTGTGGAAAGGGCCATATATTATTCATGCTGGGAGGGGTCATAATACATTTTTCTTGAAAGAATTGAATGGAGAAGACCTATATGGAGGTCCTGTCAATGGCAGGATGCTCAAGCACTACTTCTGCCAAGAGTCTTAAGTTTCAAAGCATTTTTGTTTCTCCATTGTAAATATCATAGTCTAACCATTGCATTCAAAAGTTATTAAACTTCAAAAATATAAAAACAAAGAAAGAAAGAAAAGAGGGCAGAAATGAAAACAAGAAAGGCAAGGCCCCATGCCAAAAAGAGAAATAAATCTGAAAGTGTGCAAGCTTAAATGCCACTCCTGCAAAAACACAATTCTAATTAGTCAAACAGCCTAATCTTGACTAATTAGCTTTAAATTTTTCTGCTGATAGGATAAGTGAATTCGATTTGCCAAACTATTTAATCTTGGCTTATCAGTAGATAGATTAGGATAGAAATTAAAGGTTCAAACATATTCAAAATCTGAACCAAAGTTTCCAAAGAGAGATGACTCAAAACTGTTTTATTTTTCTGAGTCATAAAGGAGAAAAACTGGTTCTAATTTGCCCAAAATCTGAATCAGATATCAAGAAAAAGACAGCTCAAAACAAAATTAAAAACAGAGCTGTAAAGAAAAAGAAGGCCGTAATGAGAAACTCTCAGATCTTAAGCCTTCCATTTTGATTTAATTTTCTGCAAATAATAATCTATGTGCAGCTTGTTCTTATGCCATAGATCATAGCAAGTCAAACAGCTCAATATTGACTTGACTATTTTTAAATTTTTGTTGTAGAAATTAGAGAATGAAAGTTTGTTGGACTGTTTAATCCCCACAGACAGTAGACTAGGTAGAGAAATATCTGAGCTCAACTGTTTAATCTGAGTTCAGGGAGAAATAAGGAGTAGAAATAGATTAGATTTCCTGCTTTCAAAAGAATAAAATGTTGTGAATAGAGTTTGCCAATCCAAGTGCACTCTGATGAAGGAAAAAATGCTAGATCTGTAGGATTGGGTAGGTAGCAAGCTTGTTGATAAAGGTCCATTGTTTTCATGGCTGCCAAATATGTTTTTAGAAAATATCATTCAATCACAGAAGGACAGCCCAATGGATGAGGCAATTGATCAGCCTCCCAGAGAAATCAAGTCTGAATTCTTGATGCCTTCAAGAAGGCATCATCCCCAAGTGGAGCCACTGTTAGCCACTTATAATATTTTGTTACACCTAAAGGTGGCTAAATCTTTTTGAGCCTCCAAGGAACAAATTTTATCACTAAAAATTGTTGGCTCTTGAAGACTCCTTCTAGGCCTCATGCCTCTATCCAAAATCCTCATTTTTTGTCCCATTTTTTACTCAGAAAAATCTGCTGATTTCGTATAACAAACTGCTGAAGAAACCATCATTTTCTTCCCTTGTTTCTCCATATTATTCCTCTACTTTTCATAATTTTTCCCTCCATTTATGAAATTTTCCCCTTTCATAGTTAAAAACTCACTTTTTAACTATTTCGGAACCCCCAAATCCACTTTAATCCTTGAACTTTCTCATAAAAAATCAAAGTTTTATTGCTATGGACCTAAGCCCCTTGGGCTAAGTCCTAAAAACCACTTCCCCACATATGCCCGTCACCCAAGACCAGGAGCTTAAACGTTGGGGGCCAATCGCAATCGAAGGCCAGGCGGGAGACAAATTCCTTTGTAAATATGTTAAAACCCCGATGCGATTAGTTTATATTGTTAAGTCTTGCGACGCGTTCCACGCCGTCGATCTGTCGCAAGATCTGACGGCCAGCGCTCAATCGCGCCACTTCCCCCGATCGCAATCGCAAGTCGCATCGGCACCACCCCGATTGAAGCCTTCCGATTTAATCGCAACCGTCCATTTCCCGCCTATCCAACGGCCCTTATTCCCTCCGATCACAAGTCTTGCCCCCGCTTTGAAAACCCTCCGATTCATTTTCCGTCGTCGATCTGATCTGCAGATCAACGGCCTGCGCTCAATCGCAAAGTTTCAAATCGCAGTGTTTCAAATCGCATGTTGTTAAGTGACCTCCCCGATTGCGATCCTCCGATTAGATCTGGACCGTCCACGTGTCCAGATCAGACGGTCCAAAACCACCCCGCTTGTTTTCCTCTCCCCGCTCTCCTTTTCCTTTTTGCGCAGATCTTCACCGTTGGATGTTTTCATCCAACGGCTATGCTCCTTTCCCCACCATCTGAAGCAGTTTAAACCTAAAAAAACGCAGGATTTCTTTATGAGTTTATGTTTTATGCAGGTTTTAAAGAGTCTTCGTCATTACATTGAAGAAAAGCCAGGGGTTGGGAATGACGATTCCCGTGCCTTTGGCCTGTGAAAAGAACCATTCACAGGGCTTCATTTGAATGTTTGATCGGCGTTCCATGGGTGCCGATATCTTAAAAAGCCCTGTGCGGCTCTGCACATTGACAAGACACTGCGTTTTAACGCGTTTTTAAAAGAGTATAAGTTTTGAAGGACAGCACACAGGAGATTGAAGATTGAAGACAAATTTGGGGATCACGGCTAAGGTTGAATATCAAAAGTCTAATTCCCCAAACTAAAACAGAATTAATAGAAAATCAAAAAGATCTGTCAGGCAGAAAGGACTTCCAACGCTGCATTTGAGGCAAATTGATTCCTCAACTACCACGGGAGCCACCTGTTGCCTCAAAGCATTCAAACAGGGGCCGAACTTATTGAAGAAAATCAGATACTCACCTCCAGCGCAACCAAGGAATTACTTCTGCAAGAGAATAAATGCAAAAAATATCTGCAGAATCACTCCACACAGCGTACAGAGCCTCAAAGTCAAACAAAGCTTCCACCAAGCTTTGATATTTATTATGAAACAGTTAATGTAGTGACCCACCTGTAAATTTTTCCCTCGAGCCTCTCAAAGGGCCGAGAAGTCTTCACTCTGCATTAACTGTCCTTGAGATATTTTGTTAAAATATAACCTCCTCATCTTCCTATAAGTACCTCTACAGAAGATGAGAAAGGTTGGTTGCTGTTTGATCACCAGTTGTAATATCGAAACTCTCTGAAATAAATATATAAGTCTGTTGAAGTTGAAGATAATTTGGAGTCTTGGATGTCTTGATGATGCCGTTGCATGTCTGTTCCTGAGAAGGCTCTATCATTTGATCCATGAGCTTGGCTGTTGGTGAAGTGCTCTGAACTGTTAAATGTCTTTTCCTTGTTTTCATTATGTTCCATAATTTCTTACTACAGTAGGCTGAAATTTTTAGGCTAAGAAATGACTCCTGGAAGCACCTTAGACCTGTTCACCCTTCACTGTTTTATGTTTTCTTCTGCTGAAGTATTTTGGAGGCTTTAAAACTTCTCTTTAGTCTTCATGCTCGTTTATTTCCTTGATAGCTCAAACAGTTGGTTTTAGCATGATTTATGGTTTTCCCTGCTTGTCTACTACCACTTGAAAGTTGTTATTGAAGTCTCCCTTTGAAGTACCATTGTCTTAAGTTAACCAAAGAGGTCGGTTTTGATCTTACCCTTTGCCCCTGCTTAAACAGTTGTTTTAAAGGTCTTTATAGTTGCAAACACATATGTTATTTAGGTGTTCCCTCTTCTATGAATGCAACTATCAGTGAATCTTTTATGTTTTCTAAATCCTTTAAAATAAAATCTTTGAGGAAATAGGGTGTTCCCCGAATCTTAGATTTCATTTTAAAAGTTGTCTTGAAATCATTATTTTCTTAAGGAATGTCTGTAGAATTTATGGTTAGCCCTGTCTATCAAATATCTCTTTATCGTTAAGTCATTTCTTTTTTTCAAGTTCCCTTTGTTGAGAATTAAATCTCTTTTTCCAAATCATTAATGTCCATCTCATTCCAAAACAAAGGATCCTGTGGCCAAGTTAGATTTGCCTTTTGATATCCCATATCCCTTGAAAAGTTTGCTATGACCCTAATTTGACTCCATTGCCCAATGAACCGGATATTTCCTCTTTCTGTCTATCTTTCCTAGACCTTTCATATTCTGCTGTGTCAACTCAACCCAACCAAACAAACATCTGCACGTAATAACTAGTCTAAAATCCATAACCAAAGCAAACAAGATAAACCTTTGCCAACAAATATTTGAGAGCCCTCTCTGAGAACAGGAGGACTAGATCCTGGAACTCTAAAGATTGGTTCTGATGTTGCCTTGTCTTTTGATTTTCCAAACTGTCAAAACACGGGATACCAACATGATGCATCAAGAGAAGGGGAGGAAAGGAGGTTTTCTTGAGGTTAGGAGACTTGTGTAGATGATGAGGAAAATTTTGGTTGATGAGGAAGTTGAGAGCTTGTGAAGACTTCATGGGCTATGAACACATCCTAAGGAATGCCTTTTTGCTCCAGCTGATGTAATACCACCATCCTGATCAAGGAGTGGTGGGATAAAATATGCATTTTCTGGGTATGGGTCCTCCTCCAGAAAACATATGACATCTTGTCAATTCTTCTATACAAGTAGTAAGGCAAATGAAGAATTTTAACCCTTGTGAAATGCATGGGGAGTCTAACATGGTAGGAATAAATTCTGGAATACCTCCCTTCACAGGTAAAGAACTTCATGATAACCCTCATCAGGGGTGCAAACCTCTATTTTAGGTGTGACAAAGGGAAAATAGCCTTGCAACCTTCTTTGTACCCAGTATTGAAAAATGGCTTATAATAGTTCTTGCTCAATTTAGCTTTCTTAAACCACTTTTCACCAACAGAAGGGATACCTGTAGCATTAGAGATGGCATCTGCTAATAGTTCAAAGTCCACTCCTACAAGGTTTGATTGTTTGTTGTGCAGGTTAAGAATGAAAATCCTTGTAAGCTCTGGGTGGCTTTGCACTTGTTTGACTCTCTCACAAAATTGGAAACACCCTACACTCTGGAAACATGAGAGGATCATGGGAGATGATGTGATATCGACTGTGCTCTGGGGTTCAAATCTATTTACCTTCCCTCCCTTGTGGTTTGGCATAATAGGCCCTTGGCCTCTTTCACTACTGCTACTATTTTCTGCTCCTGACATGGTGATTAGGGCTATTTGTGGACAAATTAGATTTTCTTGTGAAACTTAGGCAGGAGGAGTGGAATGGAAATGATGGTGAGGGAAAAATTTTGCAAGAAAGTGATATGGAGGCAAGTGTATGAATATTTCTCCTTGAGCTTAAAAAAGGGATTATCTTGAAACAACTTGTGATTATGCTAGTTTCACACCTTCAGTTGAAAATCAATTTCTTAGAGGTTTAAAACGTAGGTTTTCTTGTCATGATGACCTAGGGCTTGTAAATACTAGGTTTTAGTCATTCATTTATCCTACCAAATGATAAAAATTACTTGGAGGGCAAGGATGAAAATCCACCTACCAAATCAGCTTTCTTGCAGGGTCTTAAAAACCTTTTGGAGGGTTTTTCTTGAGCCTTTGGCACCTTCTTTGCAATTTGGAGGGTTTTTTTCTGAGCAGAACGCCCTGCCCGCACTATCAAGTTGCCCTCTATGTGCAGCACTAGGCAGGTCGGGCCTCTGTCTGAGCATAACATCGGCCGCGTGCAGGCCTGCCGAGCCTCTAGGCACAGCGTCGGGCCTGTCAGGTGCTCTGTGCACGCAACGCCGGGCTTGAAACGGGTTGTTGGGTAGGCCTGTGGGTGCAGCGTCGGTCCTAGGTGTGTCGATTCTGCCTGTGCATAGTGCCATTCTATACACATAGCGCCAGGCACTATACGCGTAGCGCAGAGTAAAATTTTCAATGTGAAGACCTCCTTTCGCACAACACCAGGTTTTGTGAGCACAGCGTCAGTGTCTGTGCGTAGCGCCAGTGTCTTGGCCCAAATTTTCTCAAAAACTCATAAAAACTTCTCCTGAAGGGTTTTTTTTCTCCTTGAAAATGGAAAATGAGTTTAAAAATGAAAACTGGGATGCCTTTATACTTTTGAGAAATAAATTAAAATAAAAAAACCCACTTTTGCTAAGTTTTGTCACTTTATCATTTTGACTGATATCCTTTTTAATATTTTGCAGGGGTTTTGAAAACTTTTCAAGGTAGCTTTTCTTCCTTTGGTGGTAGGTTGTTGGAGAGATGAAAAAGCTCTCTTTTAACCTTGAGGGTATTGGCATCTCAAACCTCCTTCTGCTTGCACTGATAAACTGAAAACATGTTTTTATCCTTTTTGGCATTTCTAAGTGTAAGTGAACCTAAAAACATGTTTTTCTTGCCTTCTTACTGATTTTGACAGTTATGTATCCATTTTGACAAAGGCTAAAAATCATGTCTATTATGTCTCCTCTCGGCCACTTCTGGTTTGTTCCAGGTGCCATGACACAATTGTTTCTTGTCTCCTTTGTCATGCTTGGATTTTGACAACCTCGGTTACTCAATAGTAAATTCATGCTCAGCTTGATTTTTTGTCTTGAAAATTAACCCTAGGCTTTCTTTCCTTTGACCATTCTGAAGGCAATTGACTGTATAATGGAGGCTTGATCTTCCTCACACTGATACTCTTTACATTTTCTCCCTTTGATGTAGTGAAGCACTATTGAATTGGCCAACCCTAGGAATCACCTTCAATAGCTTTTTGGAAACTTTATGCTGTCAGGATGGAGGCACATCATCTTTATTTCACCTGCTTTGCCTATCTTTCCAAAATCTTAGGTTTTAGGGTTGTTAGAGAAGAATAATTAGTGTTGTCTTCTAAGTTATCTATATCCCTTTCAAGTTCATTCATTTCTGTTCAGTTCACCTCACCTTTTTCCCTTCTTCATTTATAATTTCTAAAAATCTTCAATTTGTCCTTGGTTGTGTTGATGTGCCTGTGTCCTTGTGGTCTTTTGCATTGGCGTCTTGCTTGGAAATATTTTTTAGCCAATTAGTCCCAAAAACCCTGATTCTATTTGAACATATGCATGCTTCCCTCTCTTTGACGTGGATTTCCTTTAGTGAGGAGTTGTCCTCTTACCTTACCTCATTTTCTGATGATAGTCACCTTGACATTCCTGCAGAAATGTCAAAATGAGCAGTTGTTATTTGCTGTATTTGTGCTTGACCAAGGAGGCCTTCCTTGAAGGATTTCCTGATCCATTTTGGACAATCATGTACTGACTTTCTTTCATACTTGATTTCATCTTCTTGGCATAATAAAAACAGTGCTTTAGAACATCAAAGACAAACCTACAACCTATGAAACCCTAGTGACCTAGTGGGAGGCTCTTTAGACTTGGTCTTTGACTGAAAGTTTGGCTTGGGGTCCTCAAGTATGAAAAACATAGTTTTTGATATTTTGATGTATTGAAGATCCAAAATCCAATGTATTTGATCTATCTAAAGAGCCTACAGAGATTTTTTTGAGACCATCAATGCTTGAGGCATTTGGGAAACACAAGAAGGAGTAAGTTGGTTGGTTACCCTAGGTGGCAAGTGGAGGGGTTAGGCAAGTCAAAATAGAGTGCTAAGGTTAGAGGTGGAAAAACATAGTGAAAATGAATGGCATGAGCCCATGATGGGTCTTCTGGGAGTGGTAAGCTGACCATGACATGATAGAGTAGTGAAATAGTGAAAACATTATTCTAAGGATAATTAAGGCAGTGAGATTTCTAAAACTCACAATATTCATGAATTTTGTTTTTAGAAATCTATGACAAGTATTTAGTCATCTATAAAACAGTAAAATTACTGATGACTAACAGTGGCTCCACTTGGGGAGGGCAGCTCCTTTTCAGGAGGTGTCCAGAATTTTAGATCTTTGGGTTTATGAAGACCAGTGCCTCATCCATTGAGAAAAATTTTATTCTTTCATTTGTTGATGTGTCTTTTGAAGTTATGATCTTCAAGAATATAAAAAACATGATCACTTCAAACTCAACTCTACCTACCCAGCCTACTTGGCCTAACATTTTTTCTTCCTTGGGTGCACTTGAACTGGAAAACCCTTGACATTATTTTATTTTGAAAACAAAAACAAACTATCTACTTCTACTCTTATCACTTCCAAGAGTTCAGATTATGCTAATGAACTCTTTTTATTCTCTACTTAGAGTAACAGACTGTCAAGATTAAGTTGTATTATAGACTTCATTCTTTATGCTATTGACATGAAATTGAAAACATGGTTTGAATCAGGATTAAGCAATCTGTTCCATCGTGGGTTGTGGCATTGGAACAAGCTGCACACAAACATTATTTTTGTACAAACAAAACTTATAAAACATGAGAGTTGTGATCTATCATTTGTTAGGCCTCCTTATCTTTCTCTTTGGTTCATATTTGAGCGTGTGGAACCAGTATATTTCATTCCAAATATATCATTTTTGACAAGTCAAGTTTGAATGATTTGACAAGCTCTCTTTTACTAACTTATCAACACAAAATTAAAAACATGTTCAGCCATGATTAGGCTAGATGACTTAACAAAATATTCCTTTTGAGCAAGTAGTGGCATTTAGGCTTGCACAATTTCAGTAGAACTATTTTTTGGGTATGGGGTGGTACCTCTTTTCAAAATTTCCCTCTTTTTCCTTCTTTCTATGTTTTTGAGTTTTTGTTTTATTGATTTTTCATTATGCAATGTTATGTACAATGAATGATAATTTAAAACTAGGACCCTTGACAGCCATGGTACTTGAGCACCCTATCATCAACAGGATCTACAAACAACCCTTTTTCATTCAGCTCTTGTAAACAGAAAACATGGTTGCCTCCATTTGAGGGCATGGTGTAAGGATTTTTCCAAAAATTTTCAAACAGGCCATGCTCTCCTTTGTATTTCCTCTTTGAGTCTTTCTTCCAAACCTTGTTTCTATCAAATATCCTTCTTGGGTGGAGGAGGTATTATTCATTAGCTTCAAAACAAATGATGATGTCATCAATGTATATCATAGTGAAGTATTTGAAAACAGGGGCCATGACTCTTTGAAAATTAGCTTCCACACTCCTTAAACCAGGAGGCATTTGATCAAACATGTAGGTGCCCCAAGGTATTTTGAAAATGGCTTTATACTGATTAATTGGGAGTGCTATCATCTGATGGGAACCTGAAACACTACCATGTAATGACATCTTGTTAGAAACTCCTACCCTTTGTAGAGTATGATTTATCTTGGGAAAAGGGTATTTGTCCTTCATGGAGGTTTTGTCTAGGTATCTAAAGTCTATACACAGTCTGCATCTTTTTTCTTTCTTTGTTAGTGACACAATTTTCCCAAGGGTTTCATGATCTTTCTTGAAAGGAGACTTTCCTAGGATAATGTCTGTGTCACAAGCTTTAAGCTTTCATTACCATATACAAAAGCATCTTGGAACTTTTTGCACAGTCTTATGTATTTCTGTTTTGTGTGAAGTGGTAAAGTCTTGGATAATTTAACCATTTTGGGTCTCTCTAGGCTACCTACATTGTATTCCTCTATGTCAGTCTCAGTAGGTACTACTTTAGGCTCCTTAACACCATTATTGGGATCCAACAACTCTTCCAAAGTGGCAGAAACTTTTAGTGATGAATTTTTCTTTGTATGGAAATACTTTAAGTTTCTTTTGATCTAGTTCCTTAGAAGGTATTGCTATATGAAATTTTCCCAGCATTTTAATGTTGACAGAAGGAAATGGTTTTGTTTTTGATGTTTTTGTTTCACTTGAGAAAACTTGTTCAGATTTTAAGTTTAGTTTTGGTTTTGAAGTTTTATTTTCAATTTTAGGAAACTAAGTTCAACTTTGCCATCATATGGTATTGGGGGCTGCTAAAATTTTGGCTATTGAGTTCCTCATGCAGAGACTGATTTGAATATTGTAGTGTGTCTAGATCTGTCTCAAATTCACTTAACCACTCATTAATGTCCTCTTCATTACACAAGATGAAAGAATCAAGGTCTGAATGGTGGAATAAAGAGGTGTGTTGTTTGGCCTTTCTTGACTGCTAACCATATAATTCATGTGTGTTTCTCGGTGCAGTATCCTTTTTTGGTTAAAAACAGGGATGGTAGCATAATACATGTCTTGTTGAAGGTTCCCTTGAAGTTTGGCTCCCCAAGATCTGGATAAAACCATGCCATACTTGGGGGGAATGTCAGCAACAACTATGTCCATGACTAGGCTCTTAGCAGGTATTTGTGCCAAATTGACACAAAGATCCTTGATTAGGCCCAAACACTTGACTCTACTCGAATCGAATGTGTACAATTCTTTGTAAGGTTTAGTTATCTCGAGGCCTAATCTCTCCATCACAACTTTAGGAATGAGGTTGTATGAGGTACTGGAGTCTAGCATGGCATTGTGTAATATTTTTTCATGTATGTTTAGGCTAATATAGAAAGGAGGGATAGCTCCTTCTTGGTACTTTTTTTCTACTTCAGGTCCAAACAACAACTCATGTTTGTCATCAGTTAAGTGCAGAGTGTCGGTATCATTTCCTATGTTCAAGACCTTCAAAACTTGGGACCTATACACTTCTTGAGTTACCAGTTCAATGAGAGGTATGGTTATCTTGATTTTGGCAATCTCTCCCTCAAAGCTGAAAGGTATTTGTGTTTTGGTCATATTTACATTAGTTTTATCAGCCATGAACTTTTCTACACTTTTAATTTTTTGATTTTGATTTGGGGCTTTAGACAATAGAATTTTTTCAGGGCCACTAGTTGATGTACTAGGGCAGCTTGGGTCACTATTTTGTTGGCTGGTTTTTTCTTTTTTTGGATCATTTTTCTTAGCCATTGTGTTGATACTGTCTGTTGTCTTCTTAGGAGTGTTTTCAGGAGCTTTCCTAACAGCAGTGTCTATTTGGTTTTTCTTGGAATTCTCTTTGTTTCTTTTACTCCTAAGGTCATATTGCCTATGGACTTCCATTATGGAATTTTCATATCCCAGTTGGTAGTCTTCAGAATCTTCATAATTTGTTTTAGTTTTGTCTGAGAAAAATAAACCTTATTCTTCTTCAACAAGAAAAACATCACCCTCATTATCAGAACTTATTAAGTTTACATGGCTTTCTTCAAGTTCTTCATTCTCTCTTCCCTCTTCATCTAGATAATTATCTTGGAAAGGAGGCCTAATTTTTTGGTCATTGTCTTGTGGTTTGTTTTGGGGAGGGTCTCTTCTGAAATTCAGATTCCTATTTCTGTTTTGGGGATTTTCTTGGTTTTCCCTAGGAGGTACTCTTTCATTTAGGCTTATCCTCTACATCATTCTCTCCATGGTTCTAACTAAGCTGTCAATCTTGGCATCATATGAGAAGGTTGAGGGCATGGTTTCATCTTTGTAGGTTACTCTCTTTTCTGATCTCATCCTAGCCCTCTTTTCAATGAGGTTGGCTTCTGCACTAATATCTCCCCTTTGCCTTTCTTATAAATTCAAGGGGTCTCTCTCTCTCAGTTGGTATGTCATGTCTGGATCAAAGCCTTCAGGAAATTTTACTAGTGCTATGCCTTGTGGGGGTTTCATGTGAGGTGGGAGGGCATTGTAGACACTGTTAAACTTGGTGCAATAATCTTGTACACTTTCCCCTGCATTCCTCTTATTATTGTTATATTCTGAAAGGATTTGGAGGGGGTTTTTCTTGATTTCCCACTTGTTTATGAAAGTTTGGTAGAGGGAAGGAAGATCATGGATGTTGTTGGGAGTTAAGTTTAAAAAAAAAAAATTAGCTTCCCCTCCTAGACTTTGTGCAAATATCCTCATTTGTATGGTCTCTTCCTCCAACTCCATATAGTCAAAGGCATCGTTCATTCTATCTACATGTTGTTGGGCAGTGGTAGAGTCAGCTCTTGTGAAATGAGGGATCTTAGATTGGTAGTCATTTGGAAAAGGTACCAAAGGTTGTGGTAGGACTAGGGGGGCATACCATGCTGCCATGATGGGAGCTAATGGAGGATTTACAATAGGAGGGCTTGTGAGAGGAGGTGTAGGATGAAGTGGAGCGTTTTTCACAGTGGTGGTATGGATGGGTGTGGTGGAAGTACTTGGACCAGCGAGTTGATTCTGAGCATATTTGGGATGGAAAGAGATAAAGTGATGGAGAAGCTCAAAGTCAGGGGGAGTGGAAGGAGAGGCTTCTCTACTGAAATCTGCTACAAATCTATGGGCTCAAAGTCAGTCTAGTCAATCCCACTTTGTAACTTGGTTCTGAAAAGGTTCCTTGTATGGTGTACGTCAAACTGGGGGTCTTGCAAGGCTGTAAGGTGTTCAGGGACAGAGCTTGCTCTATGAATGGTCCTAACAGTAGTTAAGTTTCCAGTTTTAGAATTTTTCCACAAAATATTTTCTGGGTCATCAACTATAGTAGGAGGATTTGGGTCCGAATGAGATCTGGTATTGATCCTTTGTGAAGCCAGATTTCAAAATCAAAATGAAGAGAGGCTGAAAGTTTTAGTATTGTTTTTCAGAAGGTTGACCTCTCTTAGTGTTTGCTAAACTCACACAGTATGGGACTAGGCTTCTAGACTTCTTAGGGCTGATTTGGCACAATCCCAGGGAAACTAATGGGAACTAGTAGAGTTAACAGGCCTACTGGAGGCTAGTGGAGTCACCAGGTGGATATTTTTAGTTGTTTTGAAGATATATGTGTATGGTCCACCACCAATAACTGAAAAAAAACCAATCTAGGGATTTTTTTTAGGGTTTTATGAGTTCCTTTATGTAGCCCTAAGGTTTGTATGAGTATCCTACAGCTGAGTCATCATTTTGCTAGGATGGTGAAAAAACCAAATTCTACTCTTGGCTAGCACTTGCATTTTCTAGTCTTAACTAAGGGTCTATGATTCTATAAGAGATTTTCAGGCTACTATGTAATCAGAGTCCCACCGTGATTGCCATTATGTTAGTGTCCCTTGATTTAGCAGATTGGTAGACCAAAAGCACAGGGTAACATCATACCAGTCTTTCGAGTCCTAGGACCTAGCCTTCCTAGAATCATAAAGGGCTCTCTCTATTGTATGCAAAGGATGTGAACTTTTTTGCTTTAGATGGTTGATTTTAGGCTAGTTGTTAAGTGTAGGGTTTGTTGTTTGTTTTGATTGGGTAAGATGATCAAGTAGAATAGGTGGAGTGAGAGGTCTTCAAATCATTGGGCTATGGAGTCTATGAAAGTCATGGATATCTCAACAATGAAACATGATGCATAACAGGGAAAATCTAGCATAGTCAAATGGATCTTTAAAGGTATGTGTGAAGTGAAATGAACATTAAGTTGTGAGCATAGTAGGTGTGTAAGGGCAGTGAAGAATCCTTAAACAAGTACCTTTAAACAAGATGGTCTCAAATACTGGTCAAAATAAGGGCATAATCATAAAACAGGGCAAACCAATAACTTTTTTATTACACTTAAGCAACCAAGCATTCAAGACAAACATTTCAATGAAATATAGAAGGTGAGAAACTCATTTAATTTCTAGTGATTTCACCTTAAAGTTTAGAAAACATTCAAGATAAAAATTAACTTTAATCCAAGAAGAGGGAACTCCTAAGCATCTTAGATCAAGCTACAAATAACTTTAAGGAAAATTCTCAAGCATGGAAAAAGGGCATGATTAGAACATGGCCTCTTTGGATAAAACCTAACAAGCAGTACTTCAAAGAGAGGTTCCAAAATAGAGTTTAAATAGCATCAAATAAGACGGGGCTAACCATAAAACATTTTTGAAAACTACTATATTGAACCATTCATGGAAGAAACAAGCATAGGTAGGTCTAAGAAGAAACTAAGAATTTCTTAAACAAACCCAGCAGAGGAAAACATGAAGGCAATAGAAAGCAAGAAGGACTAAGGTGCCTCAAACAACATTTCTTAACCTATACTTTTCTGTTCTACTGCAAAATAGAAATATGAACGTAATGATAAACATGAAAACAAGAACTAAATAGAGACACATCACCATTAACCATGCTCAGGGATCCTGCAAGCTACCATCCTTCATCATCAATCAAAGCATCCCATTCACAAACTCCACTACATCAATTTCTCCTTCAAACTAAAGAAAACCATGTATTGCTCTCAAAACTCATCAAATGCCAACCTTTTACAATGAAACCCTCATGCTCTGTTTATCTATAAAATGAGGGCAAAAACCCATATAGGGTTGGAAAATGTCAAAATCACTCATAAATGTCATTAATGCCCAAGAGACCATGCAAGGCCCAAGGCACAAAGTATCCCATGAAATAAATTCCAAAATATATTCTAGCACCTAATTATAAAGTGATTTGCCTCAAAAAACACTAAAATAATATTTTTCAATAAATGACTGTGTTTTGTTGACTTTTGGCCAAAAACACACAGTCTTGTCTATAAGTGCAGCGCCATCCTAGGCAGAAAATAGGTCTTGTTGTAGCCAAGTTTTGGGGACCTTCCCGATGTCGGATTTTGCTCTGTGATGGCTCGTTGGAAATATTGTTGGGAGTACTTTCCAAATGTACCTTTTTTTTTTTCTGATTTAGCCGCTGTAACCTATCAAAAATTTAAATTCCCAACAATGCTCTGAGCATAGCGCCAGGCCTGAAAATGAGGTAGAATGGTAGAAAATAAGGTGTTTTTTTACCTTTTGAGGGGTAAAAAATGCTCCAAATGCTCTGAAATTTGGTGAGAATAGTGTACTAGGCATGAGAAATCCGAAATGTAAAGCCTTCCCTCTGAGGATGCCTAAGGGAAAAGCATAGCGCCAGTGGTGTTGCGCTTATAGGCCTTCAAATTCTCAAAAAACCAAAAATGGTCAAAATTCCCTCATATTTGGTGGATAAGTGCCTGATGGGGTTTGAGAGACCTGTAGAGAAGCTTGTGCCAAAATTCCAAGGTTAGCTTGGTGTTTTGCTTCTTTAGTGCTTGGATCTTGGTTTGGGCCTTCTTCAGTTTAGCCCTTGCAAGTTGGTTTCTCCGAGCATAATGCTTAGTCATCCTTCTTTGGAGATCAAGATCCTGATTTGCCTTCTGTTAGTGATCTATAATTTTGATCCTATCCAAAGATGACTAATTTGACAATCCCAGATTTCTAGAAACAATATCTGTAGAAACATTGTGAGTTCTAGAAATCTCACAGCCTTCATAATCCTAAGTCTATCAGTTTCTCATAAAACTTCACTCAAAGCTTCAAAATAACCCTGCTAGTTCAAAAGAGACTGTTTTTAGGCCACTTCCCCATCTTTTCACCTTCATAAATCCTTCTGAAAAAACCCCCCATTTTCCTCATTTTACCCTTTATTTTCCCTCAAAATCCCCTTTGAACCTGATAAAATTCCTTTATTATGGTTTAAACCCCTTTTTTCCCCTTATCGAAATCTTCAAAATCCTTCAAAAACCTCCATTTTTCACCTAAAACCTTCATTTTTTACATATAAGGCCTTAAGCACTTTTCAGCTTAGGCCCTAACCCCTTTTCCTCCATACAACCCGCTTCGCGACCGAGCGCTAAGCCCATTGGTGATTGGCGCATCGCAATTTCTAAATTCCGCTTCCCTTCCCCCTTTTTTTTCCGGTGGCCAATCCGCCGATGAAATCTTGACCATTGATCTTCCTCAGATCTGATGGCTACCACTCCATCGCATCGGCATAGTACCCTTTTTTTTCTCCGCCGATGGTCCCCTGCCGTTAAGATCTTCACCGTCGATCCTCCAGATCGGATAGCCCACACTCATCGGCACATCGCAAATCTAAAAATCTGCCTGCCTGGACCACCGATATGCAACGCTTCGATCACATCTTCGCCGTCGATCTCAATCTTGATCGGAAGACCCTCCATCCATCGCATTTCACCTCCCCCCATCGGCCATCGCACCTCGCAAATTCCCAATTCCTCGTTCTCAAGCCCATTTTCTCTGCCAATGTCCATCCTCCGCCGACGAAATCTCCACCATTGATCTCTCCCAGATCGGACGGCGCAAGATCACTGTGGGGGCACCCATCCAAGGTATCCCATACTACCCATTCCCCCCGTAGTTAAATCTCCACTGTTGATAATTTCCTGATCCAACGACCATCATTCTCCCATCCACTGTAGAGGCACCCGTCGGAGAGATCCCTCCGTACCCTAGCCCCTCGGAAATTAAATCTTAGCCGTTGATCTAACCCCCCAGATCCAATGGCTCAGAACTCATCACGCTCGCGTCCCACCCTTTTCTTCCTCCTTCACATATTTTCTCCCCTCACGTTTAAATCCTGACCATCCATCTCCCCGATCCGACGGCTCCCATTGATCCTCACATTTTAACTTCGCCAGACCAATTTTTACCCTGCGCAAAGAAATTTTTGCTACGCGCCAATTCTACTTCCGTCACCCTGGCCCCACCATATGTTTTCTCTGCCCATCTTATCTCCCCTCGCGCTCATCTACAACTGTAGATCTTCGGCCCGAAGATCTAACGGCCCCAAATCCTTTTCGCGCTCCATTTCACCAAACCTCTTGAACGTGCATCTCGAGCATGAAATGGGCAATTTTTAGAAGCCACGTGTCAGCCATTAACATGTATCGCATTCCCCCTGCTCAGTACCACTTACCACCTAATCCCTGCGTGAAAACCACCTCTATTTTTCTGCAAAACCACCTTTCCACTCTCACGCCATGAACCAAGTTTAAACCCTTTTTCTTATGGTTTCGACCATGGAATCTCCTTCCGCTGCATTCATTCACCTCCGCACAAATCCTTCACCTCCACCAAGCCTCTGAAACAGTTTTAACCCACAACGCAGGTTTTTATAATATTTTTAATGTTTATGTGCAGGTTTAATGGCGCCCCAAGCCTGAGGGGCCATCCCACAGTCAAGATAAATTTTGAGGCCTCAGGATGATGATTTGAGGGCCTAAAACAAAAGGAGATGGGGTATTTAATTCCAAGGGGTTTAATTGATGATTCATGGTCATAAATTCGATCAAAGGAAACCCCTGCACACAAAAAACAGAAACATAAGATTAGTGAAGAAGACAATGAAGACAAGAGACTAAAGGGCTTAATCATAGATTAAGTTTGTCAAAAAAAATATTAGCCCGTTTTAAGATCAATGATTAAAGGCTAAGGGTCAAAAAATAAAGAATCCGGGATAAAGGAAGTTGTTTAAAGCATAAAGGAGAAAGGACATTAAAAGCAGATCAGGCCTTAAATTACAGTTTAAATGATGAAATGAAGGAAACTTAGGCCAGAATAGGCCTCGAATACATCAACAGGAGGCAGTTATTTCTCCAAAAGATCTAGTTGCCACCTATAGCCTACCTTTCATCTCAAAGGGAAAATTGATAGTTATTACACTAAATAAGATATTTTAATCTGTCAGGACAGTTATTGTAAAGATAAGAATAAGCCTTGAAAGTCAATATTTTCTCCTATCTTTCTATCAGAAGTTAATAGAGAGTTATTAAAACAAAGAAGTAGTTGAACATATTCCTACCTTATGCCTTGCATGGTTCTCAAGGTCAAGAATGCATTTACTTTGTAATTAATAACCCTTGAACCCTAGATCAGTTCCACCTCCTCATTTGCAACATAAATACTGCATTGGAACTCATTGTAAAGTTGGCATTTGATTACTCTTTTGAAGTAATACATAGCTCTGCTGAAGTTGAAAGAAAATTGATGTTTAGGAATTTGTAGATGTTTTAACCTGTTTGTTGATGGAGAAAGCTCTGTCATTGGATCCCTAAGCTTGGTTGTTGGTGAAGTATTCTAATTTGTTAATGTTTTCTTGTTTTCCAATATGTTTCATCATTTCTTACTACAATAGAGTAAAAATTTTAGGCTAAGAAATGTCTCCTAGAAGCACCTTAGACCCGTTTACTCTTCATTGTTTTATGTTTTCCTCTGCTAATGCATTCTAGAGAATTCTTAATTGCTCTCTTAAACCCTTATGCTTGTTTACTTCCTAAATAGTTCAATACAGTTGACCTCAAGAATGTTGGCCAAATTAATCGATCTTGCGGACAAGACCGATCTCCCTAGTATCAGAAGATAGTCTAGCAACAAACAGACAAACAAACCTATCTTTCTCTAGACATATGCGATTTATAAGTAAATGCTATAAAAGTGTTAAGATCTTACCTTAGATCCAGTGATTTTTCGTAGTAGTCGTCCTCCAATTGCTTGAAAGAGTTATCTTTGAAGACCTGCAATCACAAACAAGCAAACATTAAATAACACCTGCATAGTAAATATTATAAATCATGCCTATCATGGTGATCAAGGAATCCATAAAATAAACAGTTAATTAACAGCTTATTGAGAAAAAAAAAATTATTTGTATTAACTTTGAATAGTAGAAGAACCTTACAACCTTTTCAGCCTTGATGTTGACCAGGCCCTCCCAGGATCCGAAGCAGGAATCTCCTTTACTCTGACAAGCCTTGCACGCTTCCAACCGAGACACATAGAGGTATGTGTTAGGGTCCCGTGATTTGGCTGATTGGCAAGCCAAATGACAGTGTAACATCAAACAAATCTTTGGATCCCAAGGAACTAGCCTTCCTGGACTCAGAGAGGGCTCTCTCTATTTGTGTAAGGGATATCTGTGTGTTTTCTTATTATGTTCTAATTCTAGGCTAGTTATGAAGTAGGTTTTTTGGTTTTGGTTTTTAGGTTGTGAGGGATGAAACTGATCAAAGATATAAGATAGGTAAAAATATGTCGGATCAACTGGGCTATGGGGTCGAAAAGGTCAAGAAAGCTATCAGATGGTGATACAAGGCTATTGAAGGGCTGATTTGATTCGAGGTAGAAAGGATCTTTGGGAAAAATGGAATAAAATGGACATCAAGTTTGGAAACAAAAAAGGATTTCAAGCATAACTAATTTAATAGCTGACATAAACATGGTAGGGAAAACCATTAATCATGAGAAATGTAACTATAAGCTAATCAGTACATAGAAATAAACATTCAAGCCATGCATAGAGATATATAACTCTCTAACTTTGGGAAATGGCTATCAGACTTTGGGGAAATACACTTAAGACAGACAAACAACTCAAATCACTATGCCGGAACGCCTAAACATAGTACTTCAAGTTATTGGGCACTTTGAAAACAAGATTGCATCGTCTTAGGCAAAGGGCAAGATCAGAACAAGACCTCCTTGGTTCAACAAATGACAATATAATCAGTCAAAGAGAAATTTCATGGATGGAGCTATGGCTAGCCATGAGTAAGCAGGGTGTACTGTAAATCATACTTAGCATGCATAAAACCATGAATGAAACAAGCAACAAAATCCTTAAGTTATTAAAGAGCAATCAAGAATTCTTTAATGTGACTAAGAATGAAGAAAACATGGAAGCTATGAAGAAACAAGAAATTTGAGGTGCCTCCAAGGGCATGTCTCAAATTTGTTCTCTACTGTTCTATAGCAAGCAAGAAACATGGATTTATGAATGAAAATTAGGAAACAAAACAAAGAGAGAGACACTATACCATTCTACCAAGTCATGGAATCCAACAACAATCCTCTTTCATCATCCAAGAACATCCAAGAGACTATCCAAAAGCATGAGACAAGTATTTCTTCCAAAGCTTATATGACCATATATTTCTTCTATCATCAAGTTCCAGCCTTGTTTACAATGAAATTCTTTGGAATATATAGGCCCAAGTGAGGAAAACCTCTTAGTTCAATTTGCAATCTCATTGGCCTATCCAAAATATCTAATCTTGTCCTTGAGGCTTTGCAAAGCCCAAGGCACAAAATATCTCATAAAATATCTAAAAAATGCTAAAAGAGGGAAATAAATTGACTTTTCATAACTTCTCATGTGCAAAAATAGCTAAACGCACATGAGGAAAAAATAGTTTTTAAAGGTTCAATTTTTACAAAAATACTCAAAAAATATATCAGCAAAAGGTCCCCTGACTTGCCGGCAACTTTTGGCAGCCTTCCTGATGTCGAAACGAGGCTCATGATAGCTCGTTGGAAAGATATGATTGTCTAATTTCTGGAACAACTTGAATTTTTCCAATCTGATGCCTGAAAATCCTCCAAAAATAGGCCTGTGTGTAAAAAACCATAAAATAAGCTTTGCTGATAGACTGGGCAGAGTGTAGAAAAAGCGGGCATTTTTCGCCATTTCGGGGGAGAAAATGATCTTCAAATGTCGTGAAAATAACTGAGTGTGTGCTCCTAAAATTATGGCATCCAATGATACCATCCTCTTCCTTTGATGATTCCCCAAACTGAAATGGCGAAGCCTATGAGTTTTGGCCAAAAACCCAAAAATGACAAAAAACCAAAATATGTCGAAATTTGCCCAAAATTGGTGAGTATGACCCTCAACGGTTCTCAGCAAGATGTTGTGAAGTAGAGGCAAAAATATGAAGTCCTGAGGTGTCTTTCCTCACTTTCTATGACGGGCGCTTCCCTTTAGCCTCCTTAAGCTTTTCTTGAGCAGCCTTCAGCTTGCGTCGGGCAAACTGATTTAACTTTTTATAATGCCCCGTCATTCTCCTTTGAAGGTCTAAATCCCTATTTGCCTTCTCCAATTTCTTCTCCAAGTGGTTATTGACTCTCTCAAGCCATGCCTCCTTATTGTTCTCTATCTCTTGTTCGAACAATGCAGTGAGAGGGGTAGATTGGAAAATGGCATTTTCCTCTTCTTTTTGCTTCTCAAGGGCCCTTTTAAGCCCCATGGTTCTTGGCCTCTTTCGCCTAGGCTGATCTTCGCCTTCACTTTCATCAAACTCACCCATGAGTTCTTCCAACCTTGCTTGGGCTTTGGAGTCCTCCTTCTTGTACTTGGTCGCCCGTGTCTCATAAACAGCCATATGGACACTCATTTGCCTATTTTGGATTTGCAGAAATTGATTGAAATTCCTAGCTCTATGAAGATCATCCTTCAATGCATCAATTTGGCTTTCTCTATGAATCAAGAGGCTTTCTAGAATCTGGGCCTCATTATCACCATCATCGCTTTGGATTTGGATGATGTCAAATGCACTCTCATGTTCATGATTGCCTTCCTCTTTACCCTTCCCTTTGCTTTGGGTGGCTATTCTAGTGCTCTTCCTCCTAGGCAAATCAATCATGGGCTTCTTTGGAAATTTTCCTTTACTTTGGAGGGCCCTTGTCACATCTAGAGTGAAAACTCTAGGCACTCTTTTCTTTGAAGTCCGAAGCTTGGCCTTTTTAGGAGAAGGGGGCATGACCCCTTTACCTTTGTCACCTTGCTTCTCTTCTTTTTGAGTTTGTTGTTGTTCTTGAGGAGGTTGTTGTTCTTGAGGAGGCTGTTGTTCTTGAGGAGGCTGATGTGTATCATATTTTGGCTGCCCTTGCTTATCACTATCATGCTGCTCCTGTTCAGCACTATCATGATGCCCTTGTTCAGTCTCTTTTGGCTACCCCTGTTCATCATGATGTTGCTGCTGTGTGTCCTCTTTTGACTGTCCTTGCTCATCACTTTCATGCTGCCCTTGCTGCTCTGTCTCACCCTCACTGTCATGCTGTTGTTCAGCACTTTCTTCCTCCTCCCCTTGCTGTTGTTCATCATCACTGTCATGTTACTATTCACCCTCATCATGAGTCTGTTGTTCACCCTCATCATGAGTCTGATGTTCTTCATCACTGTCATGCTATTGTTCAGTGCTTTCTTCTTCCTGCTCATGTCCTTATTCCTCTTGTTGGTCACTTTCTTCTCCTTCTTCGTGTTCCTTTGTTTGTTCTGTAGTAAACTTGAGCTTTTTAGGAATATGTCTGCTAGAAGAAGGTGAGGGATGATGAGTAGGAGGTGTAGGGGATGTATGGACCGGAGGGACAGTGGAGAAATCCATATGAGTGATGAAAACATCCCAAGAGACCTCTCTCTTTTCAATTTGATGAAGAATGATGATTTTGATGAGAGAGTGATGGAAGAGACAGGCTATTTTCTCAATGCTTTTGTGTAAGAATAAAGGAAGATTTAGCAGTCTGGCCCTAGTGAAATGCATGAGCGGTCGAATGTGATATGCATAAATTCGGGAGAATCTTCCCTCACAAGTGAAGTACTTCATGATAATCTTCATGAGAGGGGCGTAACTGGCTAAAAGATATGAGAAAGGGAAAATAGAAGGACATGACTCTTTGTGCTCAGGCTTTAGAAATGGATTGTAATCATCTGAGTCCAAATGGCTTTGTTTAAACCATTTCTCACCAATATAGGGAATTTTAGTGGCCTTGGAGATGGATCTTGGGGAGAAATTGAAGTCAAGGCCTACCAACTGGAAATGCTTGTCTCGAAACCTCAAAGCGCAAAGATGTGTCAAAGGAGAGAAACTCTTCACCTCTTGCACCCTTTGACAAAAATGTAAACACTCAACCTCATGGAAATTGAACAAGACTGATGGGTGTGCATTCACTTCTTCGGTGGAAATAGGCTCATATCTCTTATGCAATCCACTCCTACTATCCTGCCTGGGAGGCCTCTTGTTATGGATGCTCTCTGTAAAATCAAACTGCCTCAAATGGTTTTTTTGAAATGTTCTCTTAAATACAACTCTGTCTTCTTTGTAAATCACTGTTTTGATCAAGGAAAATTTGTTTCAAATGCTGTTTGAGATGTTTTTTTTGGTATAGGTCTCTGCTCCTCTCAGAACAATGTCTTTCCCCTTTGGATGCCAAACAACAATAATTTTAATAACATGCACACAGTCATCTAAAATGCATACATAGTCAAGTGATTTCTGTGTTTGTGTAAGGTCACAGGGCTCTAGGTGTTTTGATGTGAGCAAAAACAGCCTTGTAGCAGACAAACACCCCTCCTAATCAAAATACTGCTCTTGTATTCACTATTCCTCACACAGATTTTGACAATACCTCCAAATGGCAATTTACAGCTTCACATACTAAAGTTTGTTTTATGGACAAATTGGCAGCCCTGACTTTGTTCTTCACCACACAGAGATGACCTTTGACAGTGACAAAGTAATATATGTATGATTACTATTGTTGAAATTAGGCCCACTGTTTCATTTTTCAAATACTGAGTTTCTCCTTTCAAACAGTGCCTTCACCTTTTAACATTGTCTTGGGGACAGTTTGTCAGGCTTTGTGTCATCAATAAGAACCCACCATTTTTACTATGTTCACCTTGAGCAATCATAAATCACAGCGAATCTTGAGTTTTTAAGCAAAATAATCAACCCTCCTAATCACTGTTTTCACCAATGCATATAGCTGACAGAGTACATGGTTCATCCCTGTTTTAGAAGGTAGCTTGAGGTTCTTTAAAACAAAAATGACCACTTCACTTTCAACCAACCACAACAATATTATTCAAACCTTTTAAGCCTCAATGAACCTTGATTTACATCCAGAGTTTCATTCTTTTACCACCATTTAGTTTTTGAAAAATGCAGCATTGATCACCTTCTTAGAAATTTTGAATATACTAAGGAGGCACATGAATACCTTGAAAATCGATGGCAGTCGTTGTTTGAGAGGTTCGAGCAGTTTTCAAAGCATTTTGGAGGCATTTTGGATCGTGCAATCCTTTGGAAAAATCTCGCCTGAACGCACCGCACAACACTACAGGCGCGCCGCGCAGTCTTCAAGCCCGAAAATTTGTGAATTTTTCTCAAAAAATCGTTCTCTGGTCTAGTGAAAAACAAGAGGGGAGCGATGACTTGTGCTTTGAGAAGTTTAAAAGGGCTTGCAACGGTCCCTTTATCCTTTTGAATGCAAAAAAGCCAACTACCCTTGAGTTTGACTTGTGAGGGTTTTTGAAAGCTTCTTCTTTGAAACAAATGCCTTTGTTCGTTTTGAAAACCAAAGTGATTTTAAATGTGCTATGAGGGGCCCATACTTTTAAATAATGTTGGCAGAAAAGATGTGCATGCATTCTGGCCATTTTTGGTAGATATGACTCTTTATTTTTGTAATAAAAAACATCCAAGGCTCAAACTCTTTTCACTGTGTTTTAATATTAGAAAAGGAAACTCTGCCACTGCTGACCCTTTAGTGACACCTTCAAAATAGGAAAACTGCTCAAAACATATCAATGAGTGGTGAAGCATCTTTTTCCATTTTGCAATGAGATGACTTATCTCTTTAAACTTGGTTGACAACTTCTGCTTCTAGGTGTTTTTTAAGCTCCTCTTTTGACTGTGGGTGCCAAAAACTTAGTTGCATTCACTCATGCTTTACCATTCTCTGTTCATCAAAAGGGGACTTTTTAAGACCTCTCCTTTACTTGGAATGCAACAGTGAGGTGCCTTTGACCTTTTCATAAGGAAAATTCCTTCATTTGAAATGGTGACATGCCTTATTGGCTTTGAATGCTATTCCAGAATTTTGAAACTCATGCCATAATCCTTCTTACATTTTTGTGAGCTTGTGTGTTTAGTTGCAATGCATTTATGGGAAAAATAAGCTCAAATCACCTTCTGTCCACTATGATGAGTAATTTTGAAAGAAAATTCTCTATGAATAGGAAGGACAGTACCCTTTGAAAAGCAGTCATCACTCGTAGGCCTATGTCATGACTCATCTCTCAACCACTTACCAACTCTATTTTGTTTAAAGGAATAGACACTAAATGTTAAGCTTGTTCATCAAGGAGATGAGTTTTTGTAACTTTTTAAGGAAATCACACCCCTCAGCTAAGTTTGTACACTTCTTGGCTCCAAACTGTCTTTGAAAGCAAACTCTGATAGAAGATAAGCCAGCCTTTTTGATAGTTATAGTACTCATGCTTTCCCTTTGCTTTTGACATGATGGCTCTTTTCAGAAGCTTTCAACTGTCTCCTACTTCTCTTACCATTTGTCTCTCAATCAGTGAAAACCCCAAAGTCAACTACTGGACTGGCCCTCTGCTTATAGATGAAGGCAAGACTATTTGACTCTTTTGGCCATATTTTTAACAATCTTTCTTCAATGATGATGAACCTATTAGCTTCACATTGTAACTCAAACAATAGTGAACTCATGAAAATCATTTTTAAAGCCCACTGCTTTGCTTCTGCCTTTAATCATCATTTTTCTTCAGAAACCTTTAGTTGCTGTCTCACTGTAACCAAAGTTTGTCTTTATAGTTAGTGAAAAACTTCAGAACAGACTTTACCTTTGGCCCTCTACTTATAGATGAAGGAGGCGCTCTTAGTCTTCAACCCTCTACTTATGAAATGAAGGAGGTTCTTCAGTATTCAAACCCTGTGCTTATAGATGAAGGAGGTTTTTCAGTCATGTCATATCATCAGCCTTTTGACAGTGTTATTTTTCCTTTCATTGTCCTTTCATGCTTTGACTGTGATCGCGGGAGTTTAATGAAACAATTCTATGCTCTGTAGCTGCATCCTAGGCTCAAAATCACATTGAGAAGCAGTTGTCTTCTCATGTGGAGACAAATATTGTCTTCTGGGATGCTGGTATGCCTCTGTCCTTGAAAGATCCATTAGAACACTGTAAAAACACCTAAAATCATTTTGACCTATGGTACATGTATTGCTGAGACTTGAGGGTGTATTAGTGGCGCAACCTAGGGTTGTAACCAACTTTATTTGTAGAATGGGAAGGTCTGTTATGACAGGTCTATAGCAGGTAGAGGTTCTTTGGCTTTAGAGTGGTTTTCCAAGGGAGAAATGCCTAAAGCGCCACTACCTAACTTAGGGGAGACTTTTTGGACAGATTTGGATTGTTTCTTTGGAGCTGATGGGAAAACTCGTATGGCTGAGGCTAGATAGGACTTGATAATGAGGTTTTATCTCGTCATGGGCGGACTGAAAGGTAAGAGGGAAAAAAACGTTTATGGGTGTTTTCCAGCTGGTAAATTTGACAATTTTTTAGATCAGCTGCTAGAAAACTTGGCTGTTACAACTAGTCATCACCAACAAGTGAAAAATACTAATGAATAATAGTGGATCCATTTGGGGAGGGTAGCTCCTTTTCAGGAGGTGTCCAAAATTTCAGATCTTTGGCTTATGAAGACCAATGCCTTACCCATTGGCGCAAATTTCATTCTTCCTTGATGCTACTTCTGAAAAATGACAGCATGATTAGCATCAATGATATTTCTACCTACCCCACTATCTTTCCTAACATTTTTTCTTCCTTTGGGTGCATTTGGACTAGCAACCCTTTTGACAATATATATTTTTTCTTTTTGGAAAATGAACCTATCTAATTCTACACTTATATCTGCCGGGAGTTCAAATTAAACTGATGAACTCCTTCATTACTCTACTTATGCTAGATCAACTGTCAAGGTTAAGCTGTTTGACAGGATTTTGTTCTCTAATCTAAAACACGAAATTAAAAAATGATCAAATCAGGGTTAGACAGTCTAATTTTTCATGTACTTGCGGCATGAAAGACACGCTGCACACGAATATTATTTTTCATAAAATGGAAACTAGGAAAAACGGGGCTAGGATGCACAATTTGTTTTTCATCCCTGCTTTCCTCTTTGGTTCTATTTTGAGCATGTGGAACCAGTATCTTTTCCTAATCTACTCTCTTTGATCAGTCAAGCTTACACAATGTTGACCATCTTTTCCACTCACTAACTTATCAACAAATAAATTTAAAACAAGTTCAGCTATGATTAGGCTAGATAACTGAACAAGACATTTGAGCACTAGTAGCGGCATTTATACTTGTGCGCTTTCTGAATGACTATTTTTTTTTAACATGGGGCCTTTTTTCTATTTTTCAACCTGCCCTCTTTTCTATTTTCTTATTTTTTTTTACTTTTCTGTTTTATCTATTTTTCAAACAGTGGTATATACAATGGTTGGAAATGTTTTAAACTCAGAAATCTTGGAAATGCGAAACTTAAGCATCTTATCCTCGTAAGGATCTCCTACCATTCTTGGCCCATCTAGTTCTTGAAAAGAAAAATTGGGAACGTTTTCTCTTGTAAACATGACATTAGGATTCATGCATGAATCTCTGAACAAACCTGTATCTTCCCGCTATACCTCTTTGTACCCCTGATTTCCACTCCTTCCTTTACTGTACATCTCCTTTAAGTAATGCATATATTCTTTGTCATTTTTGAAATAAATAATGACATCATCAAGGTATGTTAAAATGCAGAAGTTCAGGACTGGAAACATGGCTCTCAGGAGCATATTTTTGATATCCGGTGGTTTTGAAATTCTGATTCTGAAACTGGAACTACTTCCAGCATACTGAAAAAAATCTTTGAGCTGTCTACTTTGCAAGGGAATTATTTGGCTATAACCTGAAACATCATCTTGCAAAGGCATATGATTAAAAGCACTTATCATCGACATATCATGGTCTTGGGTAGGAAGGATAAAATTTCTATTATATGGATGTGCATTAGTGTTTATAAAATCAAAACAAACCCTATGACCAGCTATTTTATCTTTGATTATTACTGATTGGTTCAGATTTTTGTATTTTCTTTTGTCGAAGTTGTTTCTTGGAGTGATGGTAGTGGCATAGTGTTTCTCATTGTTTTCTCTGCATGATGCAGTATTCTGCATGAGATTGCCAATTCTAGCAGTTCTAAGTCTTTGATGGAATGACAAGATATTAGCCAGTTCAAGTAACTCAGGTATACTTGGACTGCAGTTATCATGTTCGTTCATAAGAAGTTTATCAGGTGTTTTTTCTGGATTTTGAGCTATTATGGCTACAGTCAAGGTTTCACTTGCAGTGGAAAAGTTATGTGATGGTAAATCCTTGAGGTATGGTAAAAACATTAAGCTTCCCTACTCCTGAGTTCCAAAAAGGTTTGTGATATGTAAGTCTTCTAATGCCTTTATTCTGAAAAAGTTTCTTGATGTTACTGCTGATGTTTAACTAAGGTTTGAGCAATTCGCTTGATAGTACATAATGGTTTGTGCTTCTTGCTCTATTCCTATTTCAGAAGGAACATACTTACTTTCCTCAAGACATAGTTGTTCATGATCATGGTAGTTTTGAGTGTCTAGTTCATCATAGAGTACTAGGGGCAGCTGATGTGGTGGGTCTAAGTTTGTTTCAATTTCTTCTGACTGTTCTTCAATGTCCTCATTAGTGTGCAGAATAAAAGAGTTCAGGTCGGAATGCAAGGAATACATTGGGATGTTATCTGGCCTCTCTTGGCTACTGATCATGTATTTCATGTGTGACTCTCGATAGAGTATTCTTGTTTGGTCAAACATAGGAATAGTGGCGTAGGACATATCAAGTTGAATATTCCCTTGGAGCTTGGCTCCCCAAGATCTGGATAGAAGCATTCTGTACTTGGGAGGAATGTATGCTACCACTATGTCCATGATCAGATGTTTTGCAGGTATTTGGGTCAAACTAAAACAAAGATCTTTGATCAAGCCTAGACATTTGAATCTACTAGAATCAAATGAATATAAGTCTTTGTATGGTCTTGTGATTTCTAGGCCTAATATTTCCATTACAACCTTCAGCATAAGATTATGCGAGGCGCCGGAGTCTAGCATGGAATTGTGAAGGATTTGGTCATGGATATTTAGACTGATGTAAAAGGGGAGAGTGGTTCCCTCTTGGAATTTCCCTTCTATTTTCGGACCAAACAACACTTCAGGAGTGTCATCAACTAGATTAAGGGTGTTTGCATCATTCCCTAGATTCAGGACTGTTAGCCCCCCTATGAAATTTTTGACAAGCAAATAGGGGGCTAAATCATTGTCGAGTCCTCAAGGAATGCATTTCCTCCGAAATGCATTCTCCTTGAAGCCTCCATGTGCCTTTTATCCTTTGATCAAATCCCCTCTGCTGATTCCCCTTTTAAAGCCTCTCTGTTATGTGAAGAAATGCCCAAAGGCCTCCTTTCCCCTTTATTTTACCCTCATTTAGCCTCTTGTTATTCCTCCTTGTCTCCCATTCTATTTCCCCATTTACCTCCACAATCCCCTTGAATCCTTCCCTTACTCTTTATTTCCCATTTTCCCACTTATCGTTTCCCTTTAAACCCCTTAAAATCCATTTAAAAGGGCTGAAAACCCATATTCCGACCTTGCTATAGGCCTAGCCCCTTTCCACCAGTCCCTTAACCACTTCCCCACATATGCCCGTCACCCAAGACCAAGCGCTTAAGCCTTGGGGGCCAATCGCAATCGAAACAACCGGCGGGTGCATTTCCTTTGTAATACTCAAAAAACCCGATGCGATTGTTTTATTTCGATAAGTCCCGCGGTGCATTCCACACCGTTGATCTACCCTGATGATCCAACGGCTATCGCTCTCCCCTGTCGATCGCGATCGAAAGTTTGTGAGTGTCTCATTTTTGTGCCCTTCCGATTGCATCTCGTCTGATTGCTTCTCTTCCGATTGCATCTCCTCCGATTTGATCTCGTCCGTCCGTTTCCTCCCAAATCCAATGGTCATCGCTCATCACCCCTGATCGCAATCGGAAAAGTTTATGTGTGTCACCCTTTGGTACCCCCCGATTGCGATGGTTCCGATTCAATCTCGGCCATTGATCCCCCCTGGATCCGACGGTTCAGTTTCAATCGCCCTCCGCCTCTGTCGGGTCCCACATTCACGCCTCCGTGTGTTGTTTTTCACGTTTCCCTGTGTAATTCGCCCGAACGCTAAACTCTGGTTTTTTACACTGTGCGTTCATTTCTCCGCTCCTCTCCGCTGTTTCCATTGTTTCTCCATCGCTCCGCCATCTCTTCTCCTCCACAGCATTTCTCCACCGCTGCCCGGTCTATAATATGTTTATTTCATAGCGCAGACAACACAGAGATGGCCGGTTCAGCACTGCCAGCAGAAGCAGAATTTAAAAGGGATTAATGCACATTATTGATATAATTAACGTCTAATCCCGCATTCAAAGGATTCAAGCATTGTTTGAAGACTAAGAGCGCACCTGCAAGTCATAACTGCGCTACCTAACAGCAGGACGTTCTCTCCAGACGTACACCTTCCTACAACATTCTCCATGCCTCTCGAGCCCAGGGAAATTAAATGCGCAGACAAGAGCTTCATTAAAGACTGTCTAAGCAGCAGTAATGGAGGTATGGAGAAATCGCAGACTTCCATCCGTGCCATTTATTTTAGAGTGGCAGCGCGGAGCTCCAGACAACCAGTAAGGACTTCAAAGAGATATCCTAGGTCGATCGACCTGACAGAGGCTTCCTTAGCTGGTCTACAGAGTACCTACGGCACTGCATTCTGCCATTAAGCAGTATGGGCGTGAACACTCCGCCGATTCTGTCTTAATGAGTTCCATTTATTGTATTTCCTACCACCGCTTCTTCCTCTTCTCCTATATAAAATCCCTGAGAACGAATTGAAAAGGTTGTTGTCGATTGCTTGGTTGTTGTTGTTGCCTTGCTGGGCATCTGCTGTTAGAGGGATTCGTTTGTGACTGTTAGAACAGTCTTGGGAGGAAGTTGCAGAGTAGTTTGTATGTAATAGGCCGGGAGGAGAAAGTCTGGGCTGTAACAGCCATTGAGCCATATTGTACATGACTGGTTTTGCATCAATTAATCAAAGCACATTTCACAGGATCCTGGTCTATTACTATTGGTGATGTGTTTTCTTACTCTGTTTATTACATTTTCATATTGTTTCATGTTCTTCTGATAGGCATCAGAATAATGGTATAGGATTCACCCTTGTTAGGTGCCCTATGCTGTCTGCTCTCCCTACCTTTATGTTTTCTGCTTAATGTGTTATCTAAGAGTAAATTCGTGGGTTTAACCAGCGCAGCGGATGTTATTGCCTGCTGGCTGATGTATGAACTTGGGGGTCTGCCTCTTGGATGTTTCTTTGTAATCTTATCTACGTTTTTCCCTTGAAGTTGCTAAAGCAGACCTAGAGTTAAATGACCTCTGGTCTGATCTATAAGCTGCCCCTTTGTCTCTTTGAGAGCAGCCTTTGAGTATGTCCAAGCAGGTCTGGAGTTAAATGACCTCTGACCTGATCTATAGACAGAAATCTGGTTGCTTTCCTTCTTTCACTCTCCTCCTTAATGTTCCATCCCATCATCTATCTAAAAGGATCCTATAGTATTAGATGACTTGCCATTTGGAAGCCTTGGCTAGTGGATGCAAGTAATTTCCTTTCATGACTCCATAGCCCAATGGATGGCACTTTCTTAGCCAATCCTCTTTGCTAAAACAGCCTGCTGTTTTGTTCCTTTCCTCCCACTGCTTTCTCAGTCCATGATCTCGTGACCAACCCAGCAACCCTTCAACCAAATCCTTTAAAACCCCCCTTGGTGCTTCATACCTAGCCTAACATCTCATCTTGAGCCTCAAAGATATATCATTCTTTGTTTTATTGGAGAGGTCCCTCTCCGGGTCCAGGAGGGCTAGATCCTAGGGCCCCAAAGTGGTTTGATGTTGTCTCATCTTTTGGTATTGCCAAATCTGCCAAAACATGGGAACCCCAACATAATGGCGACTCCACTGGGGAACAGATCAGTCAGATTTGATTTGGAAAACCACTGTGGTGGACAGTAAGTTGTGAATCATCCACCTGGCGACTCCACAATCCTTGAATGATTAAAAGACTCCACAGGTGATCAGCTGGCCACTGATTATCTTGGTTTCACATAAGACTCCACTGGGAGACCAGTCGCAATACAACATCATCCCTACCAAATGGAAGACTCTGAGATGATCCCCCTTGAAGAGTTTCATTGTGGAATATCAGATATACTGGCTCAACTCAGAAGCAAAGACCTTCCAAAAGTCTTCCGTTCCAGCTCAAGATTCAATGACCGACCTGAGCTGAAGAAATTTTTTTTAGAAGTGCTGGCGGAGAGATATGAGACTGAGATTGAACTTTTGAACTCACAAGAGATATCCTACGAGTTCAGAGACCCGAGGGCCTTCTTGGAAAGTCTCCCGCCCCCTAAAAATACAGATATTCCGCTGCTGTTCGACGTGCAAGAAGAAGAAGATTCGGTTCTCAGGAGCCGCTTTGAGAACACAGTGGAAAACGAAGAAATTCCACTGCTCTTCGAAATACAAGAAGAAGAAGATCCGGTTTCCCAGAGCCACCCTGAAGATGCAGTGGATAATACAAGAATTAGAGCTGCCCAGGAAGTAGACAGCCTACCAATCCTGGCAGGCCAAAAAGAAGAAAGCATACATCAAGAGTTCGTGGATCCTATGGCAGAGTACATGGAGGCCCTGATATGCTCAAACGCTCCAGCATTGATCCTCAGCACAGGCCAGATTCATCAGGAATGGTCACTACTGATGGTGACCGCAGTTTTGAAGGACCACATGCCGAGCACCTTGCGGTTATCTCTGACAGACAGCCAGTGCTCATATCCTCTTTCACTACTACTTGACTGGCTGTATTGGCTTTATCATATTACCTAGAACATCATAGATTTCCAGTTAGAGTAGGGTAGGTAGGAAGCTCAATAAAGCTCAGTCCATGAGCAAGTAGATTAGTTGTTTAAATTTCTGTTTTAGAAGGTAGAGAAGAAACCTGTTGGACAGTTTAATCCCAACAGGTAGTAGTTTAGGTAGAGAAATAGATGAGGCCAACAGTCTAATCTGGTCTCATGGAGTAATAAGGGTAGAAGTAGAATAGGTTTATTTTTTCCTGTTTGTAAAGATTAATGATGTAAAAGGGTCTGCAAGTCCAAATGCACCCAAGAAGAAAAAATGTTAGGACTATAGTGTGGGTAGGTAGTTGTTTGGAAGGATTGTACTGCTGATATGTTGTCTTCATAGTTTGTGGCAGCAGATCAAAGAAAGAGATGGATGGTTCAAGCAGCAGGCATCTGGCCTACACCAAGAGATCAAGTTCTGAATTCTTGACTCCTTCAAGAAGGAGCCATCCCCATGTGGAGCCACTGTTAGCCCCCCTATGAAATTTTTGACAAGAAAATAGGGGGCTAAATCATTGTCGAGTCCTCAAGGAATGCATTTCCTCCGAAATGCATTCTCCTTGAAGCCTCCATGTGCCTTTTATCCTTTGATCAAATCCCCTCTGCTGATTCCCCTTTTAAAGCCTCTCCGTTATGTGAAGAATGCCCAAAGGCCTCCTTTCCCCTTTATATTACCCCTCATTTAGCCTCTTTTTATTCCTCCTTGTCTCCCATTCTATTTCCACATTTACTCTCCACAATCCTAATATCCTTCCCCCTTACTCTTTATTTCCCATTTTCCCACTTATCGTTTCCCTTTAAATCCCTTAAAACCCATTAAAACGGGCCAAAAACCCACTTTCCCGACTTTATAACAGGTCCTAGCCCCTTTCCCGTTAAGCCCCTTCAACCACTTCCCCACATATGCCCGTCACCCAAGACCAAGCGCTTAAGCCTTTGGGGCCAACGACCGAAACTTCCAAGGGGTGCATTTCCTTTTGTAACACTCAAAAAACCCGATGCGATTGTTTTATTTCGATAAGTCCCGCGGTGCGTTCCGCACCGTTGATCTACCCTGATGATCCAACAGCTATCGCTCTCCCCTGTCGATCGCGATCGAAAGTTTGTGAGTGTCTCATTTTTGTGCCCTTCCGATTGCATCTCGTCCGATTGCTTCTCTTCCGATTGCATCTCCTCCGATTTGATCTCGTCCGTCCGTTTCCTCCCAGATCGAACGGTCATCGCTCATCACCCCTGATCGCAATCAGAAAAAATTATGTGTGTCACCCTTTGGTACCCCCCGATTGCGATGGTTCTGATTCAATCTCGGTCGTTGATCCCCCCTGGATCCGACGGTTCAGTTTCAATCGCCCTCCGCCTCTGTCGGGTCCCACATTCACGCCTCCGTGTGTTGTTTTTCACGTTTCCCTGTGTAATTCGCCCGAACGCTAAACTCTGGTTTTTTACACTGTGCGTTCATTTCTCCGCTCCTCTCCGCTGTTTCCACTGTTTCTCCATCGCTCCGCCATCTCTCCTCCTCCACAGCATTTCTCCACCGCTGCCCGGTCTATAATATGTTATTTCATAGCGCAAACAACAGAGATGGCCGGTTCAGCACTGCCAGCAGAAGCAGCAGAAGCAAGATTTAAAAGGGGTTAATGCACATTATTGATATAATTAACGTCTAATCCTGCATTCAAAGGATTCAAGCACTGTTTGAAGACTAAGAGCGCACCTGCAAGTCATAACTACGCTACCTAACAGCAGGACGTTCTCTCCAGACGTAAACCTTCCTACAGCGTTCTCCATGCCTCTCGAGCCCAGGGAAATTAAATGCGCAGACAAGAGCTTCATTAAAGACTGTCTAAGCAGCAGTAATGGAGGTATGGAGAAATCGCAGACTTCCATCCGTGCCATTTATTTCAGAGTGGCAGCGCGGAGCTCCAGACAACCAGTAAGGACTTCAAAGAGATATCCTAGGTCGATCGACCTGACAGAGGCTTCCTTAGCTGGTCTACAGAGTACCTACGGCACTGCATTCTGCCATTAAGCAGTATGGGCGTGAACACTCCGCTGATTCTGTCTTAATGGGTTCCATTTATTGTATTTCCTACCACCGCTTCTTCCTCTTCTCCTATATAAAATCCCTGAGAATGAATTGAAAAGGTTGTTGTCGGTTGCTTGGTTGTTGTTGTTGCCTTGCTGGGCATCTGCTGTTAGAGGGATTCGTTTGTGACTATTAGAACAGTCTTGGGAGGAAGTTCCAGAGTAGTTTGTATGTAATAGGCCGGGAGGAGAAAGTCTGGGCTGTAACAGCCATTGAGCCATATTGTACATGACTGGTTTTGCATCAATTAATCAAAGCACATTTCACAGGATCCTGGTCTATTACTATTGGTGATGTTTTTCTTAACTCTTTTATTTACATTTTCATACTGTTTCATGTTCTGCTGGTAGGCATCAGAATAATGGTATAGGATTCACCCTTGTTAGGTGCCCTATGCTGTCTGCTCTCCCTACCTTTATGTTTTCTGCTTCATGTGTATCTAAGAGTAAATTCGTGGGTTTAACCAGCGCAGCGGATGTTATTGCCTGCTGGCTGATGTATGAACTTGGGGGTCTGCCTCTTGGATGTTTCTTTGTAATCTTATCTATGTTTTTCCCTTGGAGTTGCTAAAGCAGACCTGGAGTTAAATGACCTCTGGTCTGATCTATAAGCAGCCCCTTTGTCCCTCTTCGAGGGTTGCCTTTGAGTATGTCCAAGCAAGTCTGGAGTTAAATGACCTCTGACCTGATCTATAGATAGAAATTGGGCTATTCTCCTTCTTTCAATTTTCTCCCTTAATGTTCCACCCCACCATCTAATCTAAAGATCCTCTAGTATTAGATGACTTGCCCTTTGGAAGCCTTGGCTAGTGGATGCAAGTAATTTCCTTTCATGACTCCATAGCCCAATGGATGGCACTTTCTTGGCCAATCCTCTTTGCTGAAACAGCCTGCTGTTTTGTTCTTTTCCTCCCACTGCTTTCTCAGTCCATGATCTCGTGAACAACCCAGCAACCCTTCAACCAAATTATTTAAAACCCCCCTTGGTGCTTCATACCTAGCCTAACATCTCATCTTGAGCCTCAAAGATATATCATTCTTTGTTTTATTGGAGAGATCCCTCTCCGGGTCCAGGAGGGCTAGATCCTAGGGCCCCAAAGTGGTTTGATGTTGTCTCATCTTTTGGTATTGCCAAATCTGCCAAAACATGGGAACCCCAACAAGGACCTTTCACACTTTGGATTTATAAGAGCCTTGGGCGATGAGCTCGGTAAGAGGCATGGTGATCTTTATTTTGGCGATTTCACCCTCAAAACTAAAAGGTAGTTGTAGTTTAGACATGTTTGTTTCAGCTTTTTCAGCCATGACCTTCTCTATGTTCTGAGTTTGCTGGCTCTGTTTCGAGATTTTTTTAGCCAAAGCCACCTCGGGAATCTTTATGGAAGTACTAGGAGCATCTGAGTCAGGACTAGTTTGGGTAAATCTATATTTTTTTTGGTCATTTTCCCGACCATGATTTTGTTGCTGTTCATTGCTTTCTTAAGGATGGTATCAGGGGTTTTAGCAGTGTTTGAGCTACCTTTCTTGGAGTTGTCTTGATTTTTTCTGCTTATAAGGTCATACTGCTTGTGAGCTTCTATTATGGCATTCTCAAAATCTATGGCAGGATCCTCGGGATCCTCATAGTTGGTTTCATCCTGATTCGGAGAGAAGAATGCTTGTTCTTCTTCCGTGAGGTACACCTCACTCTCATTATCAGACCCTATGAGGTTCAAAATATTTTCATCAATGGGTTTTGTATCCCTATCATCTTCTTCCACATAATTTTCATTAAATGGTGGCCTAATTTGTTGGTCATTTTCCCTTTGTTTTTTTTGAGGTTGTTCCCTCCTAAAATTTTGGTTCCAGTTTCTGTTTGGAGGGTTTGGCTGGTTGTCCCTAAGAGGGGTCTTCTCACTTATCTTCTCCCACATTTTGGCCATGGACCTGACTAATTCATCTATTCTAGGATCTAAGGAAGGAGCTGAAGTGGAGACTTCATCCCGGTAGGTGACTTTCCTTTCTGATCTAGTCCTAGCTCTTTTTTCTGCTAAGTTGGCTTCTGCTCTTATGGCTACTTTTTGCATTTCCTCTAAGGTAAGGGGGTCCTTGTCTCTTAGCTGATAAGTCATGTCTGGGTCAAAACCCTCGGGGAACTTTGCCAAGGCTGAACCAAGTGGGGGTTTTAAGTGAGGTGGGAGGGCGTTATACACACTGTTGAACGTGGTGCAGTATCCCTGGACACTTTCCCCATTTTCATGTTTTAGATTGTTATATTCTGACAGGATTTGAATGGGGTTCTTTCGGATTTCCCACTTGTTTATGAAGACTTGGTAGAGTTCTGGGAGGTTGTGGATGTTGTTTGGAGTTAAGATTTTAAACCATTTTTTGGGTACCCTGCCCAGGCTTTGGGTGAACATCCTCATTCTGATGGTCTCGTCTTCTATTTCCATGTATTCAAAGGCATCGCTAATCCTATCTACATGCTGTTGAGCTGTGGTAGTCTCATCTCCAGTAAAGTATGGGATTTTGGCTTGATAGTAATTTTGTAAGGGAGCCAAAGGTTGTGGCAACACCAAGGGTGCGTACCAAGCTGCCATGATGGGAGCGAATGGGTGATGTACAAAATGAGGGCTCGTGGGATGAGCTGAGGTGGTTTAAACAGTAGTGGCTTGGATAGGTGTGGCAGATCTACTTGGACTAGTGAGCTGGTTTTGAGCAAATCTGGGATGGTAGGAGCCAAAGTGATGGAGAAGCTGAAAGTCGGGAGCTGTGGTAGGTGAGGCTTCTCTACTAGGACTCTGCGGCAAATCTAGAGGCTCAAGATCGTCAAAGTCTATCTTACCTTGTGACTTGCTTCTAAAAAGGGTTTTTGTTGATTTTAAGTCAAAGGGGGAATCCTGCAAGGCAGTGAGATGTTCAGGTACTGATCTTGCTTTGCAGATGGACCTATCGGTAGCTAAATTGCCAGTTTCAGAAGCTTGCCACAGAATCTTCTCTGGGTCATCTACTATGATAGGGGGATTTGGGTCTGGATGAGATCTGGTGTTGATTCTTCGTGAAGCTAGATTTCGGGTCTAGAGTTTAGAGAGGATGGTATTCGTGAATGTTTTGGATGGATGGCCTCTCTACAGTTTTACTAATGTGAAGGATGGTCAAAACTAAAAGGATGGACTAGTGGAGTCGCCAGGTGGATTTTTATGAGAACTATGGTCCACCACCAACACTATCAAAGATGCTTGGGAAAAAGTTTTATACAAACTTTGAGATGGAAAACTTTCAAATAAGAGTGATTCACTTGGTTTCAACAGTTTGCTAGGCTGTATGGACAAGCTAATGGTTCTCTTGCCAAGAAGGCTTCTGCTTATCTCCTATGTTTAGGTGAGGCTTTCTGAATCGCTAAGTTATACTTAGTTTGTCACTGACTACAGAGTTTCCACCCTAAGTTTAAGTTTTTGGAAGGATGAGTTAGAAGAAAGGTATGGTTTATGAATTTTTGGTTTTTATGGAATTTTTAGGCCTACTGGAGGCTAGTGGAGTCGCCAGGTGGAACTTGGTTGTTTTTGTAAAGATGTAGCTATGGTCCACCACCAGTAACTAGGGAAAATCCAATCTGGGAATGTTTTGGGGTTTTTCTGAGTTCTTATGTGCAACCTATGGTTTATTAAATTATTCTAAACCTGTTTCATCACTTTGCTAGGGTGGCAATAAAAAAAAGAGTTTACTCTAAATGGTTCTATGGACTGCTTGCCTGTTTAAGTTTTGAAGACTAATGAATCTACAAGATTTTGCTAGACTGTTATGTACTCAGTTAGTCCCACTGTGATCGCCATTATGTTAGTGTGGTGATGAGGTGGCTCAATCGGATAGTAGTGAGGCCTACTGGAGGCTAGTGGAGTCGCCAGGTGGATTTTTAGTTGTTTTGAGGTATATGTGTATGGTCCACCACCAATACTGTCAAAAACCAATCTAATGGAGTTTTTGAGGTTTTTTCTGAGTTTTTTATGTAGTCTTAAGGTTTGTAAGAGTGTCCTATAGCTGAGTCATCATTTTGCTAGGATGGTGAAACAACCAGATTCTACTCTTCTAAGTTTGACTAAGATTTTGAGAGTTCCTAAGGGATACCTAGGATGTTTTGACTCAAAGTCCCACCGTGATCGCCATTATGTTAGGGTCCCATGATTTGGCTGATTGGCAAGCCAAATGACAGTGTAACATCAAACCAATCTTTGGAGCCCAAGGACCTAGCCTTCCTGGACTCAGAGAGGGCTCTCTCTATTTGTGTAAGGGATATCTGTGTGTTTTCTTATTACGTTCTAATTTTGGGCCTAATGAGAAAAGTTACAAATAAAACAATGAAGAAATTTGTCAAGAAAGTCCTGACAACATACCTTTATCTTGTATTGCGCTGTTAAGAGAACTTAACGACCAAAATGCAAATGAGCAGTGCTTTGAGGAAACAATAAGCCTCCTAGGAAATACAGAACCTGAAATAGAAGAAAAACCTCAAAGTTTCCATGCAAGCACAAGTAAATATCCCCTAGGAGAGGCTCAAGAAGATATCCAGCCTCAAAGTCAATCAACACAAGAGAAAGAGGACTGTTGTACTTCTGTCCAAAGCAAAATAAAAATTCCTCCTCTTTTAACAGAAGAATAAATTGATCAAATATTAAATAAATAGCCAGCCCTCAAAACTTCATTTGAACAAAACACTTCTACTCATCTACCTACTGAACCTTGTTGTCTTGAACCAGAAAATAAACTTGTAGATCAGCTTAAAGAAAAAAAAATTGATAACCCAATATGCTTGATTGGAGAGATTGTTTATACTAATGATTTTCCAATTTTTGATCAGTTTGATGATGATGATGAGCTTCAAGAAGAAACTAATCATGCAGGGCAACCAGTAGTTGATTGGTGTCATGAACTTCACTATCATCAGCTTGAAAGAAGCAATCAACCAATCCAATCCATCAGAAATAGATTTCACATAATTGGGAGTCAGCAATCTATCAGTTGTGATGATGAGGTTGAGAAGAAAGAGGAATTTCTTGAGCATGATGAAGATAAGGAGCCTTCTCCTGAAAGGGTTGAGGTAATCAAAGAGACCCATGCTCAAGAATGTGATGATCTCTTCACAGAGTATAGTCCACTGAATCAGAGCATACCAGGACTACAAGAGGATAGCACTGCAATATATGATGAGTCCTCCAGTTCATATGATAATGAGAGGAAGAAGTTCTTTCTCAAAAGAATCTTAAGCTTGATCCAGTGGAGGAAAAGGTAATCCTGGTTGAAAACTATCTTTCAAATACTCATAACCAGGTATTATTTCAATATCCCTTTGTTGATTTCTTGAAGAATTTTGAAGAAGGGATAAAGGTTGTTAGGAGCAGTGTATTACCAAAAGCAAGAAGATTTTTTAACACTGCTACTAAAGAACATGTGATATGGGAGTGGCCCTATTTTTCCAGCATGCTCAAAGAGATGAGAAAAGACCAGTCATGGAACCATCTAATTGATTGGATGTATTGGAAAAGAGAATTGTTCAGATAAACATGTAAATATTTCAGAGTTAGATTAGGTTAGATGGGAAAGAAAATAAGCTCATCCTATGAGAATTTAGTTAGCTTTTGTTTTTTCTTTAAAAAAGAAAAATTGAAAAAATACAAAAACAATAGAAAAAGAGAAAAGAGGGAAGATATAAAAGAAGAAAGGTACAACCCCATACCAAAAAAGAGAAAATATGAAAGTGTGCAATCTTGAATGCCACTACTAAAAGAAAACACTGCTATTTAGTTATACAGCCTAATCATGACTAGATAGATTTCAATTTACTGTTGATAGGTTAGTGAAGAAGATCTGCCAAACTGTCTAATCTTGGCTTATCAGTAGAATAAATTAGGATAGAAAAATAGAGGTTCAAATAAGCTCAAAATATTAACCAAGAGAAAGGAAAATGGACGACTCGAAACAAATCAAAATCTGAGTCATAAGAAGAAAGAAGGATGCTTGTAATTTTCAGATCTTAAGCCTTCACAATTTTGTTTTAATTTTCTTCAAATAAAGTCTATGTGTAGCTTGTACATACATCCATAGACACCATAGCAATTCAGATAGTCTAATCCTGGCTTTTCTGTGTTTAAATTTCTGTTTTAGAATGTAGAGAATGCAAATCTGTCAAGCAGCCTAATCTTGACAGATAGTAGATTAGATAGAGAATTTTTTAGTTCAACTGTTTAAACTGAACTCATGGAAGTTATAAGGTTAGATTTAGATTAGTTTCCTGCTTTCAATAAAAGAATAAGATGTCAAAAGATTTTTCCAATTCAAGTGCACTCAAAAAGAAGAAAAAATTCTAGGACAAGTAAGATTGGGTAGGTAGAGGTGATATCCTAAAGATTTTTCATGCTACAGGTCATTGAAAATTTGTCAAAAAGCACAAAAAATCAGCAAGAAAACAAAGAAATTCTACCCAATGGATAAGGGACTGGTCTACTAAAAACCAAGAGATTGATAATCTGAGGTTCTGGACACCTAGAAAGACAGTTGTCCTCCCCAAGTGAAGCCACTGTTAGCCATCTATAATTTTGATCCTATCCAAAGATGACTAAGTTGACAATCCCAGATTTCTAGAAACAATATCTGTAGAAACATTGTGAGTTTTAGAAATCTCACAGCCTTCATAATCCTAAGTCTATCAATTTCTCATAAAAACTTCACTCAAAGCTTCAAGATAACCCTGCTGGTTCAAAAGATATTGTTTTTAGGCCACTTCCCCATCTTTTCACCTTCATAAATCCTTCTGTAAAAATCCCCCATTTTCCTCATTTTACCCTTTATTTTCCCTCAAAATCCCATTTGAACCTGATAAAATTCCTTTATTCTAGTTTAAAACCCTTTTTTCCCCTTATCGAAATCTTCAGAATCCTTCAAAAACCTCCATTTTTCGCCTAAAACCTTCATTTTTTACATATAAGGCCTTAAGCACTTTTCGGCTTAGGCCCTAACCCCTTTTCCTCCATACGACCCACTCCACGACCGAGCACTAAGCCCATCAGCGATCGACGCATCGCAATTTCTAAATTCCACATCCCTTCCCCCTTTTTTTTCCGATGGCCGACCCGCCAATGAAATCTGGACTATCGATCTTCCTCAAATCCGATGGCTACCGCTCCATCGCATCAACGCATTACCCTTTTTGTTCTCTATCGATGGTCCCCTGCCGTTAAGATCTCTACCGTTGATCCTCTAGATTTGACGGCCCGCACTCATCGACACATCGCAAATCTAAAAATATGCCTGCCTGGACCGTCGATATGCGACGCTCTGATCACATCTCCGTCATCGATCTCGATCTTGATCGGACGGCCCTCCATCCATCGCACCTCACAAATTCCCATTTCCTTTTTCTCAAGCCCTTTTTCTCTGCTGATGTCCATCCTCCACGGACGAAATATCCACCATCTATCTCTCCCAGATCGGATGGCACAGGATCACTGCGAAGACACCCGTCCAAGGTAGCTCGTACTACTAGTCCCCCCGCAGTTAAATCTCCACTGTTGATCGTTTCCTGATCCAACGACCAGCATTCTCCCATCCACTGCGGAGGCACCCACCAGCGAGATCCTTTCGTACCCCAGTCCCCTCGCAGTTAAATCTCAGTCGTTGATCTGACCCCCGAGATCCAATGGCACAGAACGCGTCACGCTCGGGTCCCACCCTTTTCTTCCTCCCACACATATTTTCTCCCCTCATGTATAAATCTTGATCGTCCATCTCCTTGATTTGATGGCTCTCATTGATCCTCGCATTTTAACTTCGCCAAACCAATCTTTACCCTGCACAAAGAAATTTTTGTTGCGCGCCAATTATGCTTACGTCACCCCGACCCCACCATATGTTTTCTCCACCCATCTTATCGCCCCTCACGCTCATCCACAACCATAGATCTTCGCCCCGAAGATCTAATGACCCCAAATCCTTTTCGTGCTCCATTTCACCAAACCTCCTGAACCTGCATCTTGAGCACGAAATGGGCGGTTTTCAGGAGCCATGTGTCAGCCATTAACATGTATCGCGTTCCCCCCACTCATTACCACTTACCGCCTAATCCCTGCGTAAAAACCACCTCCAATTTTCTGCAAAACCACCTTTCCACTCTTGCGCCATAAACCAAGTTTAAACCCTTTTTCTTATGGTTTCGACCATGGAATCTCCTTCCGCTACATTCATTCCCCTCCGCCAAGCCTCTGAAATAGTTTTAACCCACAACACAGGTTTTTATAATATTTTTAATGTTTATGTGTTGGTTTAATGGCGCCCCAAGCCCGAGGGGCCATCCCACAGTCAAGATAGAGTTTGAGGCCTCAGGATGACGATCTGAGGGCCTGAAACAAAAAGAGATGGGGTATTTAATTCCGAGGGGTTTAATTGATGATCCATGGTCATAAATTCGATCAAAGAAAACCCCTACACACAGTAAACAGAAACATAAGATCAGTGAAGAAGACGATGAAGACAGAATACTAAAGGGCTTAATCACAGATTAATTTTGTCAAAACAAAGATTATACCCTTTTAAGATCAATGATTAAAGGCTAAGGGTCGAAATATAAAGAATCCAGGATAAAGGCAGTTGTTTAAATCAGAAAGGAGAAAGAACAGTAAAAGCAAATTAGGCCTTAAATTATAGTTTAAATGATGAAATGAAGGAAACTTAGGCCAAGACAGGCCTCGAATACATCAACAGGAGGTAGTTATTTCTCCAAAAGATCTAGTTGCCACCTATAGCCTACCTTTCATATCAAAGGGAAAATTGACAATTATTACACTAAATAAGATATTTTAATCTGTCAAGACAGTTATTGTAAAGATAAGAACAAGCCTTGAAAGTCAATATTTTCTCCTATCTTTCTATCAGAAGTTAATACAGAGTTATTAAAATAGAGAAGTAGTTGTACATATTCCTACCTTATGCCTTGCATGGTTCTCAAGGTCAGGAATGCATTTACTCTGTAATTAATATCCCTTGAACCCTAGATCAGTTCCACCTCCTCATTTGCAACATAAATACCACATTGGAACTCATTGTAAAGTTGGCATTTGATGACTCTTTTGAAGTAATACATAGCTCTGTTGAAATTGAAAGAAAATTGATGTTCTGGAACCTGTAGATGTTTTAACATGTTTGTTGATGGAGAAAGCTCTGTCATTGGATCCCTGAGCTTGGTTGTTGGTGAAGTATTCTAATCTGTTAATGTTTTCGTATTTTCCATTCTGTTTCATCATTTCTTACTACAGTAGAGTAAAAAGTTTAGGCTAGGAAATGTCTCCTAGAAGCACCTTAGACCTATTTACTCTTCACTGTTTTATGTTTTTCTCTGCTGAGGCATTCTAGAGAATTCTTAATTGCTCTCTTGAACCCTTATGCTTGTTTACTTCCTAAATAGTTCAATACAGTTGACCTCAAGAATGATTTATGGTTTTCCCTACTTACTTGCTGCTACTTAAAAAATTGTTTCTAAAGTCTCCCTTTAAAGTACCATTGTTTACAGTCTTCCAAAGAGGTCTATTTTGATCATACCCTTTGTTCTTGCTTAAATAATTGTTTTGAAGGTATTTATAGCTGTAATCAAAGATTTCTAGGAGTTACCTCTTCTATGAATGCAGTTATTTGTGAATCTTGAATGTTTTCTTATCCTTGAAAGTAAAATCTTTGGATGAAATAGAGCGTTCCTCGACTCCTAGATTTTATTTGAAAAGTTTGTCTTTGAATTATTATTTGTTGAAGTGTGGTTTCTAGAATTTATGGTTAGCCCTGTCTATGGAATAATTCTTCATGTTCAAATAATGTTTTAAGTCCCTTTGTTGAGAAGTACATATAATTAAGGATTATTAATTTCCCTTAGTTCTAGTTTTCATTCTAAACCTTTAATTTCCATTTCATTTCACCTGAAAGACTTTGTAGATCCAATAGCCAAGTTAGATTTTCCCTTTGATATCCCTGATTCATCTACATACTTGTTACCATTTCCACTTGACTCCATTGCCCAATGACTTAGATATTTCCATTTTCTATCTATGCTTCCTAGATCATCATGCCCAACCAAATAATCAAACAAACTCATGCTTCATAACTAGCCTAAAATCATCCCTTAAAATCAAACAAGACATATCTTTGCACATATTGAGAGATCCCTCTCTGAGACTAGGAGGGCTAGATCCTAGAGCTCTAAAGCTTGGTTTATATGTTGCCTTGTCATTTGGTTTGCCAATCAGCCAAATCACAGGACCCCAACACCTTCTTCAACTTAGCCTCCAAGTGTATGTTGGCTCTTTCCAACCAATGCTCTCGATAATGTGCTATCTCCATGGCCAATAGCTCATCAAGGGAGAGTTGTTCTACTAGGGCTACTTCTTGTTCTCTTTGCTTTGCCAATGCCTTTTTCAACCCCATGGTTCTAAGTCTCTTCTTAGACTATCCTTCTTCACCCTCACTCTCCTCATAGGTGCCCATGAACTCTTCTAGTTTTACCTGTGAATCCATTTGAGCTTCTTTCTAGGCCTTGATGGCTCTAGCTTCATAGATTGCAAGTTGTGCTCCTAGCTACCTATTCTCCAAGTCAAGGGCATCATTTATATATTTTTTCTTTATTTGATTGGCTTGGAGGTCTTCAATGAGTGCATTTTTGTTTTGGATGAGAAAGTTTGATATTATTTCTTCATTCTCCTCATCACTGTCTACCTGAATGATCTCAAACTCCCTTTCCACCTCATGATATTCTTCTTCTTCTTTTACCTTTTGTTTGCATTTGCCTAGTGACTGAGTTGAAGTGGATGGCATGATCCCTTACCTTTTGGAGGCAGAAAACACAAGCCTTGGGACTCTTTGATAGGTTAATGAAAGCGGTGTGATTGTGGCCTTTTTGGTTTCTTGATCATGGCTTTGATCCTTGTTGTTGTCATCACCCTCTTCATTTTCATAATTATTATCATCAGTGATTATGTTTCCTGTTTCATCATTGCACTCTTTGTCCTCAACATCATCATCACTTTCAACCACTTCATCGTTTTCTGTATTTTTATTTTGTTCTTCATCATAGATGTTGTCCTCTTTATCTTCTGCACTGTCATCATCCTCATTATCATTGTTCAGCTGACTATTGTCATGATTGTCATGACTGTTGTCATGACTATTTTCTTCCTTGATTTTTTGTCCATTACTAAGGCTAGCTTCTTGGGTGTCACTGTTGCCTTTAGTTTTTGCATTGTCCTCACTTTCATCATCTTTATCATTGGCATCTTCTTCCATATATTCTGCATTGTCATCATCTTCCTCTATTTCCATGTCCTCTACCTCTTTGTCAATGTTTTGCTCACTGTTTTGCTCATTGCTCTTCTCTTCATTCTCTGCCTTTGTCTCTTCTTCATTATCATCATTTCCTTCATTGTCATCATTTCCTTCTTCTTCCTCTTCCTCATCATTTTCCTCTTCCTCACTTTGGACTGATTTATTGTCACTCTCACCCTATTCATTTTTATTTGGATCATTATCATTATCTCCTTCATTTTCACTTGATTATTCATTGCCACTTCCTTATTCACCTGATGCATCAAGAAAAGGGGATGAAAGGTGGTTTTCTTGAGGTGAGGAGACTTGTGTAGATGATGAGGGAAAGTTTGGTTGATGAGGAAGTTGTGGGCTTGTGAAGACTTCATGGGCTATGAACACATCCCAAGGAATTCCTTTTTTCTCCAGCTGATGTAATACCACCATCTTGATCAAGGAATGGAGGAATAAACTATGCATTTGCTGGGTATAAGTCCTCCTCCGGACAACAGATTACATATTGTCAATGCTTCTATACAATTAGTAAGGAAAATGAAGCATTTAACCCTTGTGAAATGCATGAGGAGTCTAACATGGTAGGAATAAAGTCTGGAGTACCTCCCTTCATAGGTAAAGTACTTCATGATAACCCTCATAAAGGGTGCAAACCTCTGTTTTAGGTTTGGGAAAGGGAAAATATCCTTGCAGCCTTCTTTGTACCTAGTCTTGACAAATGGCTCATAATAGTTCTTGCTCAATTTAGCTTTCTTAAACCACTTTTCACCAACAGTAGGGATACCTGTAGCATTAGAGATGGCATCTGCTAATAGTTCAAATTCCACTCCTGCAAGGCTTGATTGTTTGTTGTGCAAGTTAAGAATGAAAAACCTTGTAAGCTCTGGGTGGCTTTGAACTTGTTTGACTCTCTCACAAAACTGGAAACACCCTACATTCTGGAAACATGAAAGGATCATGTGAGATGAGGTGATATCCACTGTGCTCTGGGGTTCAAATATGTTTACCCTCCCCCCCTTGTGGTTTGGCCTCATAGGCCCTTGGCCTCTTTCACTGCTGCTACTATTTTCTGCTCCTGACATAGTGATTATGGTTGTTTGTGCACAAATTAGGTTTTCTTGTGACACTTAGGTAGGAGGAATGGAATGGAAATGATGGTGAGGGTAAAATTTTGCAAGCGAGTGATATGGAGGCAATTGTATGACTATTTTTCCTTGAGCTTAAAAAAGGGCTTATCTTGAAACAACTTGTGATTACCCTATTTTCACGCCTTTAGTTGATAGTCAATTGCTTAGAGGTTTAAAACATAGGTTTTCTTGTCATTATGACCTAGGCCTATGCAGAGGTACAATTGGACCTAGCCCACCTGCCACATGAACCATTACAGGTCCTCCATGCATCGTTGTTCGAAGAGATTCAACACAGGTACCGCTGAGTACATCAACAACTTAGTACAGCTGAGAAGACGATAGAAGAAAAGATCGCTGAAGTATCCCAGGCACAGGTTACATGTACCCTCACCATCACACAGCAGACAAAGTTGGAGCACCTAATTATTAGGCTCTGTGCAGATGTCACCGAAGATATCCCAGCTTCTGCCACCCCCCAGGCCAAGATTGAGGGGTTGGTTGCAGCGCTAAAGGCCTCAAGGACCAATATCCAGACGGTCAAGACGAAGATGGAACAATAGATTGCGGCCTTGCAGGCCAAGTTACAGCTATTAACGCCACCTAAGGTATGGGCCCAGTGAGCTGCACTAGTTACAGAGGCCACCAATTTCATTATAGGTCAAATATCTCAGGGGGAAAAACTGTTGGAAATAGCTATGCAACTGTGGACCAAGGTGCAGCACGACTGTTATAGCATCATTTCTCACCTTGACATGATTCATGATTGCTTTATTGCTTTTGGGCACCCATTCCTACAGACTTGGATAAATTCACTTAAAAACAGTGTAAAATCCCCCATACGCGACTATGCCCGTACTTTTCCGCGTGTATATGCGAGTCCATCTAGACTTTTCCGCGTATGCCATTAAAATGATTAAAAAATATATAAAAAATCCCTAATTTCGCGCTGGGTCGATGGTTACTCAGGTAGTTCAACCACCCTAGCCCGTGGCCAACTGTTTCCAACTGCTGAAACTACTTGGAGGGACTATAAAAAGCCCTCATGTGTATGGCCTAAGGGAGAGAGATAATTATTGATATTATACTCGGTTGGTATTCCCTATCCAAGGTTGATTCCCCATGCCTCCTGCAATTTCCCAGTTCATTGTTGGAAACCCTTGTTTTTTTGAGATACACATCCCTTTATATGTTATCTCGTATGCACCAGTTTGGAAGGAGTCTTAGCGAGGCAAGGGCTGGACGGATCCGGACGACGGTCTGCGAAGGCCTTGGAAGGATCAGGTGATCTCTCCACTTGATTACTTTTGTACGTACTATTTATAATACAGAAGTATCATGTTGTTCCTGAAATAAACGTGTTAGTGTATGCTTTTATGTATGAGAATATTTGTTATACAAGCATTCATTATGATTTATTTAATGTTTTATATGAATCTCACTAACATATAGAGTAGATATATGCTGTACAACTTGTCCTTTGTGCTGGTTTCTTCTTGTATTTTAGGTTAAGGAGGAAGGACGGTTGCAGGGAGTTTGGACTCCACGTGGATCTACTTCAAACGTAGGACCAACGGGTAAATCTCTCATTCTGCTCTATTTAGTTTTTTTGAACGTGCATGATTGTGTGAGTCTCTGTTAAGTAGTACGCCCCTGCTCTGTGGAGGTTGTATCCCAACCAACCTCTAGGGTGTTAATTCCCCGAAACAACGACCCTCTCCTGCGTGAAATCAACCAAGCGCTGCATCAGAAGGGAGAAGATTTTGAACAAATGGAGGCTACACTAACCACTCTAGTCCCCGCTCAGTGCTTGGCCCAACTACACATTGGTGCCATGCACTCTGAGACGACATGGAAGCTCTCTGGCACCGAAAGAAGAATTTGAGTGATCACCTCAAGCCATGGGAAGATGAGGCCCTCAAGCTGTCTCAGGATGTAGACATCACCGTTAAGAAACTAAACCAAACTTTGGAGAGCATTACTGCTGCTACAGAAGGCCCAAATTCGCAGAAGTTAGTGGAGATAACCCAGAATGATACTACGCAAAATGAGGGAGAGTTGCCCCTGCTAGTGGATGCAATCAAGCAACTTCAGGCGAAGATGCAAAACCCATGACCGCAGTGACTTGAGACGAGTCACAAGATTGTGTTGGGGGCCTGTTGGAACAAGGCTCCCTAAGCTGTGAATTTTGTATATTTTTTGTATTAATTAGTCTAACGCAAGGGTTTTGGGGCGGATCAAAGCCCCGAATGCATTGTAATGGGTCAAAGGGTAGACCTAGAGTCCGTAAACCATGGTTTACGGACCACAGGATAGTGTAGGCTACATCAATATAAATAGATGAATAGTTGGAGTCTAGAGGTAGGCATGAATTAAGACTGATGCTACGTGAGAACTGTTAGATATGTTTTGGGTTGTTTTGGGTAAGGAATCCTTCTGGTTGTGTGCGCGGAGATCCTTAGTCCTACTATGTGTGGACCACGCTAGGCTGTGTATGTGGGCCGATTTTGGTTGTAAGTGGATCTGAATGTTAATGAATGCGAAGTATTGTTAAAGTATCTATGTGCTATCTGGATCGGTTATGTTTACCGTTGAAGCGTATCTGTGATGATTATTTAGCTGCAAATGTATCTGTGTTTTTGCATAAGTATATATGTGATATGTTATTAGTTGCAATTATAAACGCTCTGTGATGGTATCTGGTAATGTGCACGTGGATGCGAATGTACTCCGATAGCTGTGTTATGGTTATATGCTAAGTATATTGTTAAAAGGGTTGCGAATAGACTCATTCTGAGTAAACCTAGAAAGTTATAAAACAAATCTTCCTCACATTACCTGCTCTCTCCTAGGGTGTGGAAACCTGGTTCCAGCACCCTCCCATACTACTTCGGGTGAGACCTTGGCCTACGCAAGTAGGTCATTGCTGAAAGGGACAGTAGTATAGGGGTTTGTTGGCAAACCTTATCCTTCAAACTTGCGTCACGACCCCTCAAGCCAACACTTGTTGTCAATAAGATAGATGAATAAGAGGGTAGAGAGACCCATAAATCTCTTTAGTAGGAAGAAAACCACTTCTAATGTGAATGTGGATCATTGTATCAACTGAATAAATCACTCTTGGGTGTGAATATGGGTTAAAGCATGTGGATGGGATCAAGGTTGACCAAATCAATAGCGATGTCATGGAGGTAGTGGAGAGTTATTGGAGGACAGTGTAGTCATAATGGGAGGAATTCTCCATGAGAGTGGCATATTTAATGAGTGGGACCAAGGATGAGGAATCTCACCAAGAATATAAGGAAGGGGATGGAAGACATAGAAGGAATTCTTAGTATTGTTTATGTTTGGTCTTTTATGACTTTCTGCATGCTTCAGCCGTTTAGCAGAGTCTGTTGTGTTGTTTAGCACAAGGGTGTTTCCAAGTGTAAATCCCACCCTCATCCTCGAGGGACTTTGAGTGCCCACTTAGGAGAGGTTATTTGAGCTTCATTCCACCATCCAGCATCATGCCAAGCTTCATCCATCTTTAGTAGCATATTCTCCTTCAGAAACTGCGTTATTTTGCAGGGAAATTACAGTGAAGGGTTGAAAACCCAAGTCCTTGAGCTTGTTTTCCAGTGAGGGGAGCAGCCCTTCATCCAGAAATTCAGTGGGAAGGATTATAATCCATTTATACATCAGATCAGCCACCTCCCAGTCGTTACTCATCTGTAGAGTGCAATTCAGCCCTAGGGTTTAATTTTTCATTTTGTGTATTTCTGTAAACCCTTTCTGGGTTGTCTTGGAATAGTGCTAGAGAGCCTAGATCTCTGATCTCGGCATTTTCTGAGCACTCTATCAGAAGATACATGTATTCTTATTTTCCAGATGTAGTTATCCCCAGCAAAACTGAATTTTCATAGCCTCCAGAATTTTATGTAGCAACAAATTTTCATATTTCATGTACTGGGTCATCTGAGGCTTGTTTTGCCTAGCTTGAGTGTCTTTTTCCTCAAGATCTTGTACTCATTTTCTATTATGATGTCTAATAAAATGGCTCTATAATATACTCATGTTTGATGTATTGATATTTTACTGCATTATCCAGTTTTATGTTCTATATTCTTGTTTTTTCCTAATTTGGAATATTACAAGGTTATATAAGAGAGATCAACCACGGGAATTGCAGACTCTGATATGCCAATATTTTGCTGATAATTTTGAAATCCAAATAGTAGTCTATGTGGCCTCCATGCACCATTTGATATTTTTTTCTTATGAGAGTTGTAATAACTCCTACGCAGTTGTCGTTGCTGGCTCTCATCATAATCCATGCCTCTAATTGCATTTTTTTGAAAAGAGGATTTCTTGCCAAATTTGCATGGAGCATCTTTGTGCCCATAATTATTACACCTGTGGCACTCAAATTTATTCAAAAATAGGAAAAATGAGTTATTCTTCTTACCAAAGCTTCTTCTCATCCAATTTCTTTGACTGATACTCACTCTTTTGATGCTATTGGGACACTAAAAATATTTCTTTTGATAAGAAAAGGCTCTTTCTGAATGTCTATTCAAATTTCCCTTTTGAGGAATTCATGGTTGTTTATAAAACAAATCGATTTGTTATCACATTTTTATTCTAAAATAATAATAATAATAAAATTAAAATGCTAACAACAATTTTTTTCTATAAAAAACTCAGTTTTACTCTGTTTTTCCTGTAAAAGGCACTAACTTCGGGCACATTTTCTAAGCAGCTGGAAATGAAAATTTTAAAACCAAAGGATTTTTTTGTTAATAACAAGATCATTAAAAAAAAACTCTTTCCATTTTTAAACAGGTGCAATGGTTTGAGATATTAGAAGGAATATTTGAGACCTAGTTTTCATGATTTTGGCAATGTAGTATTTTCCTGTTTTAGCCACAGTTTTAAAAATCTGTTTCTAGAAAACAGAAGAGAAAATTTGAAAACCCTAGGAGGTTTTTATCTGAAATAGACTTATTTACAAAAACCTTTTTTGGTTTTATATAATATATCACGGTTTTTAAGTTTAAAATGGATTACTGGACCATATTGTTCATGAATTCGTGAGGAAAAATCTCATGGATATTTAATGACTTGGATGCCACCTCATGAAATTTGACTTGTTGTTCCTTATATCCAACAATGAATCCAGCAAAAAAATTATATTTAGATGCATATAGGATTAGAAAGTTTTATATGCATGTATTTGAGATGTACGTTGTTATTATTTTTAGATGTTGTAATTAGGTTTTGCTTGAAACTTATTTTAGTTATTTTTTCTTTTCTATAAAGACAAAGACTGAAGAATGATAAAGGGTTGGTTTTTGTATCAGAAACTCATTTTTACTTGTGTGTTTTATGAAGGCTTAATAAAGGAATACTAATTTTGCAGCAGCAATTTTTGTGTTGAGAGAATTTGAGTATGTGTTTTCTTGCTTCTATTTTCCTTTCTATGTTGTCACATGCATGTTCTTCTATGACTGATAAGAGTAAATGAAAAAAGCTCATATTTATTATGCTCAATTTATATGTTTAGTCATCCATAGCTTTCTTATCTATTCTTTTTTAGAATTCATCATTGTGATTTTCTTGTAAGTATATCGTTTTCCATCCTATTCTCCTTTCCATCTCAGCTATTTGAAATCTCAAAGTGTCTCAACTATCCTGCCTATGTGAAGGTCATAGTTTTCCTCCTTGATAAGCCAAACATTTGACTCCATTTCCCAATTGAAATATATCAAACCATACCACATTTTTGAAACCCTATTATAGTATATCTAGTCATCGTGTTAAGCACATAGGCAGTCATTTTGATTGAGTTATAGAAGGGATTCCCCTTCGGATTGAAAGGGCTAGCTTTCAATTCAATAGATTGGTTAGAGGTTACCTCAGTTATTTATGTCCATAGCCAAGGAAATTTCTGAGTGATAACACCACCTTTGTTCTTGCACTTTATTTTTCTTCTCTGCACACTTGGAGGAAAAGAGTCGTGCATTACTACAATAGGAACATATGAGGGGTTGCATACCTTTACATTGATTCCTAGAAGTATTTTTATCTCCTTGATGTTTCCTTATTTTATATGTCACTTCAATGTTGTTGGGTTTTTATTTGACAAAGCTAGTGGGTCCCTTTAATGATGCTTCTTGGTCATTGTCATCTTCCAACATTGTCTCGACCTAAGAGGAACAATGGTTGGTTTGAATATCTTCAAAGGCTTTAGAAATATTTGCATACTTCTGAAGATTCATCAACTACTCATTTAATGTTTTATTCTCTTCTTCCAAATCCATATTGATGGCTCTGAATTTCTTGATCTACGCCAGAGCTGATATGAGCTGCCTCTTCAAATTGATATTTTCTTTAATATCTTACAACTCAATAGAGGAGAAATTGGATTCACAAAAAGTGTTAATTTCACTCACATCTTGTTCAAGTGTTTGTTCCCTTGATAAATCTAGGGATTCTTCTTCTGATACATGAGATGTCCTTTCTTTCTCTTCTCAGAGGTGAACCCATTGTCTTCTTGACCAATGTCTAAATTTTCTATTGCTATTAAAGTAAATCCTTCACTACAACTAGATGAGAAATTATCAATTTCACTAGTACTTTCAATTGAGAAATTTGAAGATAAATGGCTTATTGTTCTACAATAACAACAAAATAACAACTTACTTGTAGAATGCATCTTCTCTGAATACCCAAAGTGCTGATCAACAAATTGGCTTATTGATACAGGAGAATTATCATCTGATTCATGATCTTCAATTTCCTTTGAATATTTGGTTGGTTCATCCTCTAGGGGAAGCCTCTTGATGTCACATGCAACTGCAATTTATCCCATAACTCCTTGGCAGTCTTAAGATAGATTACTTTCTCAATATTTGACTTAGACAACCCTCTCATGATTTTCTCCATAGCTTGTTTATTTCACTTATCATCTATTACTCCATTCTCCAATATAGCCATACATCCAAATCAAAAGCTTGAAAATATATTCTCATCCTTGCCTTCTAATTTGTATAATTTTGGCCATTAAAAAATGGAACTCCATCTGACTTCTCCAACATGTCGTGAACCTGTTGGAAAATTTGTTGGATATGTTCAATAAATATGGTTTCTTTATCAATCTCAGAAATTAAATGTGTGGATTCTATCTGTGTAGCCGCATGAGTTATGGCAAAATAAATAAAACATAATGGTTGAAATCGTAGACCCACTTGAAAGGGACATCGAATAGTCGAGCTATGGAGAGCTGTAATATCCCAAAAGGGGAAATGCAGCAATACTAAAAATTTATGCATTAAACTAATGCGGATCATCAAGATTATAGCAGGAGGCCAGTATGGAGACCCTTCTTTAGAATTTATAACAGAAAATCAGATGTACAATGAAGCCCATAAGATGTACAAGACGAAATAGAAATCTCCAATAAATAAAAATCCTCAAAAAGTGGTGCAACAACCATACATATGAGCAGAAACTGCCTTGACAGCGTTATGTTTATTAGTTGCAACTACTGTTGATTACAACTTAGATATAGAGAAAAATAATGCATGAAAAGTCAGATCTATGACAAATCCATACACTATAAAGACTCTTCTTCAAATACCCCTTAGGGTTTTCAACAATACATGAAGCACATGGAGTAGATCTGAGATCTAAAGCTGCAGATCTATAGAAATCTTCAGATTTTTAGGAATATTCAGATCTGATCTTATGTATACAATAATATGAATCTCTTCAGTGGATCTCAAAGGTGAAGGGCAGATCCCCAACACATGAAAAACACTCCCCCAAAATTTTATGCCAAAATTCCCTGCAATAGCACCTACAGGAAAACACAGATCTGGAAGCAAAAACTGCATTGTAGGGTTTAAGATAAGTTTGGCCTGATGCCAAGATCTATATTTGATGCTCCAATGATACAATACTCTCTTTCCATTGGAATAGAAGACTTTCCCACTGAAAAGAGGCACTATATTGGCCTAGATCTGAGTAGATCTAGCCTCCACTTGCTGCAGCTTACAAATAAAACCAAACCCTCAACAGGATCTGTGTTGTAGTTGGAAGTAGAAGCTTGGCCTTCAGCCTGATAGTGGAACAGAAATGTAAAGCTCTTCCAAGAGGCCCCTCAAGGAAATATATGGGATTCCTAAACAGGAAATCCTTGTGCTAAACATCACTATTCTCTGCTAAACAGCAAGGAGAATGAGATATGTCTAACCAAACAATATACTCTAAAAAATGTAATCACATCAACAACCTTCTCATGCTTCCATCCTCTTCCTTTTATAATTTGAGAGCTTGCAAACCCTAAACCACCTTCATTGAAATGCTCCTTTCACATGAACCATCTCCATCTAAAACTACGTTGTGCATCATTGATGGCCACTCCTCCAAGATAGTGTTGTTGATTTGGTCATGGTTGACCCAGTCAAAATATTTAGCCCCTTTCACACCTAAGGGTGCTTATTTACATAGCCCAGATTTAGCTTTGTTCACATGTGGCATTGATTTATTCATTGTTTAGGATTTTTATGATCCTCCTTTACAATTTTATTCATGAAACAGAAAAGCAAAACAAAATTGAATATTCCCACTAGCTTAGGACTAATTAGAAATATTACAGTCCTCCCCTCCAAAATGTTGCTTGTCCTCAAGCAACTGATAAGGTGAGTGCTGCAACACTTCTCCTCCTCCATTGGTGACAAAAACCCCAGTTAGACTTCCTCCATAAGCCAAGTGTTCACCAAACCATCCCTCCATGACTTGCTCCTCCAAAGTTCTCATGAGATGTAAATAGCCCATCTCATAAGGAGATAATAGATCACATGAAACAAACACGGTTTTCCCAATGTTCTCCCTGAAATATGAAACATAAAGTACATGGAGAATATCCATCCCATAGGGCACATACATACCTTCCCTCCTTCCTCCATACATCCCCATAAAAATTACAAGTACATCATCAATGTAGGGGATCAAAACAATGTACATGCAAACAGAAATTGGTGCATATGGAGGTGGGTCATAGTCCCACATGTGGCACCAGCGCAATGCATCTCCTGTCTGCATCAGATCTAGATGTGGTAAGTGGTTTTCCCACCACGTACTTTCTTCCCATACCATCTCACCATAGCTGAAAGTGTGAGATATATTTGGTGCCTTAGGGAAGAACCCATCATGTTGCAAAATCTCCCTTTTCCCTCCAAGGGAGTGGCCAATTTCATAAATTTTTGTGGCCCAATATTGGCCATGAAGTTTACAAGGTATAATACTCCTCCTTGGAGCCACAGCCTACATAAACATGGTGAAATAATGCATACAATTAGAAGATAAAATATGTTTTACAAGATCATGTTCTTCACCAACAATCCTCCTCATATCAATGGAGTGGTGCATGGATCTATCCGCTTCCTTAAAAGGAGAAAGAGAAGGTTGATTTAACTCTTCCCTAGAGTTATGTTGCTGCTCCATCTCCACATGGTACATGCATCTTTGACAATGTTGATATAGTTCTTTCTCAAAGCCCTCCTAATAGTAGCTCCTCAAGATGATGTTGTTGAGCTTCATGGAATGTGTTTGGCTGAAACAGAACTCTTCATAGGCCCTTTGTAGTAACTTCTCCTTGAGCTTGGAGGCTCTAGACAAGAATATTCTACCATGATTATAGATGTCTTCGTCTAGGATTGAATAGCTTTCATCATGTAGCAAGTCATCAAGAACCATGCAAGTGTGAAGATCCTTGGAATATTCCACCAACAATTGGTATTTCCAATATGGATCTAACCTCTCCAACCATGACAGTGCTGATAATGTGTCAACTAAAATGTATGCCATGTTGTTTCTCTTCTCCTTGACATCTCCCATGTCAAAGTTGTACGTTGGAAGGTCATGCCTCCCATTTCTCTCCTCCTTGACATCTCCCATGCCAAAGGTAAAAGATGGAAGGTTGATATCCCTTCCTTGCTACCCTTCTTGCATATGCACATGCTCAAAAGAAAATGGAAGTTCTTGGAAGTTAATCTCCCATGGAAGGCTATCATCTATCCAAAACCTCCTTGTTTTTTCCAACGTATGCATGTTTTACCACCATCTCCTATCATGTATGGAAGATTTCTCTCCAAATGAGTTTGCCTCTTGATTCTTCATAATCAAGGATTACCTTCCTTGCTCCATGATGGTGCCATTCTTCATCCTTGTAGCATCTTTTCTCAGCGCAGTATGAGATAAGAGAATGGATAATGATGATAAGGGAAAAATACTTTCCCTTTCCTCGAGCTTTCCCCATACTCTCGGCGATGTAGTATGATCTTATAGTGCTCCCTTCCTCCTTGGATCTATGAATGGAGCATCAATGCATGAAACATCTTTCACCAAATCTGAATCAGGTGGTCTCCCAGGTGGTTTACCATAAGATAATGATGTCTCATGGCTCATCCCCATGTGTATAATAGATGGGAACATCATAACACTGCTTCCAATGCACAAATCCACCTCTGATTTTTGTGTGGAAGTCTCATGATAAGGGGGTATCACTCTTATGGATGCAAGAGTGCTTCTACTTGGGGCAATTTCCCCATCATTTCCCCCATGCAATAGTGGACCGTCTCCTATCATATCAGAATTTTGATCCTTCCTCTATTCTTCTTCTCCTACCTTCTGCAAGATCTCACAATCTAAGGTGCTTCCTTTAGATGTAGTTAGATCATGAACACCCAACATCTCCTTGGTGTCAAGAGTCTTGATCACAAAGGACTGATCTGTCATAGTGTTTGTTCCCAAAACTGGATGCAATGTTGGGACACATTCCTTACATTGTTTTGTCTCCTTTTCTATCATCATAGACACATGTTGTTCATTCTCTTCATGTATAGGATCCTTGGGAACTTCTTGCAAAGATACAAGGGCCCTCCCAATGGAAGCAATTGCTTCACCCCCATCTCCTAATAAAAATAGATCTCCTCCTATTTTCATAGCATTGGAGGATCTTTCCAACTCTTCTTCTTCCTTATCCTCATCAATTGAGAATGCCTCATCATTAAGAGATCCTTTCTCTTGATCTCTCGTTGAAAAAGGGACCCTCATGTCTTCTTCTTGAGAAGAATGTTCTTGTTGTAGTGGGGCTTTTGCCCTTGGAAAATTATGTAGCGCATATTTAACCCCTTCAACAATGTTATGAAATGGAGCTATCTTCATGGATCCTCCTATCTCATGCAAAGGTTCTAAACTCTTGGGCTTAGTTTTCTCTCCCAAAGAAGTTCCAGATGGCTTATAATAAAATCTTTTCACTAACCTCCTAGTGAACTTTGCATAAGTAGAGATATTTACATTTTTCAATGGAGAAGATTCAAGTAACCACCAAGCATAAGCCTTACCTTGGAGGTGCAGCGCTGCTACTCTTATGGCTTCTTATTCTTAAACTTGATGCAGTTGGAAATATGTGTCTAGCTTCTTTACCCAAGACTTGGTTGAGCTCTCGGGTGATCCATAAAAAGTAGGTAGAGAGATCCTACCCAAAGTGTGTTGCGTGCACCCTCTTCTTCTCTTGTATATGTTGGATCTTCTTTCTTCTTTAAGTTGACAAAACTCCGGGAAGCTTAGATGCTCTTTGAATCTTTTAGACTGAGATTCATATTCTTGGAGATAGTCACAAAGAGTCTCCTCTTTTGGTGTCCCTTCTTCTGCTTTTTCTCTTGCTAGGAATGTAGGCATGCTGCAACGTTGTAGATCTGTTTATGTGGCTGAATGCTCACACACATAATATGAGGAACTAGGGCTTTCTTCATGTGCTAATATCTGCAAAGGATCTGCAAGTCTTCCATTCTTCATTCCCCTAATTTCTCTTTTCAGCTCATACATAGTTTGGAACAGAGTTTTTGAGAACTCTTCCCTTCCATTCTTCCAGATAAAGGGGTTTGACCCTTGTCTTCTTTGTCTTTTGTGTAATCAACCTTATTATTCTGTCTTTTCTTTTCTTGAAAATACATATTGGCTTCTTAGAATGCACAGGTTGTACCAAGATGATGCTCTCATACCACTGTAATATCCCAAAAGGGGAAATGTAGCAATACTAAACAGTTATGCATTAAAATAACGCAGATCATCAAGATTATAGTAGGAGGCCAATAAGGAGACCCTTATTTAGCATTTATAATAGAAAATCAGATGTACAATAAAGCCCATAATATGTACAAGAGGAAATAGAAGTCTCCAATAAAGAAAAATCCTCAAAAAGAGGTGCAGCAACCATACATATGAGCAGAAACTGCCTTAACAGTGTTATTTTTATTAGCTACAACTTCTGTTGATTAAAAATTAGATCTAGAGCAAAATAATGCATGAAAATTCAGATATATGACATATCCATACACTATAAAGACTCTTCTTCAAATACCCCTTGGGGTTTTCAGCAATACAAGAAGCACATGAAGTAGATTTGAGATCTAAAGCTGCAAAACTACAGAAATCTTCAGATTTTCAGGAATATTCAGATCTGATTTGATGTATACAATAATATGATCCTCTTCAGTGGATCTAAAAGGTGAACGGAAGATCCCCAACACATGAAAAACACTCCCCCAAAATGTTATGAGTCCCTGCAATAGCACCTACAGAAAAATGCAGATCTGGAAGCAAAAAATGCGCTGTAAGGTTTAAGATAAGTTTGGCCTGATGCCAAGATCTGGATTTGATGTTCGAATTATCCAATACTCTGTTGCCAATGGAATAGAAGACTTTCCCACTGAAAAGAGGCACTAGATTGGCCTAGATCTGAGTAGATCTAGCCTCCACTTGATTTAGCTTACAAATACAACCAAACCCTCAACAGGATCTGCATTGTAGTTGGAAGTAGAGGCTTGGCCTTCAGCATGATAGTGGACCAGAAATTCAAAGCTCTTCCAAGAGGCCCCTCAAGGAAAGAGATGGGATTCCTAAACAGGAAATCCTTGTGCTAAACAGCACTATTCTCTGCTAAACAGCAAGGAGAATGAGATATGTCTAAACAGACAATATACTCTGAAAAATGTAATAACATCAACAACCTTCTCATTCTGCCATCCTCTTCCTTTTATAATTTGAGGGTTTGCAAACCCTAAACCACCTTCATTGAAATGGCTCCTTTCACATGAACCATCTCCATCTAAAACTGCATTGTGCATCATTGATGGCCACTCCTCCAAGATAGCGCTATTGATTTGGTCATGGTTGACCTAGTCAAACGTTTTAGCCCCTTTCACACCTAAGGGTGCTTACATACATAGCCCAGATTTAGCTTTGTTCACATGTGGCATTGATTTATTCATTGTTTATGAGTTTTATGATCCTCCTTTACAATTTTATTCATGAAACAGAAAAGCAAAACAAAATTGAATATTCCCACTAGCTTAGGACTAACTAGTAATATTACAAGAGCTTTGTTACAACTGTGTTGCACATAGGGGATGCTCTCATCCTAATTTTTTGGATGCATGTAGTTTTAAATGTGGAGTATGTGCACTCTCACTTTTTGAAAACCTCTATATCGCGATCATTCTAGGGATGGACTGCATTTGACTCGATGAGCTCAGCTACCAGTTCCTGCTTTGCGCGACATTTTTGCATGTTGTGAGTGGGGATTTTATGGAACTCACACCACTTATGGGTGTCCTTCTTTGCCTTCCTATCACCATTGTCTTGCGGCTTCGAGGCTTTTTCCTGGGGGGTCCTATTCGGGCTCTAATCGTTGCTATGTGGCTTGGTAGCACCTTTTCTCTGCTTTGGGTTCGTAGATCCAAAGTCTCGCTTCGTCTGCTTGAATTTCTACTCAATTTTGGAAGCATATCGGTATGTTGTACCAAGTGAGAAGATGCCAAGGAAATCCATTTCTTCTTGAATGTATTTTTGCAAACAATAGTGGTAATTGAGAACTAGATGTTTCGAATAATCTTTGATACCCAGCTTTGTGTGCAAGGTATGGAAAATATTTTTCATCTCATGCACATCTTTATCCCTCTGTTGTGGCAACGTAGTACATTGTATGTACTTGTCTTCATAGCTCCCGAAAGGGCAGTACTGTTCCTTGATGATGTCTCAGAGAGAATTCCATGTGGGTGTGGCCGAGAATAGTGAGGGTTCCCCCTCGTCCATCTGCTCATAGTAGGTTTCCCACCAATCCTTGATGTGGGGGGTGGATTTCAAGAGTAAAAAAGTAATATTTTCCCTATTGGAAAAATCATGAATAGAAAATTATCCTTCCAACAAATTAAACCATTTATATATGACATCTGCATCTATCTAGCCTTCAAATGTGAGAATGTAAAAGTCGACTTGTACCTTAAATAGAGTGCTGCCTCTAGAGTGGCTACTGAATTAAGATGTGTCGCTTGTGGGCATCCACCGAAGGATCTGGGAAAATTTATCCATCATCATGTTCCTCTGTTTCTCAAGGGCCTCCTCGAGTAATATTTTGATAGGATCTCCTACTCCCTCGTCTTTCTTTTCGCCGCCATGGGAGGTTGTCAAGGTTTGCGAGGTTGATCTTGCAAGGGTTCAACTAGATCAATCCCTAACTCCATATACCCTGATCTCGTTGGGGACATGTGAAGGAAAATAGATAAATAGAATATCGCTCTGATACCACAAATCCGAATTTATGCAGGAACACAACAGAATACAAATAGAAACATGGACATATAGATGCAGTGGAAATATAGTGTATCTCTGGTGATGGTAACTTATCTCTGAGAAGAGATGTAGCAGTTACATGCCTCTAAAAATGTGTTACAATGAGGCTCGAAGGCCTATTTAGTATTGAGAAACAATGGAAAACCATAGACATCCAAAAACCTAACCCTAGGAGATGAAGCGCCAAAACTATGGGCCCTATTTGGGTACATTGGTACATCAACTTCTCGGGGACATAACTTTTTCATTAAATATTTGTTTGACACGCATAATACCTCGTTAGAAATATCCATCCGAGGACTAAAACTTTTGAGGCCAACATTGGTTTAATGTTTGCCTTGGTTTTCCCAAAAAAATGTCGTTTAGGGCCTCAAAATGGCTCTGGAAGTTCAGGACCCGAAAAACTGCCAAAAATAGTAAAATGTGCGACAATTAAGGAAACTGAAAAACTAAAAGAAACAATGGTGGGGGTCCAGGTGGAATAGGTAGATGACCGCCAATATCCACCTAGATTAACAACACAACTAAATCATGTAAAGCATAACATCATGAAAATAAAGCACATAATCAACAGATACACAAGACACCAATATTATTTTTATTACAAGCTTCAACTTGATTACATCATTGTCACACAAGTTACTACTTGTAGGTTTATCAACTATTATTGAAAGGAAATTCTATCCCTACTCATTTATTAGTCTCCACTGAAGGGGACTGCTACCCCTAGGTTTGTATTAGCCTTTGCTGAAAGGGACTCTTTCTCTTGCTCGTTTATCATCCTCTGCTGAAAGAGACTCTTGCCCTTGCTCATTTATCAGTTACTGATGAAAGAGACTCTTTACCTTTCACATTTACCATCACCTACTAGAAGGAGCTACAACCCCTGATCTACAATATACCACTTTTTGGCCCTCTTAATTAATCTTTCATCCAGTTTCAAACTAGAACCAATAGACCACCTACCTCATAAACAAACAAATTTTCTTATTTCCAGTACTCACCAAAACCACCTTCAACAATATTTGATTACTGATAAAATCACCATTGTTGGGCCAGAATTGTAATCTACGGATAAATTACACTTCCCTAGACAGGTGTTAGTCTATAACAACAAGTGAAAGACTATACTACCATTTCTCCTAACTCAGAACAGACACACACAGAGGATTGGATGCTTACTTGTTTCAGTTGCTTCTAAATGACTCCTTCTTTCGCTTCTGCTACAGCTTCAAATTCAAGCGGTTTGTTGGTTGAATGCTTCCTGCAAGAAAGAACACTGAAACAACAGAAGATGCAATAATATAGATATCTATTCAAGCTTGTTAGCTAAATCAGTTAAGCATAAACTACATTCATCAACTAATATCTTACAATATGGAAAATCAAAGTAGACATAGATGCATGTAGGGAAAACAAGAAGTACTCTTTATTGATGATAGAAGGAGAGGTTACAAACTAGTGACTGATTTGAAGTTGTAATGTTCCTTTTTCAAGAATATCAACAATCAGAAATATATTCCAGAGATTGACTGAAGATTTACCGGATATGTCACCTTCTCAAGGAAGTGTGAGATCCGGAGGCTATCTGGCCCTTTTCAGACTCTATCTATAAAGCTTCTTGAAGAATCTCGCTCAAAAGTGAGCTACAACAATATGAAAACTTGAACAAGTAGCGGCAATGAAATATCAACTCATATGGTGCAAGAAGAGAGCATAGCTATTATATAAAATGCAGCTGCAATTGTGTATACAAATCTTGAGGAAAAGACCTCTCAAGATAGGCTAAGTCAGCCTCAAGAAAGAATATACATGAAAGTGAAAGCACACTACTACACAAAGACTGCTCAAGCTATGACTGCGCAGTTACATGAGGATACTACAACATATAAAATGGAAATAAGATGATATATCAGTGTTGGCTCAAGAAATGAGGAGGAGAAAGCTCTCAACCCCTGAAAACACTAGTACAACAATCATTAGAAGGATTGGCTATAATACATGTACCAAATGATATAATACAAAAATGCCAGAGTTGCAGTGTAGCAGCTACAACTCAATAATAATACATGAATGGAGAAGGGGAAGAATGTTGCAAACAATATCGCAACCTCCTCCAATGATCTTCTAAGTGAAAGGCTGCCCCTTTCACTGAAGATTACACTCTCTAATCCCCAAGGTGAATCCTCCTGCAATTGCCCTCTGAAAATAACGCTGTAAGAGGGAGAGACTACGCTGGGACTGAGATGAAACACTTGGCCCAATTCCAAAATCTACAATAAAGCTTTTGGGATCTCATTTTCTGATCTCCTAAAGAAAGAGTGAGCTCCTCCTCCACAAAACTAGCTCCAGAAACGGGTGATGGTGATCCCTCACTGCTACCCCCAGCAACTCCAATGTTTCTGCCCAACAGAAATGTTATAGTTGAAAGATATGGCTTTGGCCACAAGTCTGGATGTGAGGAAGATGAAGAACAGCTCCTCCAAGGCCTCCCAAGGAAGATAAGGGAACTCCTAAACAGGAATCCCTCTTGTGTTGAGCAGCACAAGCTATCTCAGTTGAGCAACTGAAGAGAGCTACAAAATCGAATTCTCAAGCATAAACTGAACAATGGCTCTCCTTCACCATTTTATGTCAAGGAATGCTTCCTTGCCATGGACCCCACCCATTAGGGTTTCTCTCATCCTTTAATTTCCCTCCTTTCAAAAGTGCGCAGTCTTCTTGTGCAAGATTCTCCTCTTAGCCACGTTGTTGACTTGATCAACCATGGCCTAGTTTACTTGCTTTTGGCCCTTTTCACACTAGGGACTGCCAAATTTAGCCACTTAAGTGACTCTTTGCACCTTAGGAGAGTTTATTTTGCTGCTACATGGGCTCCCTTACCCATTTTATTCCTTTTACTAAAATAAAAGCAAAATTAATGTTCCAATTAACATAGTGAAAATTTTGGAACATTACAGTCCTCCCCTTCCAAAGATTGCTTGTCCTCAAGCAAGTGCAAAGGGTAGAACTAAAAAACCTCCACTCAAGGCATGAAGTCTGAAATATCCTCATGTGTATCCTCCATCCCCAAGCAAACAACCAAGAAAAATGAGTCACCCTCCAACTAGGCAACTCCTGGAAATAATCCTCCACCTTGCGTTCATGTAGAATAGGTGGGCTGAAATTCTGAACATGGTAAGCTCCATAGCTTACCCCACGCTGTCCTCCTCCCCACTTATGATAAGTGTGGAGTGAAAGCTGAACTTAGGTTGGAATAGTGTTTCCCTCAAGTGGAAAAATGAAGTCTAGATCCCCAAGGATCCCTCCTCCAACGCTGCAAATCGGGCTGGCCCAAATCACCTTATATGTGATGAGTTGGAAGTCATCATCATATGGCATCCAATCAATCATATGGTTCACCTCATGGAAAAAAAATATCTAAAAATGGTGACCATATCATCTCCCACACTCCCCTTGGAGCATGTGCTGCAAAAAGAATGGAGGTCTTCTCTCCCAAAGGGCACATCCACCCCATGAGTCTCTCCCTCCTCTTGATACATATGGGGCTGCTGTTGATATATGGTTGAAACATAATGGTCTTCAAAAGAGACCCAAGCTACCCCATAAAACATATAAACCATGAAGTTCTTCCTCCAAAAACTTAAACTCTCCAAATAGCTCCTCCCGCATGAAGGAAAGAGGTGAAGCTTGGCAATCATGGGCTGCCCATTGTTTCCCCTGGAAAATACAGCATGTAAAATAGGGATAATCATACTCCCAATGGGAATCTTCAACTCATGTCCCACTTTCCAAACAAAGCTCCCCATGTACCAAGAAAAATATGTAATGCATGGAAGCAAGAACCAATAGAAGCAAGTTGTCACATGACAACCAGAAAGTGGATCATTGTTCCACCAATGGAACCTGCGTAGTGCACTCCTTGCCTACATCAAAATAGAAAGTAACAAGTGCTTTCCTAGCCACTTTTTTTCTGCCACAATCATCTCAAAATATGTATACATGAAAGTAAAAAATGGTGTAATTGGTGCACACCGAAAATCATGTGGCTTTCCCCCACAATCCACTGCTAAAATAGCCATCATATTTGCTGCAATAGACCATGAGCATAAAAAAACATATTATGCAAGAAGTAAATATCCTCCTTGATATAATATGATTCTCATAAAAATAAGAGAGTGCCAAACATAAAGCAAATTATTACCTCCCTCATCATGTACTTGGGTCTTTGTACTGAAATGGCTCAAGTGAAAACTCTCCCTCACTGCGACAGAGTAGGGAAGTGGTTGTGCCAACCATCTCATCATCTCTTGGGCTATGAATCTAGCCATATTCTGATATACATCCATTAGGATGCCCTCCCAAGTGGACTCCTCCATCAGTGAATAGTATGCACAAGAATGCATGAAAGGAGAATCCATAAATGATGCATGTAGGTATCTCCTCTTGTACTTGTGAGCCCAAATCAAGACGACCAAAATATAGTGAGGGGTGCTCCCATCCATTACTTCCTCATCCTCATCTCCTACATGCCTCCAAATTACATCACTTGTGAAGTGGTTTTGAGGACACTCCAACAAGTAATCCAAGCTCTTAAGTGACAGCGATGCTGGCCTTTGGAGTAGGGCCACTGTCATATCAAAGCTCCCCTCTTTTACATGAATCTTGCCAAAGACTCTCCCCAAAATATTTCTTCAATTGTAGAGCCCCTCCCATGAAGAAGGTGCTGCTTGGGCATCTACGGTCAAACAACAATCTTCTTGCACTATGCTAGTGCCTCCTCTTGCTCTTGCAACATCCAAATATAATCTGAGCAACAAGAATGTTTTTTGCTCCTCCATACTTCCACCACTCCAAATATGAAATGGGAACATAATGAAGGGTAAGAATAATTCCATCCCATCATGCTGCTCCCATGCTCTTTTCTGCCTCAAGGTGCAAGTATCCTGCCACCCTCCTTTCCTCTCCATACCCCATGAAAAGGAATGGGTCACATCTTGGCCAAACTCCCTCAAGAGCAACCAACACAGCATGTCTTCTTGCTACCCTGTATCATAGATTTTCAAGAGGCTCACCATCCTCTTGCCTCCCATCCACATCCACTCTGCTCCTTGTGGATGCTCCTCATCACTCTGCAACTTGGTATCTCTCCAATAAGAGCTACCATCCTCCCAAAACAGATTTTTATTTTTGCATTTCATGGGATACTGAAATGAAATTTCCTTCATGATCCATATCTCAAACCCCAACCTCATGTGTGGTGCATGAATCATCAAGGGTGTATGAGAATGATGGCACAGTGCAGTGAAATTTCCTTTCTCAAGACAATCAGCATGCAATAATGTACAATCATCCATGATAGATAAAAACTTAGGCATACCTTGGAGGGATTTGGAAGAATCTTGTGTTGTGCTCAAGTGTGCTGGCTGCCTCAATAGCTGAAGATGAAGGGTGCTCCACCATGACCATGACAGCGCTAGTATGGGCCTCTTCAACTGGTGGGGAGGGCTCCTCCCTCCTTTGGCCAAATCTTCTGATCAAGATCTAGGAAAAATCAGTAAGAGTAGAAACCCTTGCATGTCTCCCATGGCTAGACCACCAAGCCTTTGCTGCACATGTGAGTGACCCATCAAACGTAGACAATAGAAATCTATTGCCTTTCATCATCCCATGACTGTGGGCTCTTCTTTCCTCTTTCTACTGAAAAAATTGTGAAAAAGATAGAGTCTCTTGGAAGACTCTAGGGTTTTCTCTATATTCAGCAAGATATTCACTTAGAATTTCGAATTCCAAGTGCTCTTCATGCTTCTGCTCTGCTTCTTTGTGAGAATAGGAAGTGCATGGTCCTTCATCTTCTCCATTTTCTATCTCCTCAACCTCTTTGGAGAGGTTCTCGCTGGATCTGAAAACTATTGAGATTAATCTCATCCTTTGCATCATCTTGATCTCTTTTGTCTCTGCAATTCAAATTTCCACAATCTGGGCCAATTTTGAAGCTCTGATACCACTATAATGTTCCTTTTTCAAGAATATCAACAATCATAAATCTATTCCAGAGATTGACTGAAGGGGAATTTACCGGATATTTCACCTTCTCAAGGAAGTGTGAGATCCGGAGGCTATCTGGCCCTTTTCAGACTCTATCTATAGAGCTTCTTGAAGAATCTCGCTCGAAAGTAAGCTACAGCAATATGAAAACTCGAACAAGTAGCAGCAATGAAATATCAACTCATATGGTGCAAGAAGAGAGCATAGCTATTATATAAAATGCAGCTGCAATTGTGTATACAAATCTTGAGGAAAATACCTCTCAAGATAGGCTAAGTCAGCCTCAAGAAATAATATACATGAAAGTGAAAGCACACTGCTACACAAAGACTAGTCAAGCTATGACTGCGCAGTTACATGAGGAGACTGCACCATATAAAATGGAAATAAGATGATATATCAGTGTTGGCTCAAGAAATGAGGGGGAGAAAGCTCTCAACCCCTGAAAACACTAGTACAAAAATCCTTAGAAGGATTGGCTATAATACATGTACCAAATGATATAATACAAAAATGTTGGAGTTGTAGTGTAGCAGCTACAACTCAATAATAATACATGAATGGAGAAGGGGAAGAATGCTGCAAAAAATATAGCAACCTCCTCCAATGATCTTCTAAGTGAAAGTCTGCCCCTTTCACTGAAGATTACACTCTCTAATCCCCAAGGTGAATCCTCCTGCAATTTCCCTCTGAAATAATGCTGTAAGAGGGAGAGACTGCGCTGGGACTGAGATGAAACACTTGGCCCAATGCCAAAATCTGTAATAAAGCTCCGGGGATCTCCTTTGCTGATCTCCTAGAGAAATATTGAGCTCCTCCTCCACAAAAATAGCTCCGGAAATGGGTGATGGTGATCCCTCACTGCTACCCCCAACAACTCCAATGTTTCTGCCCAACAGAAATGTTGTAGCTGAAAGAGGTGACTTTGGCCACAAGCCTGGATGTGAGGAAGATGAATAAAAACTCCTCCAAGGCCTCCCAAGGAAGAGAAGGGAACTCCTAAACAGGAATCCCTCTTGTGCTAAGCAACACAAGCTATCTCAGTTGAGCAACTGAAGAGAGCTAAAAAATCGAATTCTCAAGCATAAACTGAACAATGGCTCTCCTTCACCATTTTATGTCAAGGAATGCTTCCTTGCCATGGACCCCACCCATTAGGGTTTCTCTCATCCTCTAATTTCCCTCCTTTCAAAACTGTGCAGTCTTCTTGTGCAAGATTCTCCTCTTAGCCACATTGTTGACTTGGTCAACCATGGCCTAGTTTACTTGCTTTTGGCCCTTTTCACACTAGGGACTGCCAAATTTAGCCAATTAAGTGACTCTTTTCACCTTAGGAGAGTTTATTTTTCCGCTACATGGGCTCCCTTACCCATTTTATTCCTTTTACTAAAATAAAAGAAAAATTAATGTTCCAATTAACATAGTGAAAATTTTGGAACATTACAGAAGTGACCTTCCAGCATAGTTTCCAAGTCTCATCACAGCATAAATCTTTCCAGCAGCAGCTCCACAAATCAAACTCTCAATTGAAAATTCTCCATCATTTCTCTACTCAAATTATTCCTTCTCAAACACTTAGATATGTGTTCAATTTATAGTTGAATTGTAGGTTTTTTTGCAATCAATAGCTTTCCAAAAATAGGCAGGACATGTTTCCATTCATATAGATGTCAAATGGACACTTGGATCCGAAGCTTGACACATGTGAACTCTTCTAGAAGGCACTGGCCAAGTGGAGATTCTGGAACAATGAGAATTCCGCTCCCAATGTGACCAACGCACCTTTGAATGTCGAGAAGTGCTTTGCGGAGCAACCTTGCATGGGGCTACCTGCATATGCAAGGCACTTAGGCCCCTTAGAGCCTACGTTGGTGAGCTTTCATATGCTAAATAATAAGCTTCAAACCATGGAAACCTTTGCTTGATGAAAGTCTTGCTTAATTTGTCATGTTTTCTGTCTTATAGCATATAGCACCTGAGATGATAGGGAATGATAGACCCTTGATCATCAGTCCTGGAGATGATGCCTAGTTAACCAGGTCATTGGGAATGGTGCCCAAATTGACCTATAACAATTGCCCCCTAAAGCATGAGATCCAAATATTAAGAACATTTGATTGAGATGCTTTACGCTGTGATGAGCCTGGAAACAAAGCAGAATGGTCACCTGCATCAATCTTACAATACATTACATCATGATATATCCTCTATTGATCATAATTTCTAAGGGTAGGCATTCCCATAGTTAGCACTTAAAACAATCTAATAACATGTACATAATTCAAAAAGTCGTCTACATTGGAATGTTGCCCAGATGCAGACACGCCTACAAATATAGGCCCATGTTTGGATGAAAATCTGTATGTAAGGTCACCGTACAGATGATGTGTACAACAATCTTGAAATCGCAGCCCAGATGGCTGAAACCAGATCCAGGGTCTTCTTATCTTGTTCACTCGATCATTTGGGTACATGTCTAGCCATGCGAATATATGATTTGTCATCGAACATGGAAAGACATCATTTGATTACCAGCCAATGATGTGAGTTGTTAACAGACACGAGAGAACCACCATTAATTAAAATGGCCCTCAAGGTACTGCAGTACATTTTGTAAGGCATGAATAGATGATTTGATGTCGAACACCAAACAAAATCTTTTAGTCAAAAGTTTGGAAGCGAGGATCTTTTCGATGTTGTAACAAGCCTCATGGTACTGGAATCTGATGTTTCTAAGTGAGCTTCCTGGATATTGATTTGTTGTCGACAGGAAGTCACCTTATTGAAAAACTAGAGTTACTGATTTCAGAGACAAGGGTATGACTTGATATAGCAATTTTCAGGGATGAAGGTCATGAAAATGAAGGTTTACGATTATTGCAGATGGATGAGTTTTTAATCACTGGATGACTTCTCTTGAACATATCAGCAACACTGTGATGAGTTGGCAACATTGACCCAAAACCGAAGTGAAGGTATGATGAACCATAGGTGTGAATGAACCGTCAAGATGATTACCCAACACGGACATGGAGTGAAAGAAGTGTCATGTTCAAGAGCGACTTGCTAGCAAAAAGAAACTTTACTTACTTTTCCCAAATTTTCCCTGGTCATTTGTCGACCAGTACCTCTTTATATTTTAACAAGCTTGAGGAGGATAACATTTGCTTGATCTATAATTCAACCCTTCAGGCGAAAAAAGTATCGCTATTTAATAATTTAACGAGTCTAGCAATGAATGAAACTCGATTCTTGCCATGATCAACAAGCCCATCGCTATTTTATGTTTTAACGAGCTTAACGACAATGATAGCTCGGTCCTTTTTCAAATTTAGAGATTCTGAAAAAGAGGACGAAAGAGAACTCAAAAAGTACTTTTTTGTAAATTTGTCTCTCAAATCTGAAAAAGTGTAAAATAATATTTGAAAGAACATCTTTGGTCATGTTTAACCAAGGCATTCCTTTTTCATAAATAATCCATCTCAGTCCGGAAAAGGGTTAAACTTATACTGAGTAGACATCAGTTCATTTACTTTAACGAGCTCAAAATGACAAGTGCTCGGCAATATTTTCACATTATCAGTCTGAAAAGAGCTGAAATAAGACTCCAGGGGTTCCTTTTTCATTGATATCTAAGCTCAAAAGAGAGATAAAAGTTCACCTCAAATCCTTTTTCATTTTTAACAAAGCTCGAAAAATAAGGAGAAAAATCATGCTTTGTGGTCAAGTCTTTCTTTGAAATAAATCTGCACAACTAACCTGTTTGTCAGTTGTATTTCCTGTTCAGAACAACATCAAATGGATTAAAAATACCTGTTTCATGATAAAAACATAATTAAACTATATTCATAGCAATAAATTTAAATTGCAATCAATTAAATGACTATATAAAGTAGTTTCACTATTCATTTTTACCATTCCATAGTTACCATTGGCATTTTGGAGCTCTGAACCTGACTTTGCCCCCGAACTTCAGTCGTTGATTGCGGTCATTTCTGTGGATGGATTTCATTGCTGTTTGATCCAAGTTAGTAGCATGAACCTCCTCTTTCTTTCAGTATTCATTTCATTACCATTCCTTTCATTTTTTTAGGTTTTTAAGGCCACTAGGGTAAATTCTGCCCAAATTGAGGGAAATGCACCCCTGAATTTCGAAACCTACATTGCATAGCAGGTACAGTGAAGGGTACCTGCATGTGCAATGCACTGTCTCAGCCCAGGGAGTGCGTTGGGCGCAATTGATCCAGGTGGATATTGGTGGTCACCCGCCTATTCCACTTGGGGCTCCACCGTTGTCTCTTTTAGTTGTTCATTTTCGGCACAGTTTACTATTTTTAGCAGTTTTTCGGGTCCTAAACTTCCGGAGCCGTTTTGAGGCCCTAAACGACGTTTTTTGGGAAAACGGAGAGCAACATGGGTCCATGGATCGATGTTGCTCATTCCAAATTTGTAGTCCTCGGATAGATATTTCTAACGAGGTATGGTACACGTCAAACGGAGATCGTATGCCAAAGTTACGCCCCTGGGAAGTTGAAACACCAATTTACCCAAACGGGGCCCATAGTTTTGGCGTTTCATCTCCTAGGGTTAGGGTTTTGGCTGTTTAGGATTTCCCATTGTTTCTAAATGATAAATAGGCCCTCGAGCCTCATTGCAACTCAGTTCAGAGGCCTGTAGCCGCCACATCTCTTCTCAGAGATAGCTACCAGCGCCCTAGCTAGTTTTATTTCCATTCTGTCTGTAAGCAAATTTCAGTTCTTTGATATTAATGAAATGAAGTATTATTTCCGCTGCATCGTTGTATTTCTGTTTCGATGTTTATTCTGTTGCGTTCTTGCATAAATCCGGATCAGCAGTTGAAGTTTTTGGTTTTCATGCTGTGTTCAAAATTTGCCTAGTTTTTTGCAATGAATGGTATCTAATGGATATTATGGTTGATTTTTAGGTTTCCATAGGATTATAATGACGATTACATGGAGAGAAAGAGAACATGAAGAACAATATATGATTTCCTTGAATGATTCGGGTACTGTAAGAGCCTTAAGAGATTGCGGGCTACTTAAGTACTTCAAATTGTCGGGAATGAGGCAACAAATAGAACTCCTAGAATTCCATGTTCAAGCATGGGATCTGGCGATAGAGGCATTTCACATAAAAAATCAAGTGTTGTCCATAACAGTTGAGGATGTGTATTTTCTCACAGGTTTGTCGAGGAGAGGTTTCCCATTTCTCTCACACGGTCTACCATTGGAGGAGAGACAGTGAGGGATTATGTTATGCAGTATGTTATCCATGATCAAAACCTAACAAATATGGAAAAATAAACATCCAGGATGTCAAGGATTTTCCTTTAAGAACCATCCTTTTCACGATCGCTAAACTAGTTGTCACTGTTACACTCCATGTAGCGAACAGATCGTATATGTAGTATGCGCTAGAGTGCTTAGAGCCAAAAAATTTCAACTGATATGAAGCTATTCTATCTCAGATAAAGGAACAACTGAATAAATCAAAGGGAGGAAGGAAGAAAAATTTCAGCTATGGTTCAATCCTTATCTCCTTCACTTTGGAACGGATTCCACTGATGTAGCCACAACATGTAACATTGGATATATCTAGTCCTAGAGATCCTTGAATGCAGAGATGGGTAGAACTTATGGGTCGGCATGCAGGCCAATCGACTATTGTGTTCTCGAATGCATTCTTCGCCTGGTTTCGGCGATAGATTATCGCCATCGATGAGTAAGCATACGCAGGCGTCGACTTCCAAGGAGATCCAGATCTAGTTTTACCAAAAGGCGCTCAGTGGGGTGCAATAGGTAAGAATGATTTGACCATGTTTTTTGATTTTTATAAGGTTTATACAATGTTTTTCTTTTTTTATTTCTTTCCAAGACTAAACTAAATGTTTAATGTAATGCAGATATTGGTCGCGTTCAACCAATAGAGGGACCAGAGCGCGAAGTGAATGCGCCAGCAGAGAGGATTTTCAGGGGAGCAACCCTTCATGACCTTGATATGGCTGAGACTCTTGCTGAGCTCCAGTAGCACATAGAGGGGTTGAACATTGGGATTCCAGATTGCCGGATCGAAGAGCTTCCCATGCGACTGCAGTGACACACAATTTGGGTTCCTAGCCATTAGATGTGGTTGCTCCGTAGGATTGCTAGATCTATAGCGTGCTATCATGAGCACCACTAGTTTACTTGTGATTTTTTGCATACATTTTGAGGTTAGATGACCAACGTGTCTTGGGCACAAATTTTGTAAAAACCTATAACTATCTATCTATGTGTTTTCAGATTTTTCCCGATGTTTAATGCGCAATCCAATTCAATGATGTGAATTTTTTCTTTATCTATTTCATAAATTTCTGTCTAAAACTTAATTAGCTAATGAATCAGTTAAATTGTTCAGATTTCTGGAAATGTGTTGATATTGAATGAAATCAAAATGTATCTCCAAAATTCGAACTCTTAGGAACAATCTAAGAAGTGTTGGATTTCTAACAGAATAAATACTAGTAAGTTGTAGTATCAGAAGTTGTGAGTCTAACCTTATGATTATGCGGTTAATACCAAATTAAATGGCATCAGAGAGAATTTAGATCAACGTTCTATACTCAGTGATATTGTTCGTCGATCTACCGATACAAATCCCTTGAAAACTCACTAACTCGTCATTCGGAGTGAAAATGGCCCACGCTGCAGAGGATAGATTATGCGTACTACAACTAGCACCATCAGCATATCCAACAAATGGTTCCGGAGATTCAATCATCTGCGATGAAATTTAAAGTGGATTGCTAACGTTAAGAAAACTCTAAAAAACAAATTAAGATAGTGAGTGAAAATCAACATCATATAAATAATATAATACAAAAAATTACTACGCTCATGATTTAAGCATAGTAACGTTTCAAATACAACCCATTTCTAGGTTGTTCCATTGGAATTCTATCGTAATCAACTAACTTGTAGGCACCCTTAGCAAGAACTCTTTTGACAATATAGGGGCCATGCCACAATGGCTCGAATTTCCCTGTACCTATTACATCAGCTTCTTGGTCATAAAGAAGGACCAAGTCGCCCTCTGAGTAGATGTGAGGCTAGACATTTTTGTCATATTGCGCTTTTATACGTCTCTTATGCGCTTCGTTGGCCAATTGGGCTTCACGACGCGTTTCATCTAGATGGATGAGGTTAAGGAGACACGCTTCTTCTTCTGAGGTGTCAGGTAACAAGTCTATCGCGAGTTTTAACGATGATATTTCGCATTGAATTGGTAAGATAGCTTCCAAACCATACACCAATTGAAAAGGAGTAAATCCGGTTGTGTTTCTCACCGAGGTTCAATACGCCCACAAGGCAGAGTATAGGATCAAGTGCCAGTTCCTTTTACGGACTCCTATCATTCGTTTAAGAATTTTGTTAATAGCCTCAACTTGTCCATTTGATTATGGATAATAAGGAGTAGAATTATTATGATACAATACTAACTTGGCTACCAATTCAGATATCATATGGTTGCAAAAATTCTTCCCATGATCCGTAACTATAGCCTGTGGGACCCCAAACCGTGCAATAACATGGTTGAAGAAAAACAATGCAGTTTTTTTTCCTGTGTTGTTGAATGTAGGCGTCGCTTCGGCCCATTTGATAAAATAGTTGACTGCGACAATAATATAACCATGCCCCCTGGACAAAGGAGGGTTATAGGTCATGAAGTGAATACCCCATTTCGTAAATGGTTCAGCAGAGACAATAGGATGCATTGGCGCTGGCAGTTTGCGGATTTTACGGTCATAAATCTAGCATGCATGATAACTTCTGACTGCGAGGATACAATCTCGAAAAATAGTAGGCCAAAAGTAACTGGCGTGGAGTATCTTCTACATGGTAGCATAACCAGATAAATGTCCACCACAAGCCCTAGAATGGCAATCATTTAACACTTTTTTGGCCTCCTCATGAGTGAGGCACCTCCTTAAAATGGTATCGACACCATGCCGATAAAGTGTATCACCAACGATCAGATAATCTTTGGCTTGGTATCGAATACGTCGTTGATCAGATCGAGAGGTATTAGGTCGAAAAGTTTCGGTTTGGAGATAAATGATGAAATCTCCATACCAGGGATCAGATGATCCGATCAGAAACAGAGACTCGTCTAGAATAGATGGTTTCTATGTAGTTGCATTACTATCAGAGGGAAGGTCACAGAGAAGCTCAACCAAAACTAAAGACTTCTTTGACTTGGATTTGATGAATTCCAAATCAAATTCCTGCAAAATGACGATCCATTTTGAATATTTGCCCCCCATAAATTGACGTGATAAGATGTAAGTCATGGGGTTGCAATCTGAAACTATTTTTATTTTTCGGAGCAGGATATAATGGCAAAATCTTTGGACAGCTTAAACAGCTGCCAAGGCAAGATTTTCCACGTACAAGTACTTAACTTTTGTATCATTGAGATTACGACTCAAATAATAGATCAGATGTTCAATTCCATCTTCTACTTGGACCAAAACCATAGCAATGGTCGTTTCAGCCGCGGCGATATATAGGAAATAATCATTTTGATAATTTGGAGGATACATTAATGACGCTCGGACAAGATGGTCCTTGACAGCACCAAAAGAAGCTTGCGCAACTTGGTCCCAATGGAAGGGAACCCTCTTTTTCAATAATCGAGTAAATACTTTAGCCATTTCGGCATAGTTTGGAATGAACCTTCTCAGGAAGTTAGCCTTTCCTTGAAGTTTTTATATCTGAAGTAGGTTTGATGGTGCAGGAAAATCAAGAATGACCTATACCTTCAGTGGGTCTATTCAAATTCCTTCTTTTTAAACTATGAATCCAAGCAATCAACCAGAACCATCACAAAACACACATTTGTGTGGATTGAGGTGTATCTTGTAGTGTCAGTAGCGTAAGAAAATAGCTCTCAAATGCATCGGGTGATTAGTCCGATCTCGTGAATGCGTTGGTAAATCATCTAGATATGGTTGAACAATGTGCTTGATGTCGTTGAAAGCATAATCCATTGCTCTCTAAAAAGATGCCTAGTGTTCTTTAAACCAAATGGGAGTTTCCTATATGCGAATGTGCCCCAGGGACAGATGAATGCTATCTTATGTTGGTCATCTGGGTGGATATTGATTTGATTGTAGCCAGAAAATTTATCCATGAATGAAAAAATTTCGCATCCAGCATAGTCGTCAATAATCTGGTTGATAAAGGGAGTAGGATAGTTGTCTTTTGGACAAGCATGATTGACATCCCGATAATCGACGCACACTCTAATTGTTCCTTGTTTTTTCATAACAGGAACGATATTGGAAACCCACTCAGTAAGCGTAACGGTGTAAATGAAACCAGCACACAAAATTTTTTCAACTTTTGCTTTGATGGATGTAGCTTTCTTCGGATGAACAGGACGAAGTCGTTGACGCACCGGTTTGACATCAGGATACATATTAATAGTGTGTTCAACTATACTAGTATCTATGCCCGGAATTTCCTCGTAATACCATGCGAATACGTCACGAAATTCACGAAAAAGAGAGCGATATGAATCAAGTTCTAATGAAGAACAAGATACACCGACATGAATATTTTCTACAACGCCAGGTTTAGTCGAATTTTCTTCGATATTAGATAAATTTCGCTCAGATTCAATTGCATTAATCGGAAAAGAATTTGAAAATAAATTTTGAATGGAGGGTGATATAGCTCACTAAGATTGTTTTCTTCATAATCTGGAAGATGGGAACGATGATGATAATCTTCCCATGGTTCTTCTTCTGCCATCATAGCTTCCAAAATATTTTCATCTATCAAAAATTTTGAGGAAAATGGATCAGATGGAGTACCAAAATCTAATGAATGATCAACCCAAACACTCGACGACGCTGATTTCGGATTTTACACCCAAACCAAATATATTGATTTCTATTGTAGCTCAATAGGGCTGAGCGGTAAAACATCATCCAACATAGAAATATTAGAATCACCTGTACTCTTCCTTAAGCCAGATAGAGTGGAAGAGATCATGTAGCAGGTCTCTATGCTTGCAATTTCTGTCGACATCATGGGCGACGATAATGCAAAGGTTCCCATAAGAGTGGAATCCTTTAAGAGTCCTACACCAATGTTCTGGATTTCTAGTTGGGGTAAGTGAATATATGGAACGCTTCCAGTATCCTAGGAAGCGGAGGCAAAAAAGGATAATTGATTAATGACTATTATTGTACCTTTATGAGGAAAGGAAACCATTCTAAAATATGTAGAAACAATGGTAGTCATCGCATATACCCATGGTATTCTGAGTAAAATATTATAGTCAAGGGGTCCGTCAAAAACCTCAACATCAATACTTATTGTTTTGCCCCCTAATTCAACTTGCAAGTTATTGATAATACCACAAGGTTTATATGTTCTTCCATCAAAATCCTTCAACATTGTTGATGATTGTGATAATCGCGGTGAGCCAAGTGACTTCCAACAATTTAGAGACATAATGCATGTAGATTCTCCCTCATCAATAATAGTGCGATGAACAAGGTGATTGAGAACATTTACTTGGATGGAGAATGCCAATTCTGCTGGTAATTGCTGCATATAACCCGTATGATTAAAGACGACAAGATTAGAATCAGTCGGATCAATTCCACCAATGGCTAATAATAAAGCCTGCTTCTGGGAGGGAAAATTTGTAATACCTAAAGAGAAGACATAGTTGAAGGGGATTGAGCCAAATATTCAACTATATTATAATTTTGTGCAGCTCTTGCTCGAGGATTATATGTCGATTTATGAATTACTCCCTTCGGTGGCTTAATCATCAATTTAGGGATAACAAGAGGTGGTAATGATTCATTAGATGGATTCGTTATCGAGGTAGTAGGTTGATCAGTGGTCGGACTACCATATTCTTTATTCCGCGTCGACACCAAAATAACTTGTGAAGGTTTTGTGGTGGATAACATTAACACTTGGGAACTAGGAGTTGGATCCATAGCAACCAAATTTGTGTCCGAATTTGGAAATGGGTCTATCAACACAGCTGATGCATGAGAAGTCTTGATGATTTTTGAGACTTCAGCACGGTGAGGACAATCCCTAACAAAGTGTTCCTCGTTACAGATTATGCATGGATAACGAGGTTTCCGTGATCCTGATGGTTGATCAGATGATCGTTCCTGCGGGTTAGAAGTTTGCTTTTTCTTTGATTTCCCATTTTTCTTACCTCCTGGTTGCTTATCACTTTTGCCTTTGTCAAATGACACGGCATTAATTTCGAAATTTTTCTTTTTCTTTGATTTCCCCAGCGGATTCGCCATTTTTTTGGGCTAGAATTGTAATCTATGGATAAATTACACTTCCCTAGACAGGTGTTAGTCTGGAACAACAAATGAAAGACTATACTACTATTTCTCCTAACTTAGAATAGATACACAGAGAGGATTGCATGCAGTAGTGTTGTGTGTGTTCACAATACCTATCAAGTCGTCTCCAGCATGAGAGTCCTTGATTTGAGGAGGAACATTGAAATTAGATCGCGGCACATTTGGTATTTTTTCATAGAGTGTGCCAAACTAAGTATAAATCAAGTCTAAATATTGGGCACGAGTGATAATTTTCTCTTCTGTCATGATGCCATATTTAGCCACATCCTCAGTTATAGATGGTAATGGGTACTTAATGAACTATTCAGCAAGGATTTGATCAGGAAAAAATTTCTTAACCATTCGTCGACGGCGATGCCATTCATGAATATGATCTGAAATGTGAGTAGCATTACTCTGTTTGAAGTTGGTCAAGAGTTCCATTCCAGTTTCGTATCTGATCGATAACTGGAAATGGGTCAAAAATATAGTAGCCAAGGCAGTGAAATTATCAAAATAATCTCTAGGTAATTCAATGTAACATTTAGCTACCGGACCTGTGAGCGTTTGCTGGAAAATACGTAATCAAACAAAATCATCATTTAGGGAATTTGATGAACACCATAAATGATAAGTCATAACATGAGTTGATGGATCTTCTCCAGGGTTTCCATTGAATTTAGGAATGTCAGAGGGTAATTTATGAGGTATCACCAGCCACCAAGGAGTATAATTGATAGGATCATTGGTTAACCAGTTTAAATCTGGTAATTCCAAGGTTGCAACAAAAGGCAATTGTCGATTAAGTTCAGTTTGAGCATAGCCAGGATAAGATGGAATTTCTTGGGCAACAATTCTTTGAGCACCAGCATATGGAATTTCATGTTGGTAACCCAGATAGGGGTTGTTTTGCATAGAAAACACTTGAGAATTATATTGACCAAAACCTGGATATGATACTTGTTGAAATGAAGTTTGAGGGATTTCTGCCTGTGGCTGCCAAGGGGTCTGTCCACCAATGTTATAACCCAAATTAGTGTAAGTTGGATTCGGTTGATATGTATATCCAGATTGCATTTGTGACACCCCATAAAATGGTACACCAGCTTTTGAATAAATGATCCCTGATACAGGGTGTTGTAAATTAACCAAAGGATTTTGAGTCTGTGGACCCAACATTTGATGATATTGAGTTGAAGAGCTTGCCTGATAAGGTTGATGTACAAGATTTTGAATCTGTAACAGGGGTATAGATGTATTAACAAGTGGTATTGAAGTGGGTGTAACAGGTTGAATTGGTTGATACGATTGGACAACCGTTTGTGGTTGGATAGGAAGAGTGGGCTGCCATTGACAAACATTGATGTCAACATTAGTTTGACCAAAATGTGACTGAGTACTATCGTATTGGGTGACCATAGGTTGCTCCCTAGCATAAGGAGGATAATAAGACGGAAAATATTGTTCCCCGAATGCTGGGAGTCCATTTGATATGGTACTTAAAGGAATTAACACATAAGGACCGCCTTGATATTGCCCTAATGATGGATGTAATGATTCAAGTTGTTCAATACTAACTATAGGACTACCATTTAAAACACTAGATGATGACATTGGTAAAGACCATGGTCTTGAAGATTAACCAGAGAAAATTCCAGACAATGATTTGTAGCCTGTTGGGACTGAAGAGCCACCATGTAAATATGACTCTGGTGAGGTTGTGAACATCGACGGGGTAGCGAGGTAGGAGATGACGTAATTGGAATAACAGACCCAACTGAAGATGTTGGTTCAGACATGGTTGTATGACCAAATGTATACTCTCCGAAATCAACGGGAGATTGAATGGCAATGGGATCAACAAAATAAGATGGAAACAACTGAGGAAAAGCCTAGTATAGGTAAAGGTCTCCCCCAAAATGGGTTTGACTTAAATGTGTATCAGGTTGTGGGATTTCTTCAATCACGATTAAACTAGGAGGAAGAACTTCACCGTCAGGCCCAAAATATATTTCAGACGGTGACTGTGTGATATAGGAGTTTCAGTGGCTACAGATATTTGTGGAGTGACCAAGGTAGGAACAACTTCTGGTTGTTCAGGATTCAAATTTTCTGGAAAAGAAGAGACAGGATCTGGATCAATTTGTGATTGAACAACGTCGAGTCCAAGAGGTATGGTCTCAGCGATTGAATGGATCATGACCATGGGTAGCTGTGAAGACTCCATTTCGACAACAGTAAATGAACCGGGATGTGTGGAAACAATTTGAGCTAACTTTGGTTTAAATGATGATGTTTTGCAGATGTACGAATTGTACTTGATTCGGCAGATCGTGATCACCTTCGCCTACCAGAAGTAACTTATGGCGGTAAAGGTGGTTTTAAAGCTAATCTACGTGAACAACGGGGGGTAGGATTGTGTTCTTCCACAATTACTGATTTATTTTATCCAAAAACAAATTAAGAAAAAGAGGGTAATGCTAGGCAAAAGGGTTTACCAAGAAATTGAGAACTGCAGAATACCTCCTGGCGAACCAAGAAGTACGAGCAAGTAATCTCCCCGAATGTTGTGTTCGGTGTATCACAATTTCAGGGCGTCCGACTCAGTTCACTATGGATGGATAGCACCTAAAATTTGTCCTCCCAAATATACCCGAATGTATGTGGAGGCCCAAGTTCGTATTACTGTTGTCTGATGCGAAACCGCACAGTGAGAGCACCCCTTTATACTTATTGTATTGTAACACCACCCGATATACCTGAGAGTACGTGGACGAGCTACGATATACTTATGTATGTGGAGTGAGGTATCACACTCAGAATGTATCACAGAAAAGTTAACGACAGCTGCTATGTTTTACGACGTTGGAACACGCCTCTAGCCTAGACCTTCTAAATGTTATCGTTAATGTTCCAAAGCATTGTTAAGTAAATTGAGATTTATTTTATGTTGATCTTGCTTAAAAATTTTCCTTTTAGGTTCACCACAATGATGTATATAAAATTCCTAAAATGCAGCTAAGAATGATAAACAAAATTTCACTTTCAGCTTTTTCAATGAAGAACCTAGGTACTAAGGGAAGAGAACGCTAATTTTTTGAAAAAGAGAAAATAATTTGTGAGAAAACAAATCAATCAACAAAAAAAAAATCAATGAATCACAAACTAAATGCAGATTTCCTAATGTTCCTTTTGCAAAAAACACACAATCCTACATGCAAATGCAAGTTTTTCTTTTTAGTTTCCTTAATGTTATGAATGCATAAAAGAAACTAGGTGCACTAGATCAATAATCGAAATGTTTTTTACTTTCGAGAAATGAAGAATACAAACAAAAATTTATCTTTTGAAGGAAAAATGAGGATTTCAACAACAATTTCTCCTATCAAGGAAATGAAGATTTTATGACAATTTCCTATTTTGAAAGCAAATGATTCTTATTGCGACCATAAAAAATACTTTGAAATCAAATTGTCAATGATAAAGAAAAAAATTTCTAAACAAACATTGAACAAATTTTCAGCCAAAGGAGGAAGAAGTATATAGAGTCACTGGTCAATTGAGCATCAAAATTTTTAGAACACAGCAGCAAACAAAGCTAAAGCAAGTTGCAAAGTCAGATTCAAGGGAATTTGGTCCCTTTCAGGAGCCAACGCAGTCTCCAAGGGGATACAGTGCTCTGCAACGCAGGCTGGGAAGGGAGACAGTGCTCTGTAAAGCACTGTGCCCTGAATAAGGGTGTGTTGGGCGCAGTAAACAAAGAAAAAGCTACGGTTTGGCTCACTGTATTTGCAAATTAATGTATGAAAAATTCTAATATTTATGTGTAACAACTACTGGGTGGATTTAGAAAGAAAATCAGAGACTAAAAAACCTAAAACTAAGAGAAATTCTCCCCAGTGGAGTCGCTAGTTTGTTGGGCCAGAATTGTAATCTACGGATAAATTATGCTTCCCTAGATAGGGGTTAGTCTAGAAAAATAGGTGAAAGACTATACTACCATTTCTCCTAACTCAGAATAGATACACAGAGAGGATTGGATGCTTACTTGTTTCAGTTGCTTCTAAATGACTCCTTTTGTCGCTTCTGCTACAGCTTCAAATTCAAGTGGTTTGTTGGTTGAATGCTTCTTGCAGGAAATAACATTGAAACAGAAGAAGATGAAATAATATAGATATCTATTCAAGCTAGTTAGATAAATTAGTTAAGCATAAACTACATTCATCAACTAAGATCTTACAATATGGAAAATCAAAGTAGACATAGATGCATGTAGGGAGAAACAAGAAGTACTCTTTATTGATGATAGAAGGAGAGGTTACAACCTAGTGACTGATTTGAAGTGACCTTCCAGCATAGTTTCCAATTCTCATCACAACATAAATCTCTCCACCAGCAGCTCCACAAATCAAACTCTCAATTGAAAATTCTCTAGCATTTCTCTACTCAAATTATTCCTTCTCAAACACTTAGATCTGTGGTCAATTTATAGATGAAATGTAGGTTGTTTTGCAAACAATAGCTTTCCAAAAATAGGCAAGACATGTTCCCATTCATGTAGATGTCAAATGGACACTTGGATCCGAAGCTTGACACATGTGAACTCTTCTAGAAGGCACTGGCCAAGTGGAGATTCTGGAACAATGAGAATTTTGCTCCCAATGTGACCAACTCACCTTTGAATGTCAGGAAGCGCTTTGCAGAGTAGCCTTGCATGGGGCTACCTGCATATGCAACGCGCTTAGGCCCCTTAGAGCCTACATTGGTGAGCTTTCATATGCTAAATAGTAAGCTTCAAACCATGGAAACCTTTGCTTGATGAAAGTCTTGCTTGATTTATCTTGTTTTCTGTCTTAGAACATATAGCAACTGAGATGATAGGGAATGATAGACCCTTGGTCATCGGTCCTGGAGATGATGCCCAGTTAACCAGGTCATTGGGAATGGTGCCCAAATTGACCTATAACAACCATCAAAATCACCTTCAACAATTTCTCATGACTAAACACACCAAACCATACCAACAACATTAATCCTTTCATAAATCACCAATGCACTTTTTTCATCTCTAAAACAACTTTCAAATACCAAATATGATCATTCATTCACACTTGATGCATACCATCACTATGAATCTCATTGCACCAAGAACCTCTCTTCATCATCACTAACTCTATTGCTCGAATTATGCTTATAAAGAATTCTACATTGATATTTTGGTGTGAGACTTTAGTTCACTTCAAGTCTTCCTCCATGCATATGTTAGGGTCCCGTGATTTGGAAGATTGGCAAGCCAAGTGACAAGGTAACATCAAACCAAATTTGGAGCCTTAGGACCTAGCCTTCCTGGACTCAGAGAGGGCTCTCTCTATTACGCAAAGGATGTAAACTTGCTTGCTTTTTATGTATTTGATTTTAGGCTAGTTTTTAAGTATGTTTTTAGTTTGTTTTATGTTTTTGGGGGGAAACTTATCAAAGGATAAATAGATAAAAGTTTTTCAGATCAACTGGGCTATGGGATCGAAACGGTCGAGGCTGTCTCAAATGGTGGACAAGGTATATTGCAGGGCCGATTTGGTCGAGATAAATGGATTCTCTGGGTGTAAGTGAAATGAGATGGACACTAAGTTTGTGAAAGACAAAGAGGTTTTAAGCATAAATATTTTTACAGCAAACATTCATGTGGTAGGGCTAACCATTAATCACTATAAATGAAACTCAAACTGATAGATGCAGAAAATAAACAATCAGGTGATGCATAGAAGTATAAGACCCTCTAACTTTGGGAAAATCACCTTCAGACTTTTGGGAAAACAAATAAGACAAACAAACAACTCAATCTATGAAGAGGGAATTCCTAAACATCATATCTTGAGCTATCAGGAACTTTGAAATAAGACTGCAGAGCATGGACAAAGGGCAAGATTGAAACAAGACCTCTTTGACTTAACTAAGACAATCAATACTTCAAAGAGAGATTTCAGAGATGGAGTTTTGATTAGCTATGAGTAAGCAAGGCATACCATGAACCATACTAGACAACATACATAATAACCATTAATGAAACTGATAACAAATTCTTAGGGTACCAAAGAGCAATTAAGAATTATTTGACATAACCAAGAAAGAAGAAAAACATAGAAGCTGTAATGAATCAGGAAACTTGAGGTGCCTCCATGGGCATGTCTCAAATCTATTCTTTACTAACCTACAGCAAGCAAGAAGCATGAAAACATGTATGATAAACTAACGAAACATAACAGATAAGGAACACAATACCATTCACCAAGCCATGGAATCCTACAAACAATCCTCCTCCACCATCCAAGTCAAGAAAGAGATCATCCACTTCATGAGACAAAGTATTTCTCCAAAGCTTGTAATGCTATGTATTTCTCTATAACATCAAGTTTAGCCTCTGGTTACAATAAATTCTCTTGGATTATATAGGCCAAAGAGAAAGAAACCCTCCTAGAGCATCTAGAAGGCCTTTGGCCTAATACAAATATCTGATTTTGTCCTTGAGGCTTTGCAAAGCCCAAGGCACAAAATATCTTCAAAAATATCTACTTAAGCTAATAATAGAAAGAAAATTGAATTTTAATCTCTTACATGGAGTTAAAAATAGCTAAATGCACATTTGGATGATCATATTCAGAAAACTGCTTTTTTAGCCAAAATGCTACAGGAGTTTAGCAATAGAAAGAAGTTTGTTTTGCAGACAACTTTTAAGGGACCCCCTAATGTCAAAATGAGGCCCGTGATAGCTTGTTCAAAATCCCTAGATGTCTAGTTTCTGGAACTACTTTATTTTTCCCAAAATTATCCCTGGAAGTCTGTCAAAAGGTGGACTGAGTAAAAAAACCCAGGAGAGTCTCATCTGCTGATATGTGAGGCAGAAAGGTGAATTTTCACTGATTTTTGCCTCTTTGGGAGACCAAAACACCTCATTTTGATCTGAAAACTTGTGAGTAGCTGCCCCCAAATTTAATACATCCAAAAAAATGACTTTCATGAGCTGAGGATGCTCCTAGCACCCATGGCAGTGCCTAGAAAAATGTGCAATTAGGGCCAAAAAACAAAAAAAACAAGATCATGTCAAAATTTGCTCAATTTTGGCGAGAAATAACCTTATGGGTTCTTAGAAGCATGCAAGGAAGCAGAGGCCAAGATTTCAAGCCTAGATATTCCTTTTTCCCTTTTTTCCACTGGACGCCTCCTTTGGGCAGTTTTGAGCCTTTCTTGAGCAAGTTTGAGTTTTCTTTGGGCAAATTGGTTCAGTTTCTTGTAGTGCCCGGTCATCTTCCTTTGCAAACCAAAGTCTCTGTTTTCCTTCTATAATTTATCCTCCAAATGCTTGTTGGCTCTTTCAAGCCATGATTCTTTATCATTTTCTATCTCTTGGGCAAGCAATTGTGTGAGAGGATAAGATCGAACAAGGGTTGCTTCTTCTTCCTTCTGTTTCTCCAAAGCTTTCCTAAGACCCATAGTCTTAGGCCTTTTTCTTACTGGCTGCTCTTCTTCCTCAATATTATCAAATTCGCCCATATACTCTTCAAGCTTGACTTGTGCTTTGTATGCTTCCCTTAAGTATTTGAATGCTCGGGCTTCATAAATTGCCATTTGCCCACTCATTTGTTTATTTTTCATTTGTAGAAAATGTATGAGGTCCTTTGACCTTTCTAGATCAGCTTCTAAGTCATGTATTTGGGCTTCTCTGTTTTGCAAAAGTGACTCAAGAATTCTAGCTTCATCTTCTCCAGCATCACTGTCTATTTGTATGATGTCAAACTCCCTTTCTTTTTCATGACTACTCTCCTGTTGTTCAACTTTTTCTTTGCCCTTGCTTTGGATAGACTTCTTGGCTCCTGTTCTTTTTGGCAATTCAACAATACTCTTCTTAGGAAGTTTGCCTCTACTTCTTAGCGCCCTAGTGACATTACTAGTCACTGCTGGAGTGATCTTCTTCTTTGCATATTTGGTGTTTTTAGGCTTCACCACTTTTGGAGGAAGAGTCATGGCCCCTTGCCTAGGAGAGGCAGCTAGCACATGCTCTTGGCTATGTTGAGGAGAAGAGAGAGAAGGTTTTATCACTAGCACTTGTTCAACTTGATCTTTTACATTGCTGCCTTCATCATCACTTGCTTTTCTTCCCTGTTCATTGTTTTCCTCATTGTTTTGAGTTTGTTTAGGGCTACCACCTTCACCTTTATCACTGTTTTGAATTTGTTGAGGGTTGCCTTCATTGTGACTGTCTTCTTTAGACTTTGTGTGTGGGCTGCCACCATGGTCACTTTGCATGCTGTCACCTCCCTCATTGTCAGTTTAAGGACTGTTTTGATGTTCATCATCACTACCTTGCTTAGAATCTTCATTGTTCCCTTGAGGACTATCCTCCTGATCACTGTGCTGCTAATGGTCACTTTGTCTTTCATCATTGCTTTGAACCTCTTCCCTTTGCTCTCTATCACCACTAGCTTGTTGCTCTTCATCATCACTACCCTGTTTGGAATCTTCACTTTTCCCTTGCTCATTTTCACTGCTTTGTTTAGGGCTACTTTTCTCTTCATCCTCACTAATTTTTTTAGTGCCACTGACTTCCTTATCACCAATAACCTCATGCCTACTTTCATAAGACTGCTCTTTTTCACTATCAATCATGGGTGATTTTTTCCTTTGAGGATTATTTTGACTTGATGGAGGAGAGGCATAGTGAGTGGAGGGTGAGGAGGATATGTGAGATGGGCCATGAGATGAAGAGGCAGTAGCAAAATCTGGATGAGAAATGAAAGTCTCCTAAGACACTCCTTTCTTTTCAAGCTAGTGAAGGATGATGATTTTGATGAGAGAATGATGGAAAAGACTAGCTTTTTGCTGAATAGGAGGTCTCTTTCGAACAAGAGAGGACATCTTGTCTATGCTTTTGCAGAGGAAGAAAGGGAGATTTAGTAACTGAGTCCTTATGAAATTCATGAGAAGCCTGATGTGACAGGAATAAATCTGGGAATACCTCCCTTCACATGTGAAATACTTCATGATAACTCTCATGAGGGGAGCATAGCTACTCAATAAGTGAGAAAAAGGGAATATATCTTGGCAAGCATCCTGATGGTCTGGTTTTAGGAAGGGTTTATAGTGATTTAGATCTAGGTATGCTTTTTTGAACCACTTTTCTCCTATATAGGGAATCTTAGTTGCTTTGGAGACAACCCTAGGAGTGAGTTTAAAGTCCATACCTGCTAGGTAGACATGTTTTCCTTGCAGCCTCAAGGCAAACAACTGTGTTAAGGGAGGCTAATTGGTGACCTCCTGGACTTTTTTGCAAAAATAAAAGCAGCCTACCTCATGGAAGTTGAAAAGAACCAAAGGGGAGTCATTTATTTCCTGAGTTGTAACAGGCTCAAATATTTTGTGAAATCCACCCTTGTTGAATTTCTTTGGAGGCATAGTTTTGTTTAGGCTTTTCCTTCATTCTCTTATCAAAACAGGCCTTTGATTGAATTAATCCTTTCTTCAAACACTGTTTTCCCCTCTTGCAAGACTGTATTTTTCTATGAAAATAATTCTATTTCTCTAAACTGTGTTTTCTTTTCATCATATTACAAACACATTTTCGACTTTAAAAACAAGACTTTTTTCCTTTAGCACAAAAGTTGCTTTACTCTTTGTGGATTGTGTTTCTTTTTTAAACAGTCAAACCAAACAAGTTTTCTAAACTGACAAGGTTCCTTCCTCTTTAAACATTGTCTTTTTCTCTCTTAGTAAACATGGTGGTTTTAGGAATAAACTGTGTTTTTGCCTTCATGGGACTGTGTCTTTTTCTGAACAAAATTGATTCTTAAAACCCCTCAAACTCAAAAAATTAGGTGATGAAAACAATAAATACCTCTTGAAAATGCGTTGTGCGCTTTTGGAGATAGTTTCACTGGGAAAAAAATCTGATTTATGGTGAGTTGAAGGTCTGTTGAGAGGTGCTATGCTCCTGTGCACAGGCGTGTAGCACCTGCACGTTGTGTGGATGTTGTCGGGTCAGGCACTGGGCGCCCTCTGAATGTCGGGCAGGCCGACACATAGGCACGTCGCGCGACGCTACAGGCGCGTCGTGTCACGTGCAGAAGCCTTTGTAAAGACACTTACAAGCACATCGCACTAACTTACAGGCGCATCGCGTCTTCAAATTTCTGCAAACTGCTCGCCAGGGTTCGAAAAAACATTTTTCTTTTGTCCCTTTGCACAAAATAGAAAATGACCTTGTCCTTTGAGAGCTTTTATAGCTCTTTTTAAAACGTTTTTGAAAGCTCTTTTCCCTCCTTGTGGTGATTTTGACATTCCACTTTTTCCTTTGTATTTTTCATCAAACTGAAGGTTTTTTTAAAACACAGTGTCTCTCTTTTTTCGAAACAAACTTTAACCTTTGTTGATTTTCCCTCTGCTCATCTCTAGGAGGAGGAATTCTGGCTAATGTAACCACTTATGTTACTTGAAACCACTGTTGAACCTATGCTAATTTGTGAAGGGGGTGATTTCGAAATACTTTCTGAGCGCTTGTTTTCCACTTCAGGTTTCAATATTTTTATAAATTCAAGGATCTATCTATCATTTGATGGAAAGCATCTCAAAGTTGCAAACTCCTTGTTATCCTTGTCTACCCTTTACTCATCATTTGGAGGACGTATTTTGATAAACTAAATAAGCCTGTCTAAATGAGAGATGCCTCTTTTACATAAATCACCTTTGTGAATTTCTCTTTTTATTAGTTTGCAGAAGTCACTTTTAAACAGAGCTCTGCCTGTCAAGAAAGTTTCCCTCAAAACTTTGACCTTGTCCTTATCATCTGAAAAGGCTTACAAAAACATCACTACTGCAGCATCTCAACACCATTATGTAAATCCTCTGTTTATGATGTGAAGGAGGTATTTTCATATGAGTTTTCTCTGTTACTTTGAATAGACCATTAGGAGTAAAATGTGATATTTTCCACTTGTCACTCTTTAATATCCTCAAACAACTGTGTGCCCTCTGCTTATTACTGAAGGAGGCACTTTCAACATACTCTTCCAGGTGCTTGTCCTATAATCCATGTTTCAACCCCTTTAAAGCTCTATCTATTTATTTGAAAAAGGTTGTTTTCAACATTTAAAACTTGCTCTCATCATTTGGTGGAAAGGCATTTCAAAACTATAATAGGCTTGTCTGCATGAAAGATGCCTCTTTTACATAAATCACCTGTGTGAATTTCTCTTTCTATCAGTTGCAGAAATCACCTTCAAATAGAGCTTTGTGTACCTTTTTTACCATTTAGATGAGGTTGCTTTAATCAAATTCTAGCCTTGGTTTGTCAGTGAATGCACTCTTTCAAACACACTATCTCTCAAACTACCCATTATTGACAAATTTTTCCAAACACTATCCATATTTGATGAATTGTTACCCTCTGCTTATTTGAAGGAGGTCCTCCTAAAAATAGAAACTTCACCCATCTCAACACTGTGCCTTGTTGTGTAATATATGTCTTTTCTTTGTACTATATCACTGTGAAGTTTTCCTTTTGGGAGTAAACCATGTGATTGGTACATGGGGAGCGCTCACTATTATGCATCTTTGAAACAACTCTTTTCCCTTGACTGTGTTTTCACAAGGTGCAGTGAAATTATTTTTAATATTCTTTCAAAGCTTAGTTCATGATAAGGTATAAGGAGTAGCTGTTCTTCATTATACTTTCACTATGATGCCTAATTTGCTTTAAAGATATTTTTTCCAGAAGACTATCACTGTTGATTGTACAAGGCTGATTTATAGGGCTGGCCACAATCTGCACTTTTCTCTGACTTCCATAGTAAACTGACACAACATGAAACTTTCTCCTGAGGCGCTATTTTTGCTTATACTTTGTTTAGTGTCATCAATCAGTACATCCTTGCATATATGTAAAAACATATGCTTTTGAATTTTGGAGGGCTTCTTTGATGTTTCATGGGGATCATGTCTGATCTAATCATATTTCTTCAGACAAAGAAAACTCCTTCTCTTTTCCTGATTTAAACATTGATGAGCCTTGCTAGAAACAAAATAAAGTGAGCTCTTTGACGGTGCGTGACCTAGGGATAGACAACGGTTTTGGCTTTGGAAAATAACAAGACATGATGGCTGACTGATATTGAAGATAGATTTTTTGGCTTAAAACAGTCTCGCTAAGGAATTTTCCCTAAAACACCACCACCTAGACCTACATACTTTGACATGGAGTTTGAATGGCTTCTTAGGCATGAGTAGGTTATCACATGACAAAGTGATCAGTGAGAGAGGGATAGACACTTTGTTAAATGTTGGAAAGTGATTTGTATGAAAAACAAAGGATTTTGATGGTAGAGAGACACACTTGTAACAGCTATAGATAGGGAGGCTTTGATAAATTGAGATAGGTAGGGAAACTGAAGGTTTTTTCTCATTATAGGTTGAAGGAGAGGGGTAGGAAGACAAAAATTTGTTTGAGGTGTTTTCCAGATGACAAATTGACAGATTTAGATTAGCTTCTAGAAAACTCAGCCAAGTAATCTAGTCATAAAAATAGGTAAAAATATTGATGACTAACAACATAAACATTGTATTTGTATTTATTCAACTTTAGTTAAATATTTTATATGTCATCTACAGGTCTTCAAATAATTATTTTTTGTTCTAAACTCAATCTCTGAGTTTTTCTGCTCAAGTCTATTTTTCAGGAATTTTAAGCTTGAATTTTCTTGCTATTGAATGCTTGCATGAAGCCATTAATTTTTCCTTTGTCCTCCTTCAACTGAGTCTTATGAATGTTATCTTTAAGTTCTCAATCATGGGTCTTGTTGTCGCTCCTAGAGACAGCCTAGAGTTGCGATAGACCAGTGCCTAGGACATCTTAGCATAGCAAGGAGCATATGATATAATGTATGAAGTTGTCAACTTCAGCTCACATGCTATCTCCTGTAAATAGGGAAATATGATTTCAATGGTACCAAGACCCTCAGAAGGTATCACAGGGAAAAGAGTACTACAGAGGCAAGATGCAAGATTCCAATATAAAGGCATCAGACAGTTAAGAGACAATTTACTATAAAGAGGGCTGATTCAAGTAATATGTCACAGAAATCATTTATCAGAAGGGGCGGGCTTGTGAAAGAAATATCAAGAAGATACTAGTTATCATTGGGCCGATATCCAGATACACAACATAGCCATGCATGGGCTTACCAATCTAAGAATCCATACACAACAATGGCGTTTTAAAAACACCCTCCCAAAGAAACTAATATAGCAGAAATACGGTTTAGATGAATAATGGAACAGTATATCATGCATGAGCCATATTTAAAGCACTTGACTGATTCGAGCATGGGCATCAAATAGGATGAATCCATAACAAAAATCAATGAGCCACTCGCATTCCAAAACATGATACAAGAAAGTTGGATGAAATGAAATGATCTATTAATATAACACATAAGAGAAAAGGTTACACACTGTGAAATACCAAAGACCAGAATCCTCTTTAACAGATATAACTCCTCCTCACTGAGACCCTATGGGCTCTGAACATTCATACAAGAGCTTTACAAAATGTATACGAAAAGCCTTTCACTGCGTAGTTTTCTGATAAAATCTGGAACCCTCAATAATATGTTCTTTGGGGGTTTTATAGAGAAGGAGAAAACTTAATAAATGAAGTAGGTGATAAACATTTAATTGTATCATAAAAACAAAATGGAGAAGAGGTGCACGCCCATATTTCTTGATGACTTTGTGGTGTTGTACGTTCTCAGTAGCCTGCTTTCTGAAATAAATGTACTGGGTGAAAGCTTCTTCAGGAACACGGTATAGAGATAGGACCATATGATCATTCTGTCCTTTCCTGAAAGAAAAATCTTGCTGGAATGAAACCTGGAGGATATTGTTTCCTGTGTATGGTACCCTCTGTCTTGAATTAAGGCCTGAAACCTTCAATGCTGATCGTATAATTCCTTAATCATCCACTGATATTTCTCTGCTGCTCCATTAATATCTTCATCTGCGAAATCGGTGTCTTGAATGTCCCCACAAGGTTTGACAGATTTTAACCCCGCTTCCTTAATGGAAGTCTTATCAATTTGCCTTCCAGAGACTTTCTCCATAAATTTTGCCTCTGAAAAATGGTCCTTTCTGTGATCTCTGCTTCTATAATGGAGGCTGTGAATCATAGCAGTTTTCATCACCATACAACCCTGCAAAACCCAAAAACATGTTAAGAAAAACCATGCATGGATACAAAGATGCAGTGGGGACGACTGTGTAGCAACGCGGCATGACGAGATGGCGGAAGGATGAGAGGTGACGACGAAAAATGAAATGGAGCAATGGCAGACGGGCTGGCCAAAGATATAATGCGAAACATAAAAATATAACCTATGAATGGAATATATGAATGACGGAGGGAAAAATGCGATAAACACGTGGGATGATGACGTGGTGGGAGACTGGGTCCAAGGCGTGCATGTGACTAGATGTGGACCGTCCGATCTTAGGGGGAGATCGATGGTTGAAAGAGCATCGAAGGCGATGGATAGTGGGCCAGGGGCGTGATTTTCCTATAGATAAAACTTATGCAGCTTCGAAGCGCGACGATCGTCGGATGAAGACCCCCAGATCGGACGGCTGACAGCGATATCGCTGCGTGACTTTTATCGATCAATAACGTGCGATGAACGACAGTTTTGGAGCCGTATGGCGAGGACACACGGCAAACTATGTATGGAATCACTCCGTTTTGAGAAATACCGCCCACCTCGGAAAGGCGATGCGATGAATATTGGGCGGTTTTGAACAGTATTTTTGGGCGCGGGGACCACCACAGCGGGAGGGCTACGGTACGTTGATCTATGGTTTGATCGGACAGCTCAGAATGCACCTGATACACTTTGATAAGCACCTAGTGCTTATGCCCTCGGTTCCAGCACTGAATTACGTGGAGGGAAAGGGTGCAGGAGTTTGGCCGAAAGGTGCTAGGCTTTACATATTTTCAAATATGGGTTTTGCAGCCTTTTTAAATGTAATTTGGGGGCAGGAAAGGTAACGGTAGGACGAAAACGGATTCCTTAGACCACGAAAGGGGATTTATAGGATTTGAACGAGGTTTCTTGCGAAAATGTAATAGGGAGCTGATTATGATCAACATTGGCTCCATTTGGGGACGACACGTCCATCCCTGGATGTGTCGAGAACTTCGCAAACCACTAGATACTCCTTTGTGTGAACCTTTCTCTTCAGCACCTCTGCTTTTTATTTTATGATTCATCACGACACCCACATTATTCAAACAAAAATGAAACAGAAAACTAATATACAATATAATACACCAAGCTTTCTCGGCTTAAGTCAGAACTGGAAATAGGGTTTAAGGAATTGACCATTTACAGGGGCATCCAGCAAGTCGCCCTATAAATTCTCCAACCTGAAAGTATTATTGCCCCCCTGTTCCGCAATTTTGAAAGGGCCAAACCAGAGGGGGCGAATTTACCATGTTTTCCCTTCTCAGCTCTCTGGATGTCCCATCTGAGCACTAGATCACCAACTTATAGATTCTTGTCTTTAGCATGCTGATCGAAAAGGTATTTCATATTCTTCTGATATTCCGTCAGCCTTTGTTTTACCTGATTGCGTGTTTCTTCCAATTCCACCAACTGGTTTATTCTCTTGATCATATCATCAGGCTCTTCTTGACTTTCCTGCATGAATAGGGCTACTGGTAGGGCTAATTGAATAGGAAATACTGCTTCCCTCCCATATACCAGTTCATATGGGGATTTCCCAGTTGATCTCTTGCTAGTAATTCTATTGGCCCACAGAGCAAATTTCAATTGGGAATCCCAATTCCTCTGATTCTCATTTATAGCCTTATTTAATGCCCTCACCAGGGTTTTATTGGAAGACTCTACCAAGCCATTTACCTGTGGATAATAGGCTGTAGAGTGACTTAGTGTGATGTTATACTGCTGATAGAAACTCACAAATTTTGCAGACTTGAAAGCCTGTGCATTATCAGTCACTATTCTGGCAGGGCAACCAAACCTGGATATGATGTTTTCCTCCATGAACTTTATGATCACAGTATCTGTGGCGTTCCTCGCAGGTACAGCTTCCACCCACTCAGTGAAATAATCAGTGGTAGTTAATATCCATTTATGCTGACCACTTGATGGAGGATGTATTTCACCTATAAAATCAATTCCCCATTGTCTGAATGGTTCATCCACGTGCACAGTAATCATGGGCAGAGGTGCCAACTTCTGCCTCTTAGCAAATTTCTGACACTTCTCACATGCTCTAACCCTGGCAAAGACATTTCCAAAAAGCTGGGGCCAATAAAAACCAGCCTTCAGGATTTTGTGAGCAGTGGCCCTCTAGCTGTAGTATCCCCCATAGATTCCTTCATGGAATTCAACCATTATACTTTCTACTTCATCCTCTGTGAGACATAGGAGTAAGATGCCTGAGGGATCTTGCCAGTATAGTCGGCCATTGGCGACTATGTATTTCTGTGATTTCAATCTCAGCACTCTGTATTTAGTTTTATCACAGCTTGGAGGGCAACTGAGTGTGAGGAGGTACTCTACTCTCTCTTTGTACCACTGACTGGTGAGGTACTTTATATGTGTTTGTGGAGTAGCTACCCCAATCCCCTGTCTCTCTTCTTTCTCTTCAGATTCCTCAGCTGCTATTATGGATAGATTTATACCCAAGGCCTGATAATTTGATTCAGATAACATCTTGGCCAGCCCATGTCCTTTGATCAGCTTAGTAGGGTGGATGTCTAAGTCATACTCTTGTATCTTGGCAATCCACCTTCCTCTTTTTCCTTCACTGTCCCCTTGGATAAGAATATCTTTTACAGCAGCTGCAGGCACGAATGCAGTGATATGGGACTGCAAAATATACATGCGGAATGCTTTGAGGGATTTCACTAGGGCGTATGCTTGCTTTTCCAATACGTTGTACTTTAATTCTGCATCTTGAAGCACCTGACTGAAAAAAGCTATGGGTTGTTCATACCCCTCCTCATTTTTCTGCAATAAAACTCCTGCTATTGTATGAGGTGATGCAAAAGAAAAGATCAAGAAAGTTTTATCATAATCTGGCCCGGCTAGCACAGGGGCTTCTGCAAAAGCATTTTTTATTTTGGCAAATTCCTCTCGTGATTCATGGGACCATTTAACTTCATTATCTTTTTTCAGCATGTCTGTTATATGCCTAACTATTTCAGCATAGTTAGGAATAAACCTTCTCAGGAAATTGATGCGCCCTAGGAATACTTGCACCTCTTTCTTATTTCTGGGAAAAGCAATACCATTTATAACCTCTACCCTCTTAGGATCTATCTTCACCCCATCTCTAGTCACAATGTGTCCCAAAAGTTTTCCCTCTTCTAATGCAAATAAAAACTTTTGAGGATTTAGAGAGAGACCATACCTTATGCATTTCTCAAAGGTTCTACGCAGATGTTCAATGTGCTCAGTATCATTCTTTGAAAATACAGTGATATCATCGAGGTATACCACCAAGAATTTATCTTACTCTCAAAAAAAAGCAATGTCCATGGCCCTCTAAAAAGTGGCCCCTGCATTAATCAATTCAAAAGGAATCCTGGCATACATAAATGTCCCCCATGGTGTGGTGAAAGCAGTCTTCTTTTGATCCTCTGGAAGTAAATCCACCTGGTTATAACCAGAGAATCCATCCATCATTGAAATCCTAGAAGCTCCAACCACTTTCTGCAGGATGTGATCCATCTTAGGTAGTGGATAATTATCCTTTAAGGATGCTCTATTTAAATTTCTAAAATCGACACACAGCCTTATTTCTCTATTCTTCTTTCGCACAGGGACAAGGTTTGCCACCCATTCGGAGTACCTCAATGGTACAATTATTTTGGCCCTCAACAGCTTCTTAATTTCTTTCTCAATAGAAGGCAGCAGCAGTGGATTGATTTGTCCGAGCTTCTTCTTATGGGGCTTTGCATCTCCCTTCAGTGGAATTTTGTGCTGCATAATACTGATATCAAAAGTTTTCAAGTCCTGATAGGACCATGCAAACACATCCTTGTAAGACTGAAATAATTTCTAATATAGCTTTTTATATTCTTCAGGGATCTTCCTGGACAGTTTTACAATTTTGGGATCAGCCTCAGTACCCAAATTCAGGTCTTCTACCTGATTCTCTTCTACCACTTTGCCTGGCTGCAGTGGGACATCATTCTTGTCAAATAATCTTTCTAGAGGCACCAACCCTCTAGGTATAATGTTTCCCTTTAAATGCAACACCTTATTACCTGCCACTTTCTCTTCCCAATTTCTTTCTGAAGTATCTTCAGGCTCAGCTTCTTCTCCATCGGCATCAATCTCCATATTGGGGAATTCTCCCACTGTTTCTAGGAATCTCTTCATCTGTTCTTCATCTTCAAATACCTGCCAGTGTTTGATGTTATCTGGGATTGACGGTCGATAACGCACCTTAACTTCATATCTTAAAAGAGGGTTCTGAGGTGGTCGAAATGTACTAGCAGCTACGGCAAGGGAATCAACCATCCTATTATGTTCTCGGGGCATGAACTGGATATTGAATGCCAAGAAGAAATTTTCTACCATGTCCCAAACTTCATTCCTATAAGCCCTTAGCCTAGGATGTTTGGTTTGACACTGATTCCTGACTTGTCTGACCACCAGTTTTAAATCTCCCAGAACCTTTAGACTTTGTATGTTCATGTTCCTGGCTGTCTGCAATCCTAACAGAAGTGCTTCATATTCAGCCACGTTATTAGTAGCTTCATATTCTAGCTTGAAGGACAATGGAACCCATCTGCCTGTAGGGGAAATCAATAGTATCCCAGCTCCATTACCTTCTCTTGAATTTTCTCCATCAAAATGAAGTGTCCAGATTCCTGTTTCATTGCTCTCTAAGGGCTGTTCAGTCTTGATCTGGAAAAAGGATGGTTCATGAGCATAATCTTGATCTTCTTCTAGCATTAAGCATGATAAATCTCCTTCTTTACTGTAGACTGGAGAATTAACTGAGTTGTCAGCCTTAGTCACCATTTTGACAAATCTAGTCTCCCTGTACAATCTCCTCTCTTGGTCATCAAAAACTGGGATAGTGGCATATGTTAAATCCATCTTGAGTGATCCACCAATTTTTGTTCCCCAGGACCTTGATAGCAACATACAAAAATGAGCTGGGATGTCAGCCACCACGATGTCCATTACCACACTTTTAGCTGGGATTTGGGCCAAATTAACCACCAAATCTTTGATCATCCCCAAGCATTTAACTCTTTTGGAGTCAAATGAATAGAGGTCCTTGTATGGCCGGGTGATTTGTAATCCTAGTTGTTCCATGACTGACAGAGGTATAAGATTATGGGAAGCTCCAGAATCTAACAAACAACTATGTAATAGCAGGTCATGAATCACTAGAGACACATAAAAGGGAGTAGAAGCATCTAATTCCTCAACATGTGGACCAAAAACAACCATGGGTATTTATTCTTGAAGGTTGAGGCTATCTGGAGTGAGTGTTGCTTCTGGGGGAGCATGAATGAGGTGACTTGAGCTTGGTATACTGGTTGCTTCAACAGTTCAGTCAAGGGCACTGGGATTTTGACTTTTTCAAGTTCCCTTTGCAAACTGAAAACAGGGGGGGACTTCTCTATTACAACCTATTTTGGCTCTTTATTTTCAGCTGGGGGTTTGACTTCTTTTGACACAGACCTGGTATCTGGAGGAATGACTACTTTTGGAGCGGAAGGAATTTGATCATTAGACTGCAAAGGTTTGTTTAGAGGGCCCTTACCTTTGTCTGTGACTTTCTGCATTGTTGATTCCTTCTGAGCAGGTGTCTCCATCTGGGGAGGCTCTTCTTCTTGATCTTGAGTACGAGTCCTCTTCCTAGAGGATCTGAGATCATATCTTCTATTGAAATGTGCTTGCATGAAATCATCAAATTTTTTACAATAATGATCAAATTCTGCTTCTTCTGTGTCTCTGGTCTTTTCTTCTTCTTGCAATGAGCACCCAGCTCCATCATTCCCTTGCAAAGGGCATTCTTCTCCATCACTATTTGAGAAGGCAAGATTTTCATCCTCCAGTCCATAGGCAGCGTCTTCAGCAGAATAATCTACTAGACCTTCTAAGTACAATGGGTGTGGTACTTGATCTTGTTGTTCTTTTTTTTCCCTTGGCAATATTTGCAGGGGTGGTTTCCTATACTGAGGATTGTAACCTCTGTTTGGAGCATTCTGGAAATTCCTAGAGGCTGAATTCTTGGCCTCCAATTCGAGCTTACCCAGCTTATTAGTAAGGTTGCTAATCTTTTTGTTCATTTCTTCGATTATGCTAATACTGGAGTCTCTGTCTTGACTAGAAGTAGACACCTCCTCTTTGCCCCTTCTTCTAGTATCATGTTTGGATTTTCCCTTTGATTTACTGGTAGAGGAAAAATTTGCCTCGATTTCTAGAGCATCTGTCTGAGCATCATCCAGAGTAGCGGGCTTTCTTTCTCTGAGAGAGAAACCAAATTCTGATTCAAAGGCTGTTATGAAAACAACTTTAGCAGCAGTCTGATGTGGTTTCATATCAACAGGAAGGCTTAGATACAACTTATTTAATCTCTTGATAAATTCTGACACCCCTTCATTATGTCTTTTCTTGAGTGTATTAAACTCAGTAAGACATTGTCCATGATCTTTCTTCTCCCCCCATTTTCTGAGAAACGTATCTTCCATATTATCCCAAGTGGTAATAGAACAACCTGCCAAAGTCTTAAACCATTTTCGAGCTTCACCATCAAGAGATTGCACAAACAGTCTTAAGACCACATCTAAATGTTCAACATTAAAGTTCTCTGCAAAAGAGCAGAAAGTCTCAAGATGCTTTTGAGCATCAATCTCATTTTCCCCATTGAATCTGGGCAAAATATTCAGATAATCTTGGGGCATATCATTCAACACTTGAGGTAATGTCAGGGGAGCATATTTATTCATCAAGAAGGCTGGAACATTAGCCATTGGAGGAGGTGGAGGTAGTGCAACAGTCTAATGTGTAAATGGAGGAAGAGGAGGAGGTGGAAGTGGAGTATGGATAACAATAGGGATATACTCGACTACAGCTTGAGGTGTTGAGGGGAACAATGGTCTATTAACAGCAAATACTTCGGTGACTTCTTTTACCTCTTCAACCTCAGGAGTAGGATGAAAACTATCTTTAAATTGGACACCTCCTCGGGGTGGACTATCTGAATAGTAATCAGTATCTCCGACAGTGGAGTCGGGAATTTGCAATTGAGAATCTTGAGAGGAGGAGGACAGAAAGTCTTCTTGAGAGAATTCGGGAATCTCAGAATGGACTGATTTTCTTTCCTTCCAATTTCTTCTATGTATAATCTTCTCAGGGTCAGACACTGAAGGTGTCTTTGGCTTAGACGTATCTGACCTCAGATGTGGCTTATGAGGAGCCAGGACTGCAAATAGATTTTTATCAAATGAACAACTGTGGAGTCGCCAAGGTGAGGGATCTACAACTCTCAACTCTTTGCGCTCACCTACTTAGAGAGTGAATATGATTTGTCGAGGCCCAAGGATTCTGATTTTCTTAACTTCGATCCCCAGCAACGGCGCCAGAAATATGTTGTCGCTCCTAGAGACAGCCTAGAGTTGCGATAGACCAGTGCCTAGGACATCTTAGCATAGCAAGGAGCGTATGATATAATGTATGAAGTTGTCAACTTCAGCTCACATGCTATCTCCTATAAACAGGGAAATATGATTTCAATGGTACCAAGACCCTCAGAAGGTATCACAGGGAAAATATTACTGCAGAGGCAAGATGCAAGATTCCAATATAAAGGCATCAAACAGTTAAGAGGCAATTTACTGTAAAGAGGGCCGATTCAAGTAATATGTCACAAAAATCATTTATCAGAAGGGGTGGGCTTGTGAAAGAAATATCAAGAAGATACTAGTTATCATTGGGCTGATATCCAGATACACAACATAGCCATGCATGGGCTTACCAATCTAAGAATCCATACACAACAATGGCGTTTTTAAAACACCCTCCCAAAGAAACTAATATAGCAGAAATACGGTTTAGATGAATAATGGAACAGTATATCATGCATGAGCCATATTTAAATCGCTTGACTGATCCGAGCATGAGCATCAACTAGGATGAATCCATACCAAAAATCAGTGAGCCACTCGCATTCCAAAACATGATACAAGAAAGTTGGATGAAATGAAATGATCTATTAATATAACACATAAGAGAAAAGGTTACACACTGTGAAATACCAAAGACAAGAATCCTCTTTAACAGATAGAACTCCTCCTCACTGAGACCCTATGGGCTCTGAACCTTCATACAATATCTTTACAAAATGTATACAAAAATCCTTTCACTGCATATTTTTCTGATAAAATCTGGAACCCTCAATAATCTGTTCTTCAGGGGTTTTATAGAGAAGGAGAAAACTTAATAAATGAAGTAGGTGATAAACATTTAATTGTATCATAAAAACAAAATGGAGAAGATGTGCATGCCCATACTTCTTGATGACTTTGTGGTGTTGTACGTTCTCAGTATCCTGCTTTCTGAAATAAATGCACTGGGTGAAAGCTTCTTCAGGAACACGGTATAGAGATAGGACCATATGATCATTCTGTCCTTTCCTGAAAGAAAAATCCTGCTGGAATGAAACCTGGAGGATATTGTTTCCTGTGTATGGTACCCTCTGTCTTGAATTGAGGCCTGAAACCTTCAATGCTGATCATAGAATTCCTCTAATTTCCCACTGATACTCTCTGCCGCAACATTTATATCTTCACCTGCGAAATCGGCGCCTTGAATGTCCCTGCAGGGTTTGACAGATTTTAACCCTGCATCTTTAATGGAAATTTTATCAATTTTCCCTCTTTGGACTTGTAGTGTCCTATTTTTTTTCCTAGTATATTTTGTCACTCCTATTTAGGGTTATTTCTGATGAGTTATATATATATGGAATACTGATCACTAGATTGAGGAATAACATTTTATAAATATATGATTGTATTTTCTCTTTATCTTTATGTATGTCATAGTGATCACTATATTGGGTAAAAATGTTTTATATCCATGGTTTATGTATGGAAGATTGACCCTTGGTTTGGGAAAAATGTTTTATGTAGTTGTATTTTCCCTTATGTGTGGTATATTTGATTATGTGTTTTATATGATGGTATGCATATGTCTCTCTTTTTGCATCTGACTTGTGTATCAGGTGTATGACATGGATGGAGAACCTGGATTGAGACACATAAACCCATGGATGCTCATGGTTATGTGGAAAAAAATAAAATAAAATAAAAATGGTTAAATTATGTTTTATGGATGATACATGACTTGCATGATTATATATATGTCTAACTTTGTAATGAGCAGGATGTGGTAGGGGACCATATCATCTTCAAGGATAAATGACTATGGAAGTCATGCACCATTCATGGTAAAATGTGGTTAAGTTAATTTCATTTTTAAATTCATATGATTCATTTGATCTATGAGGTTGTGATGTATGTAGGTCTTCAAACAAGGCCTTACCAACGAACCATCAAATGGGTAAAAGCTCACAATCAGTATCATAAGGAGAAACGTGGAGTTTCAAAGCACAGTAGATGAGAAAGCATGGAAATTAGGGCGTGGAGTCCTAAATCCAAGAAATATAAAGACGTGGAGTCTTGTATATTTAGGGCGTGGAGTCTTAAATCCAAGAAATATAAAGACGTGGAGTCTTGTATATTTAGGGCGTGGAGTCCTAAATATTTAAAAAGATCAAGTTATGGAATCTTAGATCTTTGGAGTAGATCAGGGCGTGGAGTCCTCAATCTACTAAGGCACGGAGATGCATGAAATAGGGGTGCAGAATCCCTATTCTCCGAAAGAAAAATACCACTCATGGATAAATCTCAATCTGGCAATTTTGGAATGACTTTCTAAAAATAGAAAGTCATGTCTAGCATCTCAAGCATGACTTTCCAAAAATAGTAAATCTCCTTGCATAAATTAGTAATCAAGCTCTGTTGAAGGAAATTAACTTAACTTATCTTTAATCAATCCTAATAGTTCAATATTGAATTAATCCTCAATATTATTAGTATTATCATTATCTTTTATGAGACTATGATATTTTATTTAAAAGGAATTACAAATTAATTTTATCCATTCAATCAATTCACATCTATCTCTTTCATGACTATCATGGCTCTAAGTAACTCTCTCTATTTTAAATATTACATTGCACTCTCTTTTATGCACTCATCTAGGAATGGCATATTCCTCTTACACTCATTAATGATATGTCATAAAATATTCCTCTTACACTCATTAATGATATGTCATAAAATATTCCTCTTACACTCTCTTCAATGCATATGTTACACTTTCCTTAAATAAGGCATGCATACCTCTCCTTAATGGCATAAGTTACACTCCTCTAAATGGAATACAATGCATGCATATTACTCCTCCTTTATGACAAGAATTGGTTTTCTCCTCCTATATATGAGTCTCATGTATTCTCACTTGGGGGAAAGAGGATGCCAAGAGTGGAAGAGACTTGAGGAAGGTTGTGAGAGATATGGAGAGTATCCAATTTCTTCCAAAGAAAATCTTGATTCCTTACTAATCTACTAAGTGTCTATTGAGGTTGAACATGAGTGGTATTTAGAGGAAGTGAAAACTACCTTCCTGAGTTGCCTTGCATCTCTCTCTCTCTATTGTTGTATTGTGATACTGGTTGTGAGCTTTTGCAGCTCGGGGGTTCCAAGGGGAGAAGTTCTTCTTGGATATGGTTGGGAGGAAAACCGGGTGGTTCATGATGATTTGGTAAGGGTATTGGCATTGGAGCATACTCTTCTTGGAGCTGGAGCATACATCCAGCCTCTTCGAGTGTAAAAATTCACTATCAGGTATGTGGGTCAAATTATATTATGCATTTTTTTTTAGTTTATAAGCTTTTGCTTGTTTGGTTGTTTTCTGAAACTTACATGTATATGAAGTGTTGCACCAAATGTGAGGAAATTTAGTAACGATTGTTGAAGTATTTGCTTGTATAATGTTGAGTCGATTGAAAGAAAGTCATAATGGATGAATCCAGTAGGCTGTTATGAATTGGATAAAAATGTTTTAATGACTTGAATTCTATTCTCCTTCTCTTTCTACAGCTCTAGATAATTTTTCATACCATGTGTTTGACAGAAGTCATAAAAGAGATTTTAGGATTCTTGGGTAGTTGTTGTTTTCAAGAATCGCATTTCTGGGCCTCCCTGTTGCGATTCAGCTCCACTTCAGGGGGTATCCGTACCAATAGACCATTTCACCCCAAGTTTGATTCAAAAAATCAAGGTTTCGGACATCGATTCTCAAATCTGCTCTGTTTTGCAGATTTGCTGTTGCATGTAGAAACGCCTGTTTTGTTTTGCTGTTTGGTTTTTTTTTCTATATTGGAACTGCCTGATAATTTGTAGTGATGAATCTGATATAGGCTAACCACTTGGAAATTGCTTTTAAAAGTATAATTGGTTAATAATTTAAAAATTCAAATAACCTTATGGCAACTTGTTTTATGATTGCCAACTATTTGTCAAAAGTCTTCAATGGCTATACCTTAAAACATTGTGAGCTATGTTTGAAATTTTTAAATAATTATATTCATTGATGTAGATTCAACAATGAATATGGCTGATAGCCTATTAATATCTTAAGTTCAATCATTGATACAACTTACAAAAAAAGAAGTCATCTAACTTTGGATTCATTTTAGCTAATTATTGTGAAAACACCTTAAAGAGATAATGGTTGTAAGTGTTTGACAAAATGCCTCAATGGCTGTACATTTCATACTTGTAAATTAGTTTTCATAATGTTCAATGGCTGCATCTAATTACGTTTATAAACCGTCCATAAAACAAAAGGCTTAAGCTAATTTAAGATTTGCAATCAAGGTATTTCTAGTATAATAACTCATTGAGTTAAAGGGTCTTGCTGAAAATTCAAAATTGCGGTAAGTAATTTGTTGAAATATCAGCTCACATATGAATTCCTAATTATGGGATGCCAACTCTATATAATTTAAATTATCCTTTTAAGAAAATAATTCATAAGCATGATATTAGTCACTCTTGAACACATTTAATTACAATAGAATTAACAATTAGCTTATTGTAAATTGTGGTTCATAAAGATTGACATTTATTCATCCCACTAAATCATTTATATTTTAAGGGTGATTTTAGTCTTGAGAAGCAAGTATTATGGTTGTATTTTTTGGATCTTGATAAACCTTGAACTTTGTAGCTTTGAAGATAAGTTGGAAGAAGTTAGGGTGTAGTGTAAAGGACACCAATAACTTCTATATATAAAAATAAATAAATAAATAACTAAAAAAAAAAAAAAAAAAAATATCGCATTTTGATTTAATATTTCTCTATAATAATTATGGTAGGTAAGGTGGGACCTTACAGGACTTTCTCCATGATTCAGTTCTAAAAAATGGTCCTTTGACGTGCTCTCTATCACAGTAATAGAGGCTATGAATCAGTGTAGCTTTCCGCCGTTGCAAACCTGCAAAATCCGCAAAATCGTTAAAGAAAACCATGCACGTGAAGGTGAACATAGTGGGGATAATGGCGAGACGGCGCGGCATGGTGGAGAGACCGAGAAACTCAGAAAAATGATAGGAAATGCAGTGTGACGGTGGGAAGTGGCGATGGAGAATATTGACAGAGCATAGCAGATGAAAAACTTTGAATTTTACCTTTTGAATGACATATAAGGAAGGCGAAAGAGAATGCGTTGAATGACACGTGGAATGGTGACATGGAGGAGGACCGGGTCAATGGCGTGGCATGGGTTGAATGAGGGCCATATGATATTGACAGAGATCGATGGTGGAGGGCGCGTATAGTGGGCCAGGGGTCGAATATGCTGTGATTAAATGCCGTGTAGCTTCGACTAGCGACACCCGTTGGATGAAGACCGCCAGATCAGACGACTATCGTGAATATCGCACCGTGACTTTGACTGAATGATAATGCGCAATGGAAAGCGGTTTTGGGACCATACGCAGAGACATGTGGCGAACGATGTATGGAATCGCTTCGATTTGAGAAATACCGCCCGCCTCAGGAAACCGGTGCGATGAAAACCGGCGGGTTTTGAATAGTGTTCGGGCGTGGGGACCACCAGAGTAGGAGTACTGCGAACCGTTGATTTTGTAGGCTGATCGGATGGTGGATGGGTGATTAACGGAGTGGGCCACGGGCATGGAAAAGATGAATGAACGTCGTCTGATCTGTACAGATCTACGGCTCAGAATGCACCCAATATACATTTGATAAGCGCCTTTCGGTCTGGCGCATGGTCTAGCGCCTGGGTTATACAGAGGAAAAGACGGAGGGGCTAAGCCTTTAAATATATTAAAAGTGTGATTTTGGCCCTTTATAATGTAATTCGAAGGCATGAAAAAGGCAGCGCCAGGTAGAAAAATGACTTTTTAGGGGGGGTTCAAAAGGTTTAAGCGAAATTACTGGTTAGAATTTCGACGGGATGCTGACATGATCAAAACTATGAATCCTCGATTTCATAGTGCACTCAATGTAATTTCAGGGTTTTGCGCTACAAAATGACTAGTGTTTTCGTAGCGCAAAAGCAGTTTTTAACACTGTCTGCGCTACGAAAACGTGGTTTGGTGGCTTAATTAAAAACTTTTCAAAATGGTTAAAAATTTGACTCTCTAAACATGATATGAGACTATCAAGATATGAAACAAGGTTGTTATAATTTATTCCGTGAATGAAAATGATACTCTAACCCTATGATTTAACCCCTAAAAACTTAACATGACTACATACCTATCTAATAACCATGACTAGGAACAAAGAAAAACTATCGAATTTTGGGAAAATTTTTATAGTGATAACAATGCTCCACGGGATAGTGTGCCCTTGTGGTACACTAAGAACTGGTAGCTCCGATCTTTGCAATCCATTCCTTTAAATTAAAACTACGAAATTCTACCCAATCTACTTCAAACCGTACCTACTAAAAATGCTCGATCAACCTTGAGCTTATTTGCACATTCCTACCTACCCTATCAGCTGCAAACTTCATTCGAGCTCAATCAATATGAAATTTCCAATGTAGCCAGTCATTTGTTTTTATCTGATATTTGAGTTGTTTGACTACATTGGAACTCGAAGCAACTATGATATTGTGATGACCACTGCCTACTGAAATTGTAACTAATCTTCATAGTAAAAATAAAACTGAAACAACGGAGAGTAAAACACTTCCATGTATTTAGCTATAGGATCCCTGAGAAAACATGATCGACTTTCGATGATCCTCATAACATCTCGTAACTTCTAACAAAGTCGATTTTTAGCCACAAAAAATTTATTTGATAAGCTATCCAACTAGTATTCTAGATGATACTCACGAGATAATGTAATTTTCCTCATTATTATGATCATTCTTTGAAATAGACTGTTGCAATGTATGACATACGTAATCAACCTTTTTCTCTACCCGAGGGTTATAAAAACTATCTTCCAGTATTTCTTCTTTGTATTTGCAATGATTTTCATCTCCATTATGATCCGAACACTCTGAAATTCTCGCTGCATCACTACATCAATCTCTGAGAGGATGTAAGAAGATTTTCATAAGTAAACTCTTGTTGATTTCCATGATGCATTCCATGGGATGTTATCCTTTCTTCTAGGAGTTGAAAATGTATTGTTATGAAGAGCCCTCAAAAAATTTCTTCATCCATAAATTCATCATCATCATATCAATCGTCCAAATACTTTGAATAAAACTCGCAGAATTTTTACAACAACCTTTGACCAACAATAAGGAGGGATGACACTCTTTATACATCTCATAGAATTAATCGTGAAAATTAGCAAGTGAATATAATGAACCATTTGCTAAACCTTTATACGAAGATCGTGATTTTCCTTCTAGAGTGGTCATAAACATATTCATAAGATAGTCTTTAGGGATTTGAACCTTAAGAATATGTACATGCAAATGAAACTTAACCAAATGAAGAGAAACATTGTCTTTCTTTTCATCTTTGAATATTGGAAGATCATCTAACCAATCAACCTTTGGCATAGGATTTGGAAAACTAGGGATATGAGACCAATTCATAAGAGCACACACGGCATTCATTCTTGCAATGGAACTCATCTTGAAACTTCATCAAGCTACCGATCTTCTAGTAGTGGAGTCACCTTCCAATTTGATTATTTGATGTGTGGAGTTGCCAAGGTAGTTTTGCAGACCTCGACCAACTTTACGAGCTCTTGCTACCTTCATAAGTTTATCTTCTTGATTTTGGGAATGAGTAATCTTGAGTTCTATTGGAAATGTTGTCATTGATGGCTAAGGAGGCAGAAGATGCGAGAGGCAGGCAAAGGACAACAACGAAGACATCAAGGAACATTTACAAGGAGCATAAGAAGAACTTATTCAAACGAATAGAGTAGAAGGATAATGGCCACTGTAATCGAATATCTAGCTTTTGCCATGAAATTGTAAGTGATTGCTTTTGATATTGACTACCTACGTATGTATATATCTATTTATGGAGAATTTTTTATAAGTTCCATGTGTGACTTTATGTCTTCTTGATTGAATTACATGGAGACTCGGTAAGTAATTTTAGTGGTGTATAGAATATAAGTCATTTCGGCGTTGTATTTATATTTTTTGGTTTAAACTTTGGCTAAACAAACCCCCGTGCATCATTGAAGAAATCGAATCTCTTTTTGTCTGTTGTGTCTTGATTGTATGTGCCTTGATTATATTGAGTTCAGTGCAAAAGCGAAATTCTTGAATCGAAAGTACGCGTTGAATTATTGGGTCGATAAGCGGAATCCTCCGTACAATGAGAGGAACCCCTGTCCTTATGAGGAAGAATGAAGGAGGGATTTCCCCTGTATAGTAGAGTAAGGGTTGAGCGGTCTTTGGGAGTCGTGTGAGGCATTACATCAAGAGTAAATAAAAAAAACGTAGTGTTGTGAGCTTAACGCTTCGAGCCGATTAGGCAAGTCTCAGTCAAATATACAACCTCCCATGGAGGAGTGAGCCCGAGATTGATTGTGAGGAACGTTAACTTTGTAAAGCCTCGCATATAGTGTTGTTGGAGTTAGACGAACCGGATCACGAAAGGACGTGGAACCTTGCGAAGTGAACGATAAAGGCGGGTTTCGGTTTTGATCGTACGCCTTCGTAGGATGAGTGGTATTCAAGAATTTGGAGCGATTCCATTGACCGCACGACACGTGGCCTCAAGCGGTGCTGGAGAAACCGTTCTCATCGTGCGTTATCGCTCCCTGCATCTAAGCCAAGCAATATCCGTCGGATCATGCGGGGCAAGGAAACGTGCTCTCCGCTAGTCGAATGAGAAAGGGCGACATAACGCCAAGGTACGTTATATGTTTAGTGAGGCTAGAGCGAGACCTTATCGCCTATTGGCTTGTTTAACCCAAAGTCGAGATTTAATTATGATGTGAATGTTGTACACATATGAAGGTCAAGTGTTGAGCACTATATATATCAAGATGTTGTGATTATGTGCATTTTATTATTATGGTTTGAACCATTGCAAAGATTATTCATACAAGGTTTGAACGAGGCCTAGTCGAAAGAAAAAGACAAAGCCCGACAAAGCCAAAAGCCAAAAAATGGGCTAAGTAAAATTTGTCTTGATGTAACTAAAAAATGTGAAAGTAAAGTTAGCCTTCGATTTAGAGTTGGCGAAATTAATTTGGCTATGGTTTTTCACCATAAGTTTAATTAGACAACTTTTGTATGTAAAATGATCTGCATCCATGAAATGGGCTTTTACCTAGATTTGAAATAGGCACATACAAAAGAGTTGAAAGCCGGGTTGATTGGGTTCTTTATATATGAGAGCATATTATATGCATGAGTGCTGCAACTATGGGTTCATAATCTATTATTAACGGTGGAGAGGTCTTCATGGTAGGGATTTGTAAGAAGAGATTTCACATAATTAATTTACCCTATATCATAAAAGCAGGGTATATATGCGGTAGATACACAACTACGGTGAATTTAGAGAATGTGGACTGACAAAGGTAAACAAATATTGTAGAGTTGAAGAGATGTGCAGCAAAGGGATTCAAAAAATGCGATGAATAGGTGGAATATGCGAGATGACGAGTGAACAAAGAGGCGGGGACGGTTACATGAAGCTGATCTGAGAAAGGACAAAACTAGCAAGCCTAGAGGTAGAGTGAAGTTTATATATTGAAGCTGAAAATGTAAATGTTCAATTTTTTATATTGTTTGTGATGCAAAGGCAAGTATCCTAAGGAAAAGAAAAAAATCCCACTTTGTAACATGGAAATTTGTCATATAGTTATAATTTTAAAATGAGTTGGGCAAAGGAATGAGAAGACGAAGTCAAAGAGTCATGGTTGTTCACTCCAAATTCCTTGTGGAATACAAACGATCATGTAATGAACTCTATATTTAATATCAACTTGATATGCATAAAGAGGTTAGAGAGAGTAAAGATAGAGAATGAAAATTATAGAATATTGAGGAAGAGAAGATAAGGAAGAGAGGAGCGAGAAAAGAGATGCTAAAAGAAACAGGTGATATCTGAGGTAAATCGACAAAAAATTCTTTTGATAAATTGAAGGGAGTTGGAGCTTAGTGAAAGTTTTAGCTTGTAGAATTGAGGTTGGATCCTCCTATTGGTTGGTGCCTACAGTGAAAACCAGGTGGTGAGAGGGAGTTGGAGCTTGCCTTTACATCACAACAATAATAAGATGTGGTTTTCTCCCTTTATGGATTTCCACTTATATCTACTTTGTCTCTATCTTTGTTGCCTCTATGCCGAGATGATTTACCAAATCCGTTTAATGTTTGCTACTCTCATAATAAGTTTGATGTCATATTAATTTAATACTTGCTTTCGCAACTTATTAAGACTTTTCATAAATTAAGGTTGGTCATAAAAGTAAGGCTATAAATAGGCGATGAGAAAGTTAAAAATCTCATGTATGTGTTAAACTGATTCACCCCCCCCTCTCGCTCGTAACTAAGAATTCAACAATTGGTATGCATAGCGGGTTCCATTCCGTACTAGTTTAACCACTTTGAAAGGAGATCCTAGGCCCCCAGAATGGCTAGTCGAGAACGAAGCTCAACCAATAAAGCCCCCTTTCTTCATCGGTGCTAATTATGCCTATCCGGAAAATCGGAATGAGAGCATACATAATATCTCTAGGAATAGAGGTATGAGGCTGCTGTAGAATTTGGATATGCCCCAAAGGCAATCGACCCGAAAGAGAAGCTAAACAAGAATTTGTAGCAAATGCTAAGGCCATGAATGCAATTTTAAGTGGACTCTGTGAGATCTGAATTTATCAAAATAATGCACAATAAGACTACCAAAGATATGTGGGACACTCTAGAGAATATCCATGAGGGAGATAAAAAGGTAAAAGACCGCCAAAATTCAAGTATATAGAGCCCGATTTGAAAATTTAAAAATGAATGATGATGAAGATGTTGGCAACTTATTCTTAAGAGTTGCGAGAAATTGTTAACAATATGAAAGATCTTGGAGAAACCATACCCGAAAGTATAATTACGCAAAATATTTTAAGATCTCTTCCATCCGGGTTTAATCCCAAGGTGTACTGCAATAGAAGAAACATCTAATTGGGAGACCTTGACTATGAACCGATTACTTGGGAATTTAACAGCTTTATGAGATGAGACTCCCACGGGAGAAACCAAGTATGAGGGAGGCAACTTTTAAAACAGAAAATAAGAAAGAAGAAAAGGGAGATACATGTTCTTCCTATGATGAAGAAAGAGGCTAAATTTGTCAAGAAACTTGATAGAGGCTCAGGGTAAATACAAAGGTAAAATTCCCTTCAAATGATTTAAGCAGTGGAAGATTTGGACACTATCTTTGCTAAGTGTCCTCACTGAAAGTAAAAGAATTAGGCTCAAGAATCGGGGAAAAATACATCAAAAAAGCGGCAGAAAGGAAAGAAACTTAGTAGAAAATACTTCTATGCTCAACAAGACAGGCAATGCATCCGAAGACTCGAGATGAACCCTCAAGTGAAGAAGGAACCTGCGAATTTTTTTTGATGGCCATAGAAGAACTTGAAGGACTCTTGCTAGAAGATGAAGAAGAAGAAGGTGAAGTCGACCTTGAGGGGGAGCTAAGAAGTGCTCTAGAGGAGATTGATAGACTCAAGCTGAAATACGAGAAAACAAAAAATACATTCTCCTCAAGTATGTACAAGAAGAAAAAAAATTTGAAGTCCTCATCTAACTAAAAATAAAGCTCAAGAAGCCAAAAGATAGAAGACATGTTACTTAAGCAAATCAAGGAGAAAACTTAGGAACAAGAGAAGTTGGAAGAAGAAGTAGTATGTCTCGGGAAGAAATTAGAAAATGCTCAAAATAAAATGGCTATAAATTCTTCTCGGCCAACAAGCTCTAGTAAGTTGAACGAAATTACGGATGCTCAAAGATCTCCTATGATAAAAAGCTGGAATAGGCTATGAAGGAGAATCAAGTAAAAGCAAAGAAAAAAGAAAACAAAGAGATTATTTTTTTAAAAGAAAATAAGGATGATGAAGCAGACTCAAATAATTCCTACAAAAGAAAAAAATATGTAAGAAGGAGAGGCAGACCCGGAAGAATCCTCTAATAACAAAGAATGAAAGAAATACTCGAGACAATAGAAAAATATTCATATACCCCACGAGTATGTCAAATTTGGAAGCCATAAAAGGAGATTCTTCCCTCCTATGAACAATGATACACAAGTTATGTCTACCACAAGTTGGGACACATTCTGCATATCTTTGTCATATAAGGAGGAGTAATTCATACCGAGTAAAAGATACAAGCAGTGAAGAGTCGCCTAAAGAAAACAAATGGAGAAGACAACCTCACATCGAGTATGCAGATTGTTTCTATGGTTCTTGTTTTTATTGTAAATAATTTGGGCATAAAATTATTGAATGCAGAAAAATATGGACATTGATGCTCAACACCTCAAGGAGGTTTATGAATCAAAGATATTTTACTCATAATCACAATTCAGCAAAAGTCATAATCAAATGCTCTATATGTAATAAAATTGGACATATGCCATCCAAATGTCCTCTTAGAAGATGTAGTTCATCATCTCACAAAAAAATACCAAACAAAAGGGCGCTTCAGTGGATAAAGAAGGTGAATAAATGTGACTTGGCTCTAAATCGCTCAAGACCGAAAGCCGGTGGTATTTGGACGAGTGGCTATTCAAAACACATGACTTTGAGACAGAACAAGTTTATAACTCTTGATGAAAAGAAATATGGCAATGTTACTTTTGGCAATGATAAATTAGGAAAAATAAAAGGAAAAGGCTCGAGTCGACCTAGACAATGGCGAGGAAAGGCCCAATATGTACTATTTGTAGATGGGTGAAAGAAAATTTGTTGAGTGTCGATCAAATGTGTGATAAAAAGAGTCGTGAAGTTCTTTTTAGAGCACAAGATTTTGAAGTCGAGATCAAGCACCATAGGTAAGACTCGCTCAAAGGAGTTAGAGCAGTAATGTTTACGTTGTGAAAGAGGAAGATGAAGGATGTCATCTTAGAAAGCTTGAGAGTCATGGTTATGGCATGAAAAATATTTGGACATCTCGACTTTTCGATCACATCATCAGAATAAGAAAGAAGAAAGGCCGTCAGAGACATGCCCGAGAAATAAAAAGGCCTTCTAATACCATATGCAAATCATGTCAATTAAGCCAACGATTCGCAGCATCCTTTAAGGCCAAAGATGAGTTATCAACAAGAAGACCACTACAACTTGTGCACATGGACTGTGTGGACCGAAAGAACTAAAATACCAAGTGGAGAATCCTACTTCATGATGATAATAGATGATTTCTCCCGAATGACATGGGTTGCATTTCTCAAGAATAAATCGAAGCTCACGGAAAAATTCAAAATATTCAAAGATTTATCGGAAAATCGGGACCGGATGCAAGCTGAAATGCATCGGATCGGACGAGAGGAGGTGAATTCATGATTATGACTTTGCGAGACCTATGCAATCAACATGGCATAAAGCAAAAATTTACTATTGCAGGGAACACCTCGAGCAGAATGGAGTATGGAAGAGACAAAACATATCCGTACAACAAATTACGAGAGCCATGATGCAAGAGAGTAATATTCCTCAAACCTTACGGGCAGCAAGTACACACAGCCGTGCATATTCTAAAAAAGCCCATTTAAGGCCAAGTAGTGACAAGATTCCCTATGGACTATGGCATGGTAAACTAGCTTCAATCAAGCACTTTAGAATCTTTGGAAGCAAATGTTATATAAAGAATAATGATGAAAATATTGGGAAATTTGATGCAAAAACGAGTATGAAGGAATATTTCTAGGATATGCATCCAAAAAGTAAAGAGTGCAGGTGTTACAACAAGACTCTTCGAAAAATAGTAGAAAGCATGGACGTGAGATTTGATGAAGAACTTCCAAACCATACAAAGGGATACATACCGTAGTAGTCCATCGAGAAAACCATGAAGAAGAAAACCAAGATGATGAGGAAACAAGAAAGACAAAAAAAATTTTTCCGAACTAAGCTCTAAATCAACTTCTAGATACACTTTCAGAAGAACCATCCTGAAGATCAAATCATAGGAGACAAGAGAAAAGGGGGTCCAGACAAGAAGGAAACTAACTGGAAACAGGACCGAAGATGTATACATAGCCATGTTATCACAAATAGAGCCAAAGGAATTTGAAGAAGCTAGCAAGGACAAGTCTTGGGTGAATGCTATGAATGAAGAATTGGACCAAATTGAGAAGAACAACACACAGGGAACTAGTTCCTAGACCCACTCTGAGAAAAATGTTATAGGCTCAAAATGGGTATTCAGAAATTAAAGCCGAATAAGGAAGGATAGGTAATCGTGAATAAAGCTGAATTTTCACGCAAGGATATTCACAAATCGAAGGACTTGATTACGATGAAACATTTTCCCCCTCTAGCGAGAATAGAAGCCATTAGAATGTTTCTAGCCTTTGCATGCTACCAAGACTTCAAGCTATATCAAATGGATGTAAAATTTTCTTTTACTGAATGGAGATCTAGAAGAAGAAGTATACATGGAACAACCGAGAAGGTTTCTCTTTAGAGACAAAGAAAACTATGTGTGCGAGATGAAGAAGGCTCTTTATGGACTGAAATAGGCTCCACATGCTTGGTACTCAAGATCTGGATAAATATTTTCAAAAACAAGGCTTTAAGAGAGGTGGAGTAGACAACAATCTATACATAAAATCCCATGAAGATGAACTCCTTATTGTTGTAGTATATGTTGATGACATTATGTTTGGAAGAAACACAAATAAACTAGCAAAAGGGTTTTACGAGGAGATGAAATCGAGAGTTTGAGATGTCCATGATTGGAGAACTCAATTTCTACTTAGGACTTCAAATTCAGCAAAAAGAACACAGTACATTCATCTCACAGGGGAAAAATACTTAAAAGAAATGTTGAGAAAGTTCAAAATGGAGGACTCGCAAACTTGTGTCAACTCCCATGATTACGAGATGCAAGTCTGTGTTTTGATGATGGATCCAGCGTATATAGATCAAAAAATCTACAGATCCATGATAGGAAGTCTTGTATCTGACGACATTAAGACAGGACATCATGCTAGCAGAGTGAGACTAGTGGCTAGATATCCAGCAGACACTCAAACAAAATCACCTTGTTGCGCATCAAAAAAAATATTCGGATATCTACAAGGAGCTCCATAATATGGGCTTTGGTATCCTAAAGGAAAAAGATTCACTTTGAGAGCATACACATATGCGATTGGGCCATTTGTGTGGATGACAGAAAAAAGTCACAAGTGGAGGCTGCATTCTATCTAGGAGAAAGTCCCTGGTGGCATGGTTAAGCAAGAAACAAACATCTATCTCTCTATCTACGTTACAGTAGAATATATAGCAGAACAACATGTTGTACACAAGTCATGTGGATGAAGCAAATCCTCCAAGACATGAAGGTAAGCATTAATGAACCTATCTCAATCAAATGTGATAATACAAGTGCTATAAGTATATCAAAAAATCATGTGCTTCATTCAAAAACTAAACATATTCCAATCAAGTATCACTTTCTTCGAGAACAAGTGGCTTAGAAGGTAGTAAAGCTCGGGAGTATGTACCAACAAAAAGAATAGACAACGTATATATTTACCAAACCTCTTGCCGTAGAACCATTTGAATATTTGAGAGATAGACTAGGGTAGTATGCAGAGATGCTGCTCTCTGATATGAAGAGAAAGCACGGTTTCTGTGGGGAGAACAAAAACGAAAATATCACCAGTGGGGAGATTAGCCAACAAGGGGAAGCATGAAAATGTGTACTTAGGATCAAAGGATTATGGCAAGAATACATCAGTCAATGAAAAAACTAAAGGGCCGCATTTTAGATTTAATCCAAAAATTGGAGAAGAAAGGTACAAACCGAAGATCTTAGAGAGAGGAAATGCTAGAAATGTTGAAAAAAATAAAAAAATAAAAGGATCAAAGGATAGAATCTACACTAAAAAATGAGCAACCCCTTGCCATTGATGTCAAAGGGGGAGGAAGAGCAAGCAACGAGGAGAAAGGGTCCTCAAAGGAAAAATAGAGAAAGTATATTTCCATCAATGCCAAAGGGAGACTGTTGGAAATATTTCCATTGATGTCAAAGGGGAGGAAGAGCAAGAAACAGGAGAAAGGGGTCCTCAAAGGAAAACAAAGAAAGCGAGTATTGCCATCAATGCCAAAAGGGGAGACTATTGGAAATGTTGTCATTGATGGCAAAGGAGGCAGTAGTATGCAGCAGCGACAGAAAAGGACAACAATCGAAGACAAAGCATGAACATTTACAGGGAGCATAAGAAGAACTTTCAGCAGTGAGTAGGAGGATAATGGCCACTGAATCGAATATCTCGGCTCGCCATGAAATTGTAAGTGATTTCTTTTGAGATTGACTTGCTCGTATGTATATATATCTATTTATGGAGAATTGTTTATAAGTTCCATGTGCGACTTTATGTCTTCTTGATTGAATTACATGGAGACTCGGTATAATTTCAGTGGTGTATAGAATATAAGTCGCTTTCGTCGTTGTATTGATATTTTTGGTTTAAACCTGCCCTAAACAAACCCTGTGCGCCATTGAAGAAATCGAGCTCTCTTGTCGGTGTTGTGTCCCGATTGTATGTTCCTTGATTGTATGGAGTTATGTGCAAACAAAATTCTTGAATTGAAGTCGCATGCAATTATTGGTGAGATAAGAGGAATACTCCGTACAATGAGAGGAACCCCTTTCCTTATGAGCGACTGAGAAGGAGGGATTTCCCCTGTATAGCGCAGAGAGATAGGGTCAGCGGTCATTGTGGTCGTGTGAGGCATAACATCAAGAGTAAATAAAAAAGAACAATGCTCGTGAGCTTAATGCTTGAGGCCTATTAGGCAATTTTTCTCAAATATACAACCTCCCATGGAGGAGTGAACCGAGTTGATTGTGAGGAACGTTAACTTTGTAAGCGCATATAGTGTTTTTGGAGTTAGACGGAACCTGGGATGACGGAAGGATGTGGAACCTGTGCGAAGTGAACAATGAAAGGCGGGTTTTGGTTTTGATCGCACGCCTTCGTAGGGTGAGTGCAGGATTCAAGAATTTGGAGGGATTCCATTGATCTGCTGACACATGGCCTCAAGCTGGTTTGAGAAATCGCTCTCATCGCACATTATCGCTCGTGCATCTAAGAGAAGCGATATCTATTGGATCACATGGGGCAAGGCGACGTGTTCTCTGCTAGTCGGATGAGGAAAGGCGTACTAACGCTCGGTACATTATATGTTTAGTGGGGACCGACGGACCTTATGGCCTATTCACGTTTAACCCAAAGTCGAGATTTAATTAAGGTGCGAATGTTGTACACATATGAAGGTCGTGTCGTCGAGCGCTATATATATCAGTCTGTTGTGATTATGTGCATTTTATTATTATGGTTTGAACCATTGCAAAGATTATTCGAGGTTTAGTTCGACAGACACACAATAAAGAAAAGACAAAGCTAGCAAAAGCCAAAAGCCAAAAAATGGTCGAGTAAAATTAGCTTCGATGTAACTAAAATGTGAAAGTAAAGTTAGCCTTCGATTAAGAGTTGGAGAAATGAATTTGGCTATGGTTTTTCACCATAACTTTAATTAGACAACCTTTTTTATGTAAAATGATTGCATTGATGAAATGGGCTTACCACAGATTTGAAATAGGCACATACATAAGAGCCGACAAAAGTGGTTGATTGGGTTCTTTATATATGAGAGCATATTATGTGTGTGAGTGTCTGCAACTATGGGTTCATAATCGCTTATTAACGGTGGAGAGGTCTTCATGGTATGATTTTTTAAGAAGAGATTTCACGTAATTAATTTACCCTTGTATCATAAAATAGGTAAATATGCAGCGAGATACACAACTACGTGGAATTTAGAGAATATGGACCTGGACAAGAGGTAAACAAAGATTGTAGAGTTGAAGAGATGTGTAACAAAGGGATTCAAAAATGCGGTGAAAAGGTGGAATATGCAGATGACAGATGAACAAAGAGGTATGCATTGTACTTGCATCACTCTGCACGTAAATGAAAAAACTAGCAAGCCAAGGGCTAAGTGAGTTTATATATTGAACCGAAAAATGTAGATATTCAATTTTTTATATTGTTTGTGATGCAAAGGCAAGTATCCTAAGGAAAAGAAAACATCCCACCGTAACATGGAAATTTGTACATATAGCTATAATTTTAAAATGAGTTGGACAAAGGGAATGAGAAGACAAAAGTCAAATATTCATGGTGTTCCTCCAAATTCCTTGTGAATACAAACAAGTCATGTAATGAACTCTATATATAACATCAACTTGATATGCATAAAGAGGTGAGAGAGAGTAAAGATATGTAATGAAAACTATAGAATATTTAGGCGAGAGAAGATAAGGAAGAGAGAGACGAGAAAGAGATGCTAAAGAAACAAGGCTGATATCCGAGGTAAATCAACAAACATTTCTTTTGATAGATTGAAGGGAGTTGGAGCTTCTCATGCAGAGCTTGTCAGAATTGAGGTTGGAGCCTCCTATAGGTTGGTGCTCGTAGAAAACCAAAGGTGAGAGGGAGTTGGAGCTTGCTCTTTACATCACAACAATAATAGATGTGGTTTTTCTCCCTTTATGGGTTTCCACTTATATTTGTTGTCTCGTCTATGTTGCTGTCTCTGTCGAGATGATTTACCAAACCTATTTAATGTTCTGCTGCTCTCACAATAAGTTTGATTTCATATTAATTTAATACTATGTCGCAACTTATATAAGACCGTTCATAAATTAAGGTTGGTCATAAAATTAAGTTATAAATAAGCTAATGAAAAATTTAAAAAGCTATGTATGTGTTAAACCCGATTCACTCGGCTTAACTAAGAATTCAATGTGTCCCTACAGACGCACCAAAATGTTATCTCAAAATCGTACTCGATAGGCCGCCGATCAAGAAGACTCCGCAACTATTTTAACCGCACATTTAGTTGAGGCTTAGCTTTTCTCAACTCCATGAGGGCTCTCTTCAATAGGTTTATGATTTTCAAATAAGGATTAGATGGCTAAATTCTATGAGTAAAATTGATAAAAATAGATAATTGGTTGTACCTGCTAATCAAAAAACATCTATTGGGCTTATGGAGTCAGTGTGTTTTTACAAAACATGAGTATCAAATTCATATGGAAATCAAGGCATTTCGTGGGTTTAGATGCATCAACAAAGCAAATAGGGAAAAATAAAATAAACATAGTTCATGAAAATATGAAGGAAGTTACACCTTCAATGAATTCTAAGTAACATACATTCATGCCATTGCAAGTAATTGAAAAAGGAAAAACCATGAGAATATCAAACATCGATAACCCTTTGAATCTCGAGTGATGAAACTAATATCTCTCGTATTAATATAAAAACAAAGTTTACTGCTACAACAAAGCAAGATGCTTGTTAATGAAAATTTCCAACCCTATGTAATTAGACTTCTTGTCTCTTATAGAGTCATCATTACATTATTGGATTATCTCCAAACACTTGAGAAAAATTGAATTTTCTAGCTTGACACCTATCAACTTGCTAAAACAAACTTTTAATTACATCCGACAATTAAAGTATCTCGTTCTAGAGTCCTAATACAACTAGGATTAAAAATCTTTATTATAAATTAACAACCTTATCTAAACATTAAATCTTCTATCTAACGATATGTTCCTCCTAAAATTCGACCTTGAGGATGTCCATCTCCTCGCTATTAGACCCTGTATCGAGTTGTTCTTATCTCGCTCGAAAGATAGGAACATGCTCCCCGCAAAATAGTTATAGCGCTTCATTTATGTTTTCCAAACCATATATCTGACCAACTTGTGCTCAAAAACATGTGGCAATGTCTTATTAAACTCATGTGAATTCGCCCTTCCATGGTGTCATTGCCCAAACCAAACTCTTTGAAGGAGTGCAAAAAAATGTTAACATTACGCCACACACAGCGTATGCGATTGTTTTCGTAGCACAGAACGTTACCTTTGAAAAATTCACTTGGAACCTTCAATTTTCTATGTTTTTCCATTGGATCTTCACTTGTGATATTTATACGTTCTTCGCAGACATCAAGGTTTATAGCCTTTTCACCCTTTGAAACCTTGCAAAATTGCTCAAAGCGTTGTGCATGACACCTACAGCTGTGGTAACGCACTAATAAAGCCTGTTGTGTGCTTTATCTTTTCATATATTTTTCCTAAATTTTAAGTTTCAAACCCTTTATTGCCATCCTTATAGTTATATATAAGCTCTCATAATCAGCATAAAAATCAACTACGAACTACTTTCAAGAATGAAATCTTTCCACATAACCCCAAAAATGTGTTAGGAGATGTCACTTATTGTTTCACAGCTCATTTTTGTTGTGCGTTTGATCTTCGAGGCTTTACTAGCTGTATTTCTAGATCTTCAACCTTCCTTTTAAGCCTTCTATTATTAGCTCTTAGCCTGGTATTAACCATCCTTATGAACTTTGCTTCTTTGATTGCGGGGACACTTCTCGCTTTCGATGAATGTAAAAGAATCTTTGGTTTCCACTTACCATGAGCTTTACCATTTGGGAAGTTGCATGCATCATATGTTTCTTACATGAGACAATAAAACCAAAACTAGCCCCTTTCAAATTTGAAAATGACATAAGACAAATGAGCTCAAATGAATGTTATGATGGCTATGAATGGTTGCATGTGTGAGAAAAACTCATGGGCCGACACCTAACCATGAATGATTAACATAATTCCGGTGGATTTGATAACCGACAAGACATGCTACGAATTCCCGATTTCGTAGCGCGCTCGATGTAGTTGCGTGTTTACACGCTACAAAATGACCAAAGTGCGTAGCGCATGAAAGAAGTTTTTAACACTGTACGTGCTACAGTAAACGCTGGTTTCAAGGCTTAATTAATTTTTTTCTCAAAAATGGTTAAAAATTTGACTCTCCCAAGCATGATACGAGAGGCCGTCAAGGTATGTAAAACAAGGTTGTTAGAATTTATTACGTGAAATGAAAATGGTATTCTAACCCTATCATTAACCTCAAAAACTTAACATGACTTCACACTTATCTAAAAACCATGACTAGGAAAAAAGAAAACTATCCAAGTTTGGGAATTTTTTATAGTGATAACGAAAATCTCCGTATCGATGTTTCAAAGCAAGCTCCCTCCTGCGAAAGATAAGCTCGGGAGCCGGGTGTTGTAAGTCTCCCACTTTGCAACACCTCGCTGACACAACATTTCCGTGCAAGCTACGGGAATAACGCCGTAGCTAAAGGCGTGCTTGGCCTCAAGCTTGGGATGTGGGAAAATAAAGAACAAAACTACTCCAGTGCATCACTCAATGAAGGAGAAGGAATCCCTAAGTAGGAATTCCTTCGATTGAACAACACTTCATACTCAACTCAACCCAGCCGCAGAAAGTGCTCAAGTACTGCAAGCAGACCAAATCAATAATCCATAAGCTACCCCAAATGTCTCGATATCTTACTCCTTATAAATTTTGTGAGCCTCCTCACCTTGGGTCCCACCTATTACGGTTTCCAACACCATGTGAATACTTTCTCCAAAGAAAGCTGCATTGTAGCTCTATTACGATCGTTTTGCTCCTTCCATCGTCATGGCTGTTGACTGGTCTGACTTCAGCGATCGACATGATTCCTTTCCGTTTCACACATGGGAAGTGAAAAGTCCACACTTGGAGTTATCCATTTTCTCTACGCGCAATAGGGATTTTATGCCAACACAACACAAGAAAGTGGGTCTCTTTCACCCATTTATTCACCTACTACAGTGCAAAGAAACAAAATTTAATATTCCCATTAGGCTCGCATGCTACTCTTTAGGAATATTAAGCAATCCTCCTCTCTCTTCAAATGTTGCTTGTCCTCAAGCAACGCGCAAGGATAGAACTGGAAAGTCTCCTTACCTCCTCATGTAGGATCCTCATATGATGGAGTCTTCCCAAATAATAAGATGTTGTCTCAACGATGAAACTCCATAGGGCCTCTCCCAAGAAAACAAATCAACATTTCGTGCACATCCCGAAATGGCTATCATCATATAAAAGTAACATCATCGTGAGGCAACTATGTCTCGCCCAGAGGTCCTCTCAAGGAATGGAGTTTGAGATTGCATGAGAAACTCTCATTCCCAAGTGAGAGCCTCCAACGCTATCATCCATATAAAGATTGATTTACCCTCTAACATGGAAACTCATGCACGACTCCCCGCACCTTTGCCTCTGAAGTGTAGGTGGGTCAATAATCGAACATGATAGGCAAGCGAGGGCCTATCCCAATGTCATTGCCCACCTCTCCACTTAGTGATAAATGTGAGAGGGGCATGCTGATCTTGGGCTGCAACATGGCTGCCCTCAAGTGGCAAGAAGAAGATTGAATCTCCCGAGATCCTTCCTCCAATGTGCATGAGCCATGGTCACCCAAACCATCCCATACAAGATGAATGGCACATCATCACCATATGGCATTCAAATCAGAAAATGAGCTTTGAAGGTTATGTGAAATTTTGGATGATACACATGGTCTCTCACGTGATGGATACAACACACAGTCTCGTCTGCAACCATTGATTCAGAGCATCGAGTGTCAAGTTGTCCTCCAAGGAAACAATTTTTCAGCTATGCATGTTAGCTCATCTACTATGAAGTAGTAAACAACAATATAGCATCAAGCTGACATACAATCAAAAAAATACAACACTTGCCCAAAGGTCATGTAGATATGCTATCACTCATTACAAAATTTTTCCCTAAAGTGACCATGAAACCCATAAATAATCTTTCTCTCTCTTGTGGAGCAATGCACTGTTTACATATGGTGAGAAGATACAAATACTCAATAGAGTAATCAACGCAAAGAACATAAGTGTATTTATTACCATGCATCATGTGTGAGTCAAGGTGAGGTCCATGAGTGAGTCCTCCCATGAGAATCTTCTCACAAAGATCTGCAGAAGAGAGAGACATACTCCCTCTAAGAACACTCCATCGATAGAAACATGCTCTCAAGTGACCGACATCGTAGGCCTTAGTAACAAGGCTCTTTTCACTCCATCACTTCTCCTCTTAACATTCCACATGCAAAAACCATCCACCATCATCTTTGTCAAGTGTGAGAAAGATCTTCTTCCTACATGGAAGCCTCTCATAATCCTCTAATGTTGTAGGGTAGCCTCCTTGCACCTTGAATGTGCTTTCCCTCTTTCCGGAAATATCATGAAAAGTATGGGAAAATTTCACTGCCCATACTCTCCCAAGTGTAACCACAACAACAAAAATCCTCACGTTTCCTCCCTCATGTCTCCCTAATACAAGCCATAAAGTAAGATCATGATGGTTGTCTTGTATGACGCCCAAGCACAAACAAAATTTTCCGTTGTATCTGTCATGGGTGCCATGCCATGCCTCCATCCACCACATACCTCTCGAAAAAGGGTATGATCCAAGATGTCGAAACTCTCTCGATAGCATCAAGCGTATCTTTGCTTCTTTCTCGCCCGTGTCATAGATCTACAAATGGCTCACGACCTCTTGCTCTCCATCCATCTCCGAGCCATTCAAATGTGGATGCCTCGATCATTCCTTTCCCTTGGTATCTCCCCAATGAGGGCTACCAATCTCCCAAAGTAGATCTTTCTCCTTACACCTCATGGGAAGTTGAGATGTAACCCCTTGGAGATATTTTAGAAAAGACCTCTCATCGATGATCCTCTTTAAATCCCGTAGAATCCAAGTGTCTGCCGAAAGTAAAACACCATCGTAGAAAGTGGCAAAAACACTCATGAGGCCCTCCAAAAATTTCACACCCTAACTCCTCATGCGCATGCAACTCAATAAGGGTGCGGTGGAATGAATGTTCATTCCTTCTTTGTTTAAACCAAGGTCACACAACGTAGTGCGAAGCTTGTCGCTCCACAGCGGTGGTGTTTTGGATCTCTTGACCAAATGAGGACAAATTCCCAAGGTTTTCCATAAAATTTTCTACGAAATGATAGGAAATGGAAATACATGCATACCTTGGTGAGTCTTGGGAACATCTTGTATGGCTACAAGAGTTCCTTTCTTCAGTTTGTTGGCTGATCCAGCTCGCTAGTATGGATGGTTGCTCCCTCATGAATGTTACAAGCGCCGATAAAGGTCTCCTCGAAATGGGGATGAGGTCTCCTTCTTCTCTCCGATCTCTCACTTTGTCAAATATTTTGATCACCCTCTTGAGGTGAAATCAGCAAAAGTAGATGCTCTTGCATGACTCACATGGGCTGAACCACTAAGAGTTTGCATGCTCCAAGTGCGAGCGAGATCTCCATTGACTCTTTTTCCACTGCGCGATGTAGTAGGAAAAATGCTTCTAAACTTCATCACCCACATGTTATGCTGTACATAGGGGTGATCCATAAAAGGTAGACAGTAGGGAATCTGTGCCGCTTATCATCCTTATGGCTACATGGCCTTCTTTCCTCTCTTAGTTGGATAAACCGCAGGAAAATATAGGGTCTCTTTGAAAGCCCTAGGTTGGCACTTGTATTCGACCAAATACGCACCTGCTATGATATCATATTTTTATTGGTTTCCTTACTCTCCACTTCCTCTATGAGAACCAGAAGTGCATGGATCTTATTCTTCCTCTTGGAAACCTCCTAGAGGTCTCACCTTTGTAGCTTTCTCCTTCTCGAAACCCTCTTGGAGTTTCATCGCATATTTCTTCTTTTCTCTTAGATGCTGAAAATTGATGAGAGTAATCTCTACATCCTCTCCATAATTTTGTTCTCCCTCTTCTTCTTATCTTACTGATTGGATCTAAATTCGCGACCTGAGCCAAGATGGAAGCTCCGGCACCACTGTAATATCCCAAAACAAAACGGGATTTTACTACAGCAAATGGAATACACCGGAATATATTCCATAGTTGGAGCTTTAGAAAATCATGAGCATGGAAATGTATGTCAGACTCACTTTAGGTGTAATAACATCTTAGCAGTAGATGAAATAACCTTAGCAAGCATATGGCATATCCTCCTTCCCAAGTGGGGAAATGCGAAAGACTACATGGCATAAAATAGTTGTCTTCAGCAAATAACACTATACATGTGAGGATTGGGACTTGGATCCCTTATAATAAATCATATAAAACTCCTCATGTAGAATTAGAGGTGAAGAAAATCACTCTCAGCTAGTATAGGAAAGATCTCCCCAAGTCAATATGTCTCAAATAAGCCCAAACCCCATAGCCTAACTCATGTAGAAAGGATTGAGGCAAGAAAAACGTTATTTTATTAAGTTTTTATGCAATAAAAAATTAGGCATAACATATCTAGAGTCTACTGAGCATCCAATAGCTGAGAAAAATGACAGATATCTTCCTCTCTCTTTATACAAAACAAGGTTAACCCGAGCAAGGGTTTTCACGTAGAGGCAAATGTACAAAGAGCGAGAGCATGGAGATCCGGATCTAAAAACGCGATATACCGCAGCAATGAATAAATACGATGAAATATAAAAATTACGCGAAGAATAATGAAGTACATAGCTTTCCCAGAGAAGGGTTCGCCCTTTCTCCAGGGAACAAAGCTCACTGAGCAAGAGTTCAAACAGCTGCGCAACACTACGGAAGAAGTGAGCGCGGTCATAGCGATGAAACTACACTTTGTAGTGGATGGGAAATAGTTTGGCCACATTCCAAGATGTAAAATATGCCCTGAATATTACGTACGCGATCTTGCAGATCAAGGGGGCTCCCTCCTCACAGAAAGATAAGCTCGGGAGTTGGTGCTGTAAGTCCTCCTAATCGCAACACCCCGCAACATAAGCGTTTCCTCGCTACAATAACACACTTGTAGCCGAAGGAGCAGTGCTTGGACTCAAGCCCTGGCATGTGATAAAATGAAGAACAAAACTTCTCATAGTGATCACTTCGATGAAGGAGAAGGAATCCCTGAAACGAAGCAATGCCTTGTCTCGAACACACGCATACTCAACTCATCGACAACTGAAAGAATGCCTCAAGCTGCCCAAGAGCACAAAAATTAATAATCCATAAGCTACCCCAAATTTACGTGATCTTCCTCCTTATAAAGTTTCAGTGAGCCTCTTCACCTTGGGTCCCACCTATTATGGTTTCCAACACCATGTGAATACTTTCCCTCCAAAACTACATTGTAGCTCTATCAAGACGCGCTTCCTCCATGTTACGTTGTTGACTCGGTCAACTTGACCGAATCAACATGATTCCTTTCCGTCTCGCTACGTGGGAAGTGAAAAATGCATCCACTAAGTTATCCCCTTTTCTGCACCAAGAGGTATTTTATGCCAACACAAGACAAGTATGGGTCTCTTTCATAGATTTATTCTGCCCACTAAGTGCGAGAAAAAAATTTAATATCTCCCACTAGGCCGCATGCTAATTTTAGGGAATGTGCGCGTATGTAACCACTTTGGGATCTTGTTGGTACCTTTTAGCACCACATGAAACCTTCATTCTTTCTTTCATTTTTATGGTAATCATGATCCCATTTGCGATGTTGTTCTTGCCTTTATGGGGAGCATGATTGGGGGAGAAACACATTGTGGATGTGTTCTTTGGGAAGGAGGTTTCCCACACTTTCTCGCATTACATGTTCTAAGGGAAGCATGGGAGGAGATATGGCCCACCAGCAGCAAAATATTTTTTTATTTATGAGGAGGGCCATGAGATGGATGGGATTCCATATGGTGATGATTTGCTTATCCTTCATGTATGAGATGGTTTGGGCCACTTGATTCACAATGTTGGGAAAGGGATATTTGGAGATCTCAGTTTCCTTCTCGCCGGCTTGAGGGCAACATTATCGCGGCTCCTCGAGATCAAAAAATTCTCCGCACTTATATTAAGTGGAGAGGAGGAAAACGTGGGAGTAGGATAATTTTTCTACCATGGCCGGGACTTTTAGCCCACCGATACTGAGGCAGACCTGAGATGTGGAGGACCATTTTCATGGCGATTGCCATGTTGGGAGGTAACTCATTTTGTATGGATGATTGCTTTGGGATGGGAGCTTCATATGGGGATGGCAGGTCCCAACTCATATCAGATCTCATGCCTCGACAGTGCTTTAGTTTTATCTTTGTGGTTGCTCGAGGACAAGGAGCATTTGGGAGGGGAGGTACGTCAAATATTCCCACTTTTAGCACATAGCTAAATGGAATATTAAATTTTGTTTTTATCACCTAGCGTGCTAAATAAATGGGTAAGGAAGCCCAAGCATATCAAAAACGAATAAATTCCCTCATAATGTGAAAGGGGATAGTCATAAAGAGTTTGGATTTCACACCCTTATGTGTGAAAGAGGACAGCTGCATGGAGGCGAGGTCGAGTTTGACGAGTCGACAACATTGGGATAGGAGATGGAGAACACTTCTGAGAGACGAGTGTAGTATGAATGGGAGCGGGGGTTATTTGGTGAAGAAAAATCTCAATGAATGGGACCCATGGAGAGAAGGGCTTTCACTAGTTTAAAAGGAGGGCAAGGCAACCATTGTTATTCACGATTTAGATTATTGATTTCATTGTCTGCTTTAGACTTTGTGCATTCTCCTACTATTTAGCGGATTTGCGTTGTCGTGCTTAGCACAAGGATTTCCCTATTTTAGGAATCCTTCTCCTTTCTCGAGAGGCCTCTCGAAGGAGTTTTACTTTAACCTTTCCTCACGACCCAGGATTGAGGCCAAGCATCCTCCTTCGCCCACATCGAGATTTGCGGAGCGATGCCTGCGTTGTGTTGTAGGGTGTTGCGAGCGAGGGTTCGTAACATCCGCTTCCATCACTTGATTTTCGAGAGAAGGAGGCTCTCTTTCTTTTGATATATAAGTTGAAGCTCCTTGGAGCCACTGTGTAGATCTCTGGCACTTGGAAAAATCTTTTTCTTACACCCATAATGTACGGTATCCCTTAGTGCTGCGTATGATGCTCAGCAGCTGAGGATGAGCGGTGAGGGATTGCAGTGATTGTTGGAGGTGAGATCTTTGGAGTGTTAGGATCAACCTTTCACTTCTGAAAGATCCATCGAGGAGGTATTTTTATCTAGTGCAACATCTTCAAAGTCTCTTATCCATCCATTTTCCAGTTCTTGAGCTGCGAGCTGCCGCCCGCAACTCCGACATTTCTACAGTAGTTTTGCATATTTCTACCCAATCCTTCCAGGATTCCCTTGAAATAGTGTTTGGGAGCGATAGGTCTTATCTCCCATCACTGGGAGTCCAAACCATATATACGTAGATCATGTTTTTTATTTCTTTGTAAGAATGCTCTATCTATGACTACGCATTTTTTGATCCATAGACATTTCCATGTAGCGCATTTCAATTTTGATACATGTATTCATGTGAGGCTTGTTTGCCTTGATCATATGATGCATATTGCACCTATTTGCTAATATATATATAATAAAATGGATTTGTGGTTTCCATACATATTGGTATGATATTATCACCGTTACTCCATTGTTGTTATGTTTACATATTGCCGTAGTTTCAACTTTAGAATATCTTAAGATATTCTTATTGTTGTTGTAGATTTTCCTGGCTTCCTTTGGGATATTACAAAAGTATTAGGATCCGTGACCGAGAAATGACATAAATGGATTCCTTAATGTGAGCTATGTAAGGAAGAGACAAACATAAAAAATTACGTACCTATCCTATGGATCCAATTTAATGTCTTTCAATTCATTAATAAAGGAGGAAGAGTATTTGACAAAGGAGTCAAAAGCACCCGTAAGGGTTTCTAAATTTCATCGACTAAAAAATTCTAGCAAGAAGATGTCGACTCACCTATGGTGTTGAAAATGGGGGAAAAGGGGGGTCTATCCCAAGAATCAGGAAGACCAGCAACTTTGAGTGAGGGGATTACTTCTCAATGAGCGTTTACTAAGGAGCCAATGTTGCTACTCGATTTAATCGTAAAAAGGAAACCATTTTAGAAACTTTTTGAAGGGATTCTAACCAACTCTTGTAGCTTCCAATATTAATAAGGTGATATAACATCTTATTACGATAATCCTCTTTGTTTAAAATAACCGTAGCACCCTCCCTTATCGCCGAAGAACGAAATGTCCTAGTTATTGTTTAGGATTTAAGAGCCTCAAACCAAGGTTTGCTAATGTTGCTCTTAGGGATTAGCTTTCGAGGATCATGTAATAGTATTTCGGAAGGTGTCTTTTTGTAACACTAGATAATCTTTGGTCCTACATTCTATCACAAATGATGTCTTGAATAGATTTTTTAGGAGCAAGAGCATAATTAAGGCCCTTCTCCAAAAACCCGAAGACATGACGATCAAAAGAAAAACGAGAGAGATTAATAAATAAATTCTATTTAAGGGGGGGAAGAGAAAGATTTGATATTGATCGTTATTGTTATTATTATTTCCATTATTAATGTTATTATTATTAAAATTATTGATATTATTATTATTTATATTTAATAATATTATGGCTTCTATTGTTATTAATATGATTGTAGCTATTTAATATCAATGATATTATTATTATAGCTATAAAAAATGTTACTATTTTTATTAAAAAAATTAATATTATTATTAATCCGAAACAAATTGTTACTATTCATGCTTAAAAAAATTTACTCAAGACAAAAAATTCAAAGAAGGATTATAAGAGGGATATTCGTAGGATCAAGGAAAGAAGATAAAGTTTTAGGGTGTTAATAGGATGATTAAAAGTTCAAACACATACCTGATTCAATCAAGTTGTTACCATGGACCTTTTGATTTACAAGAGACAAGAGTGAGTGGAATGATGTGATTCATCACCAATTTGATCCTCGTAAATCAACCCCGTCCTTAACGAGAGTGTCTAATGATCACCGAGGATTCGAGCGCAGGAATAAAGTCTCCAGACCGGATGAATCAAGGAAGACAATAAATGAGAAAGTGGTAGCCAGATGTCCATGAAAGTGATCGAGGAGACTCCAAGCAGGTCGACGTAGCTACGAAGGAATAAGTGTTGGAGAACCAGACACCGATGAGTAATGTGTCTCAATTATATGTTATTTATCTCTAATCTTATGGATTGAATTCTTATTTCCGGAAAACTATTTATCGAAGTCTCTGTTTTTTCATATTGTTTTAACAAACAATGTTATTTTTTGAACCATTTCCCCATATTATTGTTTAATTATTTGGAGTTAATTTACTGTATCAATCAATATTATTTTTCCGAACTACATCCTAGATGTCGTTGGTTGATTATCTTAGTTAAGAGGTATCTAAATATAATGTGCTTTGGCGTTCGTAATGTCGCTAATTGAACTATTTTATTAGATTGATCTTCATTATAAGCCGTACATTTAAATCCCAACGTCGAAACATATCTTCCTGCTGGTTAATCTATATTTGCCTAATTGAGATAGGATTAGAATAAAGCCTTTTCTCGTATTTTTTAACAAATTTTTCATTTAGATTTAATTCTACATTACTAGAAGTCCTCTTTCCAAAGTATGAAAACTTTTAGTCAGGCTTGCTGAGCCCCAAATTAGCTTAACGATCACTTTCTTGCCCGATTATCAAGAGGGATGATATGATGTCTCTTCTCCATTGGTAGAACAAAGTTATATTTAAGCCATTAGAGATTGAGAGAAGGTAATTGGACCTAGTTAAATAAGTCGTAACTACCATTCCAAATGGAAAATAAACTAGCTTAAGGTGCGGATTCAGGTGGTCATCCACATATGTTGTTGCATTGAATGAGGCTTCACATTTTTGCTCTAGAAGGAGGTCCAAGAGAATTATTGTCTATCGAGTCTTAGTATTCTAATATTTTATTTTTTCACAAAGGATCTCTATAAAACTTCCAATTAGAGTTGTAGCCGGACGGTACTCTTCCAATACTCCACCGTAAGTAGTAAGACTTTTGTCTCGGTAAAGTTTAATGGTAAGAGGAATTTTTCCCCGTTTTGAGCATGCCTTTCAATTTATTCAAAATTTTCCAATTCTAATTTTCAAGAAATTGATGAAGGTATTTTATGCAGAATTTTTACTCTTACATTCTTGTAAAAGCCAAAAGATGGTGTCAATCATTTCCGTTGCCTCAATTCTCGCTGGGGAACAATTTATTACTACCTTTCTTTGTGGGTTCTGATGGCTATATCTACGAAATGTATTTGACAATTTTGAAGATTTACAATGATTTGAAAATGAATCTTTCATTGATTTTACCATCAAGTTTTGTTTAAGTTGTTTAAAATTTTAAAATTAAAGATAAAATTCAAAAGGAATTATTAGATTGGTTTAACATATTTTTTCTCTCCCCATTCATAATCCATGTGAAATTATTTCAAGCTTTCGCTCAATCTCCTTCCAATTTCATTAACATTATCGAAAAATCTCCAACATATGTGTAAAAATGATGGTGAAGTGGTCATTATGTATGCTCACCTCTTCCATTTAGTGAAAAATTCCTACAATATTGATAATGATCAAGGTGCACCTTCACATGTCACCGAATCTCTAATCACAAAAACTAGAAACTTCAATTGCTCAAATAGAAGAAGATATTAGCAACAATGTTGAAGAAGATAATCGCTTTGAAATATAACACTGTATGCATTGGAACTAAAATAAGAACATAATCCGACAAGTAGAAGTAGTGATTAAAATTTCAATAATATACAATTTGCCGTAAAAAAATTCTTGAATTCTTTTACGATGAGCAAATGCCAAATTCGGGACATCAAAGAAACATTCTACAAGAAAACACAATTAACCAAGTAAGTGACCTAAATCTGAATTTTCAATGAAGAAAATGAAGAAGAGTTCTAAAATAGACATTTTCAAATGCATCATTTCAAATTCATATTTTCCTTTCTTATCCTTAATAATTTTTCTATGGCAATTTATCCTCTCTTCACTTTAAAGATATTTAGAAAATAAATAAGCTGATCTAGATGAATGTCCGATTAGTTTTTATCAAGATAGAGAATTAACGTTGGATCATCTTCTTGGAATTAATGGAACATGAGCTTAATATTCCTCTTCTTTTTGATACATCAATAAGATTGAAGGAAATGCTAAAAGAATTTCGTGGGTAATCTATGATAGCTAATACATTGAGGATATTGATTTGCATTTTACAATTGAATGCTCGCATAAAGTCTAATCACATGTGAAAATGAAGAACAATTTAATTCATAATTGCTTCAAATAGTTCCCACTTTCAAACAATTAATCATATTCATGATTTCAACATTCAAGAAAACCATTCCAATCTATGATTTATAAGACGATCAAGATCACATCCGTATTTATAGTCATAACTCCTCTCGAATTCATAAGTTTTTATTAAATTATCTAATTTCATTATTTTGCCCAATTCTTGTGGAGGCGACACTTCTTTAAACTTTACCCCAATTGTAAACTATGATTCAATTTTGTTATTATTCCATCATTTATTTTTAACTCCAAATTTATTTATGTTTTTAGTCTTAGATTTTTAGATACTCAGGAGCAGATGCATATTGAGTAGTTCTAATTAGAACACTCAATTGATGCATTACCTCAATGGAAAATGAAGATCTAAAAGTTATACCAGAAATATCAAGATCTATTATACTTCCAATTCCAATGATGTCTTATTCCATAATACCAATTACTTCTTTCTTCTCGAAAGAAGTTCCAACAAGAGAGTGTATTTTCAAATATGATCAACAATTCCAATTAATAATCTTCCATTCGATCTATTGATTTCACTAATTTTTTTCATTAACTCATTTAGCAATGCAATTGGAGTTTTTCCCTCACAAAATATCATTAATAAATTAACGCTCGAACATAACACCAAAAAAATCATACATGCCATTGTTTCGAAAGATCATTTCCACAATATGGCTTTTCATATTCTCTTTTAAACCCTCCCAATCAATAATGTAAATCCATCCATATTTCTATATTCAAAACGAAATATAGTTGGAAAGGACATTTAAAAATAAGCTAATTGTAAATAAGCTCCTAACAATGTTAAGATCCTGCCTGCATTTCATTTCCTTATTTAATTTTAATTTTATTTTTGTTACTAATGTTTGACATGTATATACATACATCAATTAAAATTATTACATGGTTACATTGGAAGTATGACTATACCTAGTCATGCTTCTTTCATTAAGTTATAAATAATGTAATATATTAATTTTCTTATGTTTTCACTTATTTCTATTATTCGCATTTTTAATAAGAAAGTAATAAATCTAAAGTTTTCTGGCATCCCTTCATTTGTTGGAAAAATGCTTAAAACAAATCTAAAGCTTACGAACTCCTCGATTGTTCTTGTTTTTTGCAAAACTCTCTCACATTGAAAAGATTGGTTTTAAAATCATATATGAAGAAATTCCGCAGAATAACCTAAAGCTTTAAAATATTTGACTCACGAGTACTTCGAAGAGCCTATTTTCACCACTTTTCCCTCTAATGTAAATTTTTAAAAAAGGATGCAATTCAAAAACTCATTACTTTCCAATGCATTTAAATAAGTATATGATATTGAACATGGGAGAAATTAAGATTCATGAGGTAAAAAATAGTTTTTTCCGTACGTAGTTTAAGGTGTTCATCTTCATTTATTTCGTTAGTTTTACTTTTTCAAAGGTCATTTCTTATTTATGTTTCGTTTTGTGTTTTCATTTATTTCATTGTGTAGATCTCGTATATGAAGCAACCAACACTTTTCTCAAATCCACAACATGTCTGGGGAAGTATTTATGATTTCAGATAAATTTGAGGATTATCTAATCTTTATTTCTATTCATTGAAATCTTGATAAGTCTTGATAAATTCTTGGAAGAGTCATATCGTATAATTATATTTCAAAATTATATTCATAAGAAAGTTATGATAAAATTACTTTTCGATCGATATTCTCGACAAGCATCAAATTATTAAAGGGTTATTTATTTAAAAGGCAGGTTAAATTATTCACTTTATTTTTGAATCAAATACTTTAAGAAATCATCGGCCCCACATATGGCACATCATATATTGAAATTCGCATATCGGAGGTTCTCAAATGAGCATACTCCAAATATAACTGATCCCCGACAGTGCCCATTCCTCCCGATCTCCGATGAACCTTCCGTCCGACATTTCCACATCATCCATATCGAACTTATCGAGAGCACCTCTAACACCCAAAAGGAAACTCGATGCATGACCTCTTATATTCCTTCTTGCTCATTCTCCGACAAAATTATTTCGCTAAAATTTTTTTATGTCCACATAACCCTAGATTCAATACGACATTTAAATTCAGTTATGAAAGATATCACATCCGTTCATAAATCGCAATTTGTGTAAGGGTGTATGTTTAAAGGTTACGATGTCCCGGAGCCGATATGAAATTAAATCCAAATAATAAAACTATCGAGTCCATTCTTCATTACGCATTGACATATCAACAATGTTGCATCTCGTGCTCAAATAGTTCAGAATTGTCGATTGTTACACCAATTCTTGGTCATCTAACCCGTTACTATTATATGGACTAAACTACACCATGTAAGACCGATTTTACCATATTAAAATTGCTTTCACTATGAAAAATAATTTAATAACCCATAGTTTGTTCGCTTATTTCCGCCTAAACAAGAAACCCCATGAGAATAATTAAATAAATCCTTCTTTGTTTTATTTTCCTCTAGGGATAATTAATTAAACCATTGTTTAATTAATAATATCAATAATATTTAACCTAAAACATTTAAAAAACAATTAGATAACTATTATTTATCTTATTATTTTGTAGGAATAATTATTTAAATCCTTATTTAATAATATTTCCCTTGTTAAATTTGATTAAATCATTTATAAATAATTGAATAAATCATTATTTATTTAATTATTACTTAACCAAATTCTTAAAATAATAAATAAATCATTTATTTTTTTAATATATCTAAATAAATGGATTTAATTTTCAAATTCAAATTCCTTTCCCTCCAAAAAAAATAACAAAATATTCCATAAAAAAGTTGGATCTAGATTTGGTTAATAATATTTTAATTATGCACCAATATCTAGACTACTCTTAATATTTTTTTATAAATAGAAGGGTTTTCCATTCATTCACTACCTTGTTGCCTTAAAATCACCCTTTGATCTATACTTTGTCTCCGACTTTGATCCTCCATCATTGTCATATTCTTTTCTACTTTTTCTTCTGTGAGCTCCCTTGAGCTCCATTATTGTTTGGGTTTTCTTCGCACCATCAAGAGAGAGAGATATTAGATCTTAAGCACTCCAGGACATTCAAGAACCAATCCCATTGAGGGGGCCGGTAAAATCTTTCTAGTTCCTTCTATGGCTCATAATACAATAAATTATTTAAAAAAAAAATTATTGTCTTATTCACTGGATGCATGGAGCAACTCTTCCTTAATTTTTTGTTGTTTAATGTCTTTAATCGTATAGATATTGATTTTTGTAGCATTTATTCTAATCAATAACTGCTGCATATAAGGAAATTGACAACACATTTGATGTTAGGGTTGTTTTTTATGCATACTTAAAGTGAGTTTTTTTCGTACGCTTGTGATTAGAATTCACATCAACAACTAGTGACTCCACAAGGGTTTAGCATTGCACTGCCCCCCCCCCCCCCCCCTATTTTTCGCATACTCACATGACCAATTGATTCAAACCCTAGGGTTTTTCTTCAACTTCTTATTTTGAATATTTGATTGTCGATTTTAACCTTTTTAACCCTAAAAAAGTAAAAATTATAACTTACGTGTGTTTCGGGGCCCTCGTACAAGTACGTACACGCCCACAGCGCAAAGACGACACTTTTTTCCGAAACCTTCTCCCGAGACACCCAAGGGCAGGGCCGGACTTTTTGGCCCAAAATCTATGACTCCCGCCCTCTCGTGGTGCGTACAATTGTCCAAAAACTCGCGACCTTAGTGGAAAATAGGTCGAACCGCGAATTCGTACTTTTTGCGGGATTTTTTCTTTGATTTTTCCGGGGTTTGTATAGGGAACTATTTAGGGTTGTTTCGACCTCCATCTTCACCCATCTTGACATGTACTTGCTTTTTTTATCGGTTGAAGTAGGAACCAAGCCCCTTATGTGGTTTTAGTATGCATCCACCTTTTAGGAGGAGTCTTAGTTTGTATAGTCTTCTAAGATTTCAGTGTTTTTCAGCCATTTTTCGCATCCTGGGACCTCATTTTCAAATCCATTTTAGATCGGTTATTTATCCATCCAAAACGCCATTTCCTTTTCGGGGCTTTTTTGGTCCCCTAGGTCCCCTTCATTTCCCCGTTTGGTTGTAGCCTTTCGCCACCTTTTTTGCAACATTTTTCCCTCTAGTTTTCTGATGTTTTCATTCTCTTTCTAGCAGATAGGACCTTTATATATTTGTCCTCTTTAATTTTAGATCCATTGTCCATTTTTTGTGTTTTGAGTAGATTTTTCCCACCCATAGACTAGTTGTTTGGAAGCCCTTCTCTATGGGTTTAAATGTATGCATATTTGGTTGTTTATTCTAATCGTTTCTTTCGCTTTATTTACGCTTATACAACATATCTTTTTTTTTTTTTCTCCGCACGCGTCCGGGCTTAATTGAAATTAAATACACTATCACATACACGTACACCTAAAGCGAAGGTTCTGTATACACCACTAGGCTAAGACTTAAACATTGTAATCAATTTATCCGTACCTCCTCGCCCTTGTTTACCTCTTCATTATTGGGTTATGTATCTCTTTCCCATCATTGCACCCCCCAAGACGCTTTATCCCGGAGACTCTAAGGCCTTCATCCTCATTTTTCTTTAGGAAGACTTACCCCACCGCATAGGGTTCGAGCCCTTTTTCCTCCACCGAGTCCCCATTTCCCCGACTCGATTCTCGTCCATCTAACTCCTCTATTTCTATCCTCACTCTCTTTCCACCTTTCACCTTAATCATTTATGATTCTAGACCCAACGATAGTGGTTTCCTAATTCTTTATGATGGAAACACTACTAGTGGTGCCACAACACGACCTATTCCTACTACTCCCTTGCTTCCTTATATGGTAAGCCTAAGCCTTCCGATTTTAGTCACGCTGATTAATGGCCCCATACACCATAATCCGGTTGGGTTCGCTATGCCAACCAAAGCCTTTCCGACATCCCTAAGTTTAAGGGAACAATAAAAGGATCCTACCAACCATGTTCATTCTTTCCAGATGTGAAGCCGACTAACTCCATCAATGACGACTATGTCCAAATTTTTGTTATTCCATCATATGCTTACTAGGAGAAGCTTCTAAGTGGTATGTCGACTCCAGCCTCCTCCTCTCATTCTACTCTTTTGTGACCCTTGCCAAGGATTTTTTTTTGTGGTCTTACTTCTAGCTTCCCTTCACTATGACACCGCATCTGTCTCCTTTGATCTCTTCTCGTCAAAATTCTACCACCCGCTTATCCTAATTACATTTAAGAATGGTCCGTAAGGAAGAGCCAAGTTTACTTTTAAAGGACTGCTCATATGGACCGGTTTCTCGCATCTATTTTTCTCAATACTATTGGTAAAGATGTCATGACTACTTTCCTCGCATCGAGGAAGCTACCCTCCGCATTGCATTAAAATATGACTCGATCTATGCACAATCCGGTTATGGTTAAACCATCTTACCCGATCTCCCTTGGACATGGTGGTGCCAATGCACCGGGGACCATGTCCCCGAAGGTATCGTTGGATCCCTTTTCACATCCATATACTCATCCTCCTATAAGTTATGGTTTCCCTCGGTGGAGTGTTCAGCTCCTCTAACACCCTTCCCCCTCCTAGAGCATGTATCTAACATGACATGCGTCACGATTTTTCCCCAACCACATCCTCCGAGGCTAGGCCTCGTTTTTTCTTAACTGCTTACCCCAATGGTGATCAACTCCTTACTATACGTATCCACATCTAGGTGCTCCAAGCCCAAAGATAAGCAACTCAGCCTCCCCTTGCCTTCTCAAGCTCCGCAACAACAACCCCCCCCCCCCCTAGTGTCGTTTATGCACAAGAGAGGCAACTAATCCTCCACTTCCAAAATAGAGGAAAGGAAACCAAAACCAACCCGCTTCTGTAGTCTAGGAAAAAATCTCTAAGGCAATACTTCTAACATTGCAACCCAACAATAAGGCACTCAAATTTCTGCTAATATAGGCATATTCCAGCATGATTAAACCTTGTTTCGTTGGTGCTGTCTATGGTCACTATACCCATAATTGTCCCATTTTACCTTAGATGCGTCAAATGTGTGGGAAGCTCAAGAAACATCTCGAGGATAGAAAGCCTATTCTTCAATTCCTCCTAATGTATCGCTAATCCAATCAAGTGAAGTACTCATCCTTTCCCCCAACAAGGATATGTGGCCACCCAACCTCCTAAAACGTTAATTAACATCCCCCCATCCGGTACTTATGATTACTGTATCCTCATGATGAAACTGGACTGCACCAATACCACCGACCTAAACCTTCGTACTTGGCCCCGTTAGTACACCAAGCCTCCTACTATGTTTGCAACCGAGACCCCGTCTCTGAAGGTCCCGCAGAGCCACCTCCAACCCCCAATGGACCGTTATATATCCCTTAGCCTAAGGGGAGGTACATACCAAGATCCCCAAGGGAAATTTATAAATAAAAACTGCTTCAATAAAGCCGCCGACTCCTACAAAAAGAGTAGAAGATGACTTGGTGCAATCCCCTCGCTGCCACGTCAATGCTAGAAGTCTCCAGCTTGTGCCCTCACAATGAAAATATATACCAATTGATATGGGCATTATGGATCCTTCGATGGCTGCTATTTTGATGTCTTCGATGTTGACAAGTCAGAGCATCCACCCCTTCCGCATCCGTCACCTTCCAAACATCATATCAAGATCCGTAATGCCAACGTCTCCCGATGTCATCGAGAGAGGGCATCCACCTATGTGATGTCTTCTTCTATTTTGGAAGTACAATGAATACCTTCGAGTTAACCTCTTCCACTATCACTCATTCATGCATGGATGGCCACTCTTCCTATTCCTTGGAATGTTCCGAAATTGTCTTATTACTCTGCGAGCAAGACTATTTTTGCTGACGTTGAAGTCATTGATGCTCCCTTAGACTACAAAATTCTATTGGGTTGTATCTACACTTATGCGATGTCTCTGTTGTCCCATTTTCAGCTCACCGTAACATGACTTATTCACAATGGAAACATCACGATCGTCGATCAATTGACATATTACAAGCCGAAGTCTCGACCTCTTCAGAGTCCATTATTTCTTTAATAGCCAATAAACAAGCAACAACCTACATTCTAGTAAGTTCACCCAAAGTCTATAAATATTCTTTCTTGGTTCATTCCATGGTCTCCCCCTCCTATATCCGACCTTTATCTCTTCAAATGTTTTCATGATGCAATCATCTCTTGGGTCCGAACTCAAACATTCCAATTCGTTCAGTTAGCAACCTCGCCATTTTCAACTCCGTCTCTTATTACTTCGACCCAACCTTCAGACCTCCTCCTCTAGCCCCTCATCCGCGCGTTAGTGTCTCGATCCCATTTATCCTCCCGGGAATAGTTCCCCCTAGCCTTAACCATCTTTATGTTGTTCCACTCGCTGTTACCCCTTTGGTCGTATACCGTTTCTTACTCCCACTATCGGAGTATTTCGCAACTTGGCCATGGATACCTTTAATTCTTACCAACATGACTTTGGGGATTCCATTCAGTACATTGATCCCTCAAATACATTCCACCTACTCATCCCAAACTTTACATTTCTACTCCCGACCCAACTAGTTGCTATGACCCATTTGTTTGCTTTTGTGCCTCAACCACCTTAATAGAACTAATCTTGTTACTAAAGCCTCGGTGAGGGGGTAAAGCTCAGCAAAAGGAACTACAACAAGGACTCTTAAAACACATTCTCCTCCTATTTCCAAAACCTACACCTTTATGCTTAGTGATTCGATGTGCTCATGTCACCCATCATTGTCCTCGACTCAAGGCTTTATAAAAAACGCATGTTCAATGTCATGTTTCCTGAAATCGATTTCCAAGAAGTCCATGTTAATTTATCGAATTTAGCTACAAGAAAATGCAGACTCTGCATACAAATCACCCTGCCTCTCAGATTCCTTTCCACTATAGTCACCTCTCGCTCGTCCCCGCCTCGTACCATCGCGCTCCTTCGTTAAAGGGCTTCCTGCTGGCCACCACGAGGTCGAGTGAAACAATTCCACCTCTCCTCTTACTCTCGCGCATTATGATTCGGCACAAACAAGGATCCATCCCCTCCCATTGACATTCCTCCAAATTTCAAGATGACAGAGTTTCTCTCGACCACTATCCTCTACCCGTCATCATCTATGAGATCCACCTGCGAAAACCCCCTTCCGGGGCTTCCCTTCCGTTTTTTCCCCGAACTCCTTCAATGACTATATCAAGCCTAAAATTTGCGGATTATTCATATAATTTTTCTTCCGTCACCCCTGATGATGTGCATGTGAACCTTTCTTCTGCACGATGATGAGTCGCAGCTTCACCACGTCATGTGGTCATCCTTCCACCACTACCCATTCTACCGTAAACGACATCATGGAAGCATTTACCACCCCCGACTCTTATCTATCCAACCCATAAGAAAAATGGCACCATCCATGTCTATGGTGACTTTAGTGACTTTAGTAGAAGTTTCCCCTGCTATGCCTCTCACACCATCCACTATTCAATGTGCAAGGTGTAGAATCTCACCCATCACATTCCCTATAGCAATGCTTGTTTTATTTCGCATTGTGTTCAAAGCAACATTGTTCATCATCCTCTCATGTTCTCTCGTGGCACCTTTCGTATGGATCCTCATCCACACCTTATAGTGTTTATTCCAATGGTGCAATTCGTTGCTCCGGAATCTAGCTCAGCTATATGACCATTTTCACGCCCTTTTATATTCGCTTGTCCTCTCTATCAAAGATATGCATACTGGTGTCGCCACCAAGCACAACTGTGCCGAATATGATGCAATGATAGGTTTGTTAGGCCGATGCCCTTAACCATCACATCCTCTCACCTTCATGTTCATTTAGATTCTTTTGTTTCTTTTCATGCAATTTAATGGTGTTCATCGTGTGCATAATCATGTCCTTTTTAAAAGATATCTACGAGTGAAGCTCCTAATGCGTGAATTTGAAATCATTGTATATCCAATACTCATGTACAGATCCCATAATCAATATGTAGATATCACAAGCAATATTCCAGATTGGCATTTATCACACACATTTAACACAAGAAAATAACCATAAACCATAAAACGATGCATATCCATAATATGTGTCATCTTAAAATATACAATGTTTTGTAGTCCATCAAATATGATACATATGACATGCCCATAGCATGTTACAAAAAACTAAAACTAGGGAACCTCATGCCCCTACATCTAATCACTATCCTGGAGGGCCCGGGCCAATGGCTCGGCTCCCGTAGCCCGCAAATCACGCATCACCGTCTCTTTCCACGCCATGCACCGCATACTTCACCACTGAGGGTGACCCGATACATTGCTCTATGTATGGGTCATCTAGGTCCACCCGCCTGTGCTCAAAAAATTTGGTCAACAACCTCCTCATATCTATGACAAATATCTCCTCTAAGAGGGCCACGACATCCTCATTTTGCATTCCCTCGATCCACTAGGTCTAGTAGCCCTGGCCAATGTAGGTCATCCCACATACCCAATCGGTTTTACCTGAGCCATATATTCATACCAAAATTCAATGAATCACACTATAGCAATATTATGAAATCTTTAAAGTGCACCATAAAATATAATAAAATTTTTCACTGCATCGTCCGAATTCCCCATGCTCGACTTAGCGGAAGTGGAAAGTTTGGGTCCCTCGCTGATATTTCATCCCACTATAGGGATGGTCGCCTATGTATAGTAACATCCGTATCCCAATGCAACAAAATTGAGTTTGAACACCCAACCGACTACCCCACCTCCTTCTCTACACAACAACTCGCCCCCAACGACGCATCTTGGGCTCTCGGGCCCCCCATCCGGATCCGTATACTTCAGGCCAGCACTGATCTTCAAAGAATGCTGAGAAAAGCATCCAGGTTTACATGCACAATCATGGTTCAACTACTTCTTGCACACCAAAACCTCCATACTAATGACGACAACATCATTTGGGCCCACCGATAGTAGGTCCTACTCAATACACTCTCAACCATCATCATCTGCCTTCCTGGTGATGTTGTGGAGCACCTAGTATCCCAGATCCGTAGCACCAATGTAGCCAGAGCACAAGTCCTTGGGGCCTCTCTAGATCCGACATGTATCCATGTGCCTTTCACACGCACACCCGCTGACAATGGCGCTCTTACAAAAATCCATGATGTTTCGCCCTCATGGTAACATTACCGTGTGTTTCCCACTATCCCCGCAGTGGGAGACCCGTTTTCAGAAATATATATCCCGGACCTACAGCTTCGATCCGTGCCCCCGCACTATAAATATCTCATGATCCGAATCCCAATAGGCCGATCATCTAGGCCAACAAGGCTATCCTTCCCTCATCAAATGGTTCTCCACAAACTTAAGGACCCCAAATCTCAGCTAATGCGGCACAAACTCGTATGATCTCTTGGATCTCAAAACGTAATGTGTCCAAGTCTCTCTCTCTCTAGTCGATACTCAACTCGCCATACCTACACAAAACCATCATATTTGTTAGCATACGTAAAGGAAAGGTCATTTCATAACAATAAATCTCAGATCTCAAAATTTCCAAAAAAACACTGAACTCCCTCTCTGAAATTCTGGCCACACTTTTAGGCCTTTCCTAGATAGGTCGCATTTTTCTGCCCACACCGCTACCTAGGTTGCGTAAAAGTCCCCAAAAAGTGCCACTTGACCATCAAGACGAAGAGGGGTCTATTCTTGAGCTCTCGCGTCTAAACCAAAACTTTAATCCACTCAATTAAAAGAGTATTAGGTTTCTACTCTGCTAATTGACGGATATCAATTCCAACGGTCCGTTTATCCACTACGATCATCGCAAGACCTAGGGCCTTTTATCCTCTCTACATTCACCACCATACGTTGCAAATGAATCAAATTGGAGGGTAAATGCATTAAAAGAGAAACCTCGTATTTTTCTTTTGCCAATTATGTACTCAAATCGTAGCTCGTTCTGAAAAACCATCTACATCGTTGGAAATCTCTCACAGAGAAATAAAATGTATATTCTTTCATTTTTGGTGATTTGATACTTTACCCGAAACACATTTTTTTCCAAGAATGGTCACGACCACTTCTCAAAATCGAATTTCTTCACATGCGACACTTGTACTTGGGGCACCACTTTCTTCCTTGATACTTGTCGACGCTCGTGTCGCTTTCTTGTGAGTAACCATCTCGTACACATGTTTTAATGGTCCCCACTAGGTCTCTTATGCATGGAAACATCATTGAGTTTCCTTGTTTAGAGCATCCCAGTTGAGTCATCATCGCATTCATGGAGTCCTGGCTCCGAGTCCCTTTTGTCTCCCATCACAGCTTCTCCATCCTTCATTGCTTTGTACCTCCCTCGTGCTGCAAATTTTGGCCTCTAGTCACATCGTCTACTATCCTCTTCAAAGTCGAAATAATTTTCGTCGTGTCATCCATGCCCTTTATGATCTAACAAGGGAAGTTTTCAGTATTCGGCTACTCAGACCCCCCATTCCACCATTATCCTTGGTAACAATCTTATCAAATACCTATCATTATCCCTCGTGCCTTAGTTGAGGATCCTTTATTTCCTCTTCTGGCCCATGGTGGGACCTCTGTCTACATCAGCTATACATTCTAGAAGACAAGTCTATAGGTGATGTACCTTGATCCATCTTCCACTCTTGCTTAGTGCCTAGGGATTAGGCAAAGGGACCTCTTTGTTTCCCTTTGAATTGATTCTTCTCATTTCCACTTCCTCCTTACGGCATGATTGAGATCCATATACTTGATGGTTTTGTTAGTTCCCATGATTTGCAGATTGGAAAACCAAATGACAGTAACACGTAATTACCTTCTTGGAGTCCTATGACATAGCCTTTAGACTCCGCAGAGGGCTCTTCTATTGTGCGAAGGATGTAAACTTGTTTGCTTTGGGTGATTGATTTTAGGCTAGTTATTTAAGTAAATTTTGTTTTTGTTTTTGTTTTGGGTTGGGTTAATATGATTAAGTAGGATCAAAGGAATGAGAGAATATCAAATCTATAGGGCTATGGGGTCGTATGAAGTCTAAGCCGTTCAAATACCGAAGCAAAGATATTACAGGTCGAATTAGCAAGGTGAGTGGATCCTTAAAGTGATGATGAGGTGTAATGAACATTAAGTTTGGGAAGAAAATAAGAGGTCTTAAATGTAGAATCTCGAAAGAAAATGACTCATGAGGTAGGGAAATCCATTAATCTCTATGAACAATAATCAAACCGATAAACATACAAGATGAACAACTAAATATACATAGAAGAATTATAACCCTAACTCTAGAAATCCACCTTTAGTTTTTTGAAAAAAACATATAAGATAAACAAACAATTCAATAAAATGGAAAGGGAACTCCTAAACAACATATATCAAACTATCAAGGAATGTGAAACAAGTCATGAGCATGGGCAAAGGGCAAGATCGAAACAATGCCTCTTTGCATTATCCTAATCAATCGTTGTTCCATAGGAAAGCTTCACACTGAATTTTTGAAAACTTTAAATAAACAGTGGCATACCGTGAATCATATTTATAAGCTAAATATACCGATCATTTATGAAACAAATAAACAAGTTTAAAAGAAAGCCCAAGGAGCAATAAGCACTTTAAGATGAATTAAAAGAAGAAAACATCAAATCTATAGCATGCAGGAGGTCGGAGGGTTCTTCCATGAGCATATATCAACATATACTTTTCTGATCTATAGCAAGCAAGAAGACTGAAACAAAATGAGGACAAGAAAAACACTAACAAGTTAGAAAAACATCACCATTCACCAAGCTATGGAATCCCTAAGTAAGCTTCTCCAACATCAAGCCACACAAGTCATTCATTTATCATGAAACCAAATATCTTCTCCAAGCTCATAAAACATGTATTGATCTATAAAAAATCAAGTCCCAACTTACAATACACACTTATGCCTTATATAACAAATAAGGAGAGGAGAGAGCCCACTAGAGCATCTAGAAGCCTATTTTCCAAAAAATAAATATCCTAACTTGTCCTCGAGGCCTCATGGTCTCAAGGCACAAAATATCTTCCAAAATATCTTTTCTTGACCAAATAGGAAAACATTGACTTTAGCCTGAAATTCCTAAATAAACTTTAATGATATTTTCCAAACACTACACAGGAACGCACTCACCTACCCCCTGATTTAAATTATGATGTATTATCGTGCTAAGTAGTTTTAAATATATTTTGGAGTACTTTACGCCATGTCTGTGATGTTCCACTGGTGCTGTGGATGCATAATTTTAAAAGAATTTTTTTCAAATATGATCCTGAATTTTCCAAAAGTATAAAAAACTAAATGTCTCAAAGACAACAACACCTATCTGGGTGATGTAGGTAAAAACTGAGTGCTGGCCTCTTTGAGAATGAAATAACCCAACTTGTAGCTGAAATTTGGTGACATGTTCCTTACCATGCCAAGGAATCCAAAATTAAACTTCATCCTCCTCGAAAGTGCCCCAGAAAAAGTGCAAGACCTGCAGTGCCGTGCTCCTAGGCTTAAAAAATTGTAAAACCAAAAAGTGTTCAATTTTGCTCAAAATTGGTGAGTGAGTCCTCAAGGGTTCTTGGAGACCTATAGTGAAGCTTGAGCTAAAATTCCAAGCCTAGCTTCGTCTTTCCATCATTTGACGCCGGACCCTTCCTTTGGGTAGTTTTGAGCTTCTTCTTTGCAAACTGATTTTCTTTTTGTAGTATCACTATCTTTTCTTTCAGAAGCCCAAATATTTGTTTTCCTCTAAATTAGCCCCAAATGTATATTTTTTCTTCAAGCCATGAATCTTTATCATGCTCGGCACTTCCACAGAGGAGCCTCGAAGGAGAGGAAATGTCGTTCAGACCATCTCTTCACTGCCCGTGCTTCTTAAGACCCACAGTCTTAGGTCTCTTCCTAGTCACTTCTTCCTCATTATCTTCTTCATAGGCACTCATGTATTCTCCGTCGTACTTGTGATTTATGAGCCTTTATTTTGTATTTGAGCGTCCGGCTTCATAAATGGCTAGCCGGCCACTCATCCGATTGTTTTGCACATAAAATGAACAAATATCTTTGATCTTTCTGTCTTAAACCTCCAAATTCCCGATTTGTGCACTTCGTCTGTAGGAGAGAATTGATCTGCTTCATTTTTCTCTATCACTACCCAAGTGACCTAGTTCAAATTCCTCTCTTATTCATGACCTGCCTCTTCTTTCATTGTCTTCTTGCCTTTGTCCTTCATGGCTTACCCTCGTTTTCTTCATTTGTAGTTTATCCTTGCTCCTCAATGATTTTGGGTGACATTGACCTTACCTCCATTTCGACCGACTATTCTTTAATGTATGATATATGCATGGCCCTGTCTTTTGAGTAAAGAACACATGCCTCCTACCTCTCTAATAAGGGATGGTGAAAGGTGTCACAAACTTAGCCACAATTTGGATCATTTACAACCCTAGGATTGTCATTCTTCTCTTCAATAATGTTTTTTGTGTGTATCTCCTTGCTACCTTGCCATTGGCAAATTCCTTTGATCATGAATTTCAACCTCTTTTCATGCTCTCATCACTAGGAAGACCTTCAAAACTTCCATACTGCTTCTCGCACCGTCGCAGGCGCCTATGTTTAACACTCTTTCATCTTTAGGACTATCCACCTCTTCACCTTTTCACTACTTTTTCGATCGCCAACATTCTTTGGATCTTTGCCATCATCTCCTTGTTTATTGAAATACCTTGAAATCAAGCTCTCGCTATCTTCATCAATTTTGTGATTTTCATGACTGCTTTATTCTTCGTTACCATCTCGTTGTAGGGCCTTCAAACGGTCATTTTCTTCACCTGAGACCCAACACTTCGACCTCCTTTTCTCATCATTTGTGTCACCGTTTGCAACTCTATATTTTCTTCTTGAAGTCATATCTTCTTTGGCTCTGCCGTTGTTTTGACTATTTTCCTCTTTTCCATCTCCTTCTTCTTCATTTCCTTATTCATCTTCATTATTTTTCTTCCTCATTCTGTCACACTCTTTCGCCTATTTTGTTCATGATCGCATTGCTTTCTCAAGGCCTTCATTATCTTTTCCCTCCTATTTTTATCATCTCCCTTATATTCATTATTTTCTTCCTCATCTTCACTGGGTTAATTCTTCCTCATATTCCTCATGTTCATCATGCTCTTCCTCACTTTCATCATCCTCTCTCTCACTATTTTGTTCATTTTGATCATCACCGTTTTCTTTCGATCATTAGTGCTCTCATTATGATCATCTCTCGTCTTCCTCATCATCCGTGGCTCTCATCATGATCATCTCTACTTTATTCCTCGATAATCAATGATTTTTTATGATCGACGTTTTCTTCATGATCACTTTTCTTATGGGAAGTCGTATTAAGAATGTTTGTTTGGGAAATTGGATTCATCCGAGGAAAGTGAATCACCATTGCTGGAGGCCGATGGAGGGGTATGAGGAGGGTTTTGAGAAGATGATGGTACATTTTGGCAATTGGATGGAGGATGAAGTGGTGAAGTCATCATGGTGATAAAAACTTCTCAAGGAATGCCTTGTTTCCCTAATTGGTATGAGATAATCACCTTGATCATAGAATGATGAAATAGGCTTGAATTCTGCTAACAGCCTTTTCAAGATGGAGACATTTTTTCAATGCTTTTGTAGAGATAGTAGGGCATGTTCCGTAGCTTAGTCCTCGGTGAGGTCAGGTATGAAGAGTCTAATATGATAGGAATAGACTCTTGAGAATCTACTCACAGGGTAAATTATTTCATGATGATCTTCATGAGGGGGAATACCTATCCAAATAGACGTGAGAAACCAAAAATGGCTTTACATTCAATTTCGACAACTAGGTTTTAGGAACGTATAATAATGTGTTAATTCAAGATGTTTCTATCTAACCACCTTCTCCAAATGGGAAGGGCATTCTAGTGGCTTCATAGATACGTTGGGGCCTCTACCAACTCACCCCCGCTAGATGTATTTTATGCCGTGATTTGGATTTCTTGTACTTTGTTAAGGTAACTCAAAACACCCCAATCTTGGAACAGAAAGAATACAACGAAGGATGTTAGTTTTGTGGTGGTTATGGGATCAAAGTTGTTGGGCTTCCTCCTCTTTATGCTATCTTCTTGGTTCTGAGCCTATTTGTTCAGGTCAACACTCTCCTTCGTACACGGTGTTCACTTTACCCCTTCCTCCAACTTTGCGTTGTATGGCTTTTGCTTGAGAAATGATGAAGAGAAGTACTGCATGAGAGAGTTGGGGGCTAAACAAATATCAAGAGATTTGGACAAGTAGGTCTAACTCCCTTTCAATCTTGCTTCAAGTTTTCTTTTACATACATTTAGATTTTATCGGGTGTTTTTACCATTTGAAATTATGGAGAGATGGTATTTTTAGAAAAAATACCTTTGAAATTGTCTTTGATAGAAAAAAATGCAAATTGTGAGTTTTTCTCTTAAAATTTAAGTACCTTTTTCAAGTTTCTGGTGTTTGCTTACGCTAGAGCGCAAGACCTCGACGATGGGAGTAGTTGGTGAACGTGCAGCATCTGCCATTGGGTAGGAGCTACAGTTATTCCTAGGTCGGAAGTATGGAGGTAGTGTCCAGTGGGGATTTTGTCACACAGACTTAGAAATGGGAAATGGTGGCAAGTAAGTGTGTGCGCAACGTTCATGCCTCGGGGCGGGCTTGCACGTTGAGTCGGGCATCGTGGGCGACCAACCCCCGCACGTCAAAGTAGACCGGGAATAGGGTAGTGTCGCTCCGAAGGCATGCATCATTTGGTAGAAAAATACATTGTGGATAGCTACATGCGTGCAGCTTCCACCTCCACAAGCATGGAAGACTCGTAAAATTTTTCTTGAGATGCCTTCCTGGCCGGAAAATTTTCACTCCATTTTGCCAAAGTCGAATGAGGGGGAAAAAAGCTATCAAGGATATACCATTCTTTGAAAGAATTCAACTCAAAAACCCTTTTCCTAAAGTCTCAGGCACTTTTTATTTGCCTCTCTTTTGACTGTCTTTTTCTGAATCTTTTAACCACTATCTTTTTGTAGCTTAGGTAGTTGCCTAGTTACATGATGGCTTAAGCCCGCTATGCTTATGTACAACACTATTTTTACCCCCTTATCCTTTGAAACAAATTAATCGTGATTTTCACTGTGAGAAAACGTATTTTGAAATGAGGCTCTTCTTTGTCGCTGAAAAGGTGTGTAATGCCTTATTCCTTCCTTTGACCTTTTAAGAATTCGTAATTGATCCTTTTATTTAATGGAATTGATGCCTTTTTGTCTAACTATTCAAAACAGCTTGGGATTTTCTTTGAAAATCTCTCGTAGTTTGATGAATGAGGTTCTCCTGCCACTTACCATGACCAGCTTTTGCATTCTCCAATTTTTGAACCTTCATGAAGTCTTTTCGAGAAAATAAACCTAGTTTCACTCCAAGTCTTCAAAAGAAATTTTTTTTGGACTTACATCCTATGTCCAAAAATATGCTATGCTTACTCTGAGAGTTGAGTAATCTTTCGTCTTTTATGGGCTCAAATACCTATCCACTCATGGCACATCTAATAGCTTTTGTCTTTTTTGTAGGAGTGTGGAAAAGGGGCAAGCTTGTCCCCTCTAATAGTTTTATGCCGTGAGGCCAAAACCTTTCCAAATGAGATGTTTTTCTCTCGAAATGTACCAGTGCTCGCTCATATGTCACCTAATCTTTGATTTGTACGTATCTTGGTATGTCTAGAAAATTTTTTTTATGAGATCAAGATACTTTTCTATACCTAAAATTTTTTATTACATATTTTCACACGCTGTTAATGACTTTTTTACTCTCTTAGGTGTCCTTTTTCCATTTATATGATGATTTTGATTTTTCCCCGTAGCCTCCAACCTATCAGAATCTTTTATCAACCGCCAATGACTTCCATGAACCTTCTTAGGTGCCCTTTCACCTCTGCTCGCTTTAGACCTTCTAAGGCATTTCTGTAAATGCTTGAAGCATAATAGTCTATTCTTTGCAGATTTTAATGGGTCCAGAGGCACCCCTGAGTCATTAAGTGCTCCTTTTGAACTCATATTTGACTTCCCGTGAAAATAATGGAATGAGAAACATGATGGCGCATGATCTAGGAAAACTCAATTGACTTATTTGCAAGGTCTTAGAATGGGATTTTAATCAAAGTTTGAAATGGTTTTGATCAAAGATATAGGGTTTTGACACTCTACTTATGCACCATCATCCTATATAGCTATACATCATTATTTTACTTTGAAGGGCTTTCTAGCAGACTTTTGACACCAATAGTGTTTATATTTGTGAGTAGGAGAAAAACTTAGTTTAACTTGGCCAAACAAATTGTGAGATAGGAGGGCCTAGGCATCGCAGGTAGAGGGCTATAAACAGTAAGAGAAATCATGGGATAGACATGGGAAATTAGTCCAGATGTGGCCTCAAAGGATGATGTAATGACCATTCAAGACAAAATAGGAGGATAGGGAAAAACTCCTTTTTGAGGAGATTTCTAGAAGACACAATGATTCTTGAATTTTGATTTGTAGTAACTGGAGACAAAGCATTTAGTCATCTAAAACAGGTGAAAATTACTAATGACTAATAGTGGCTCCACTTGAGGAGGGCAGCTCCTTTTCAGGAGGTGTCTAGAATTTCAGATCTCTGGTTTATGAAGACCAGTGCCTCATCCATTGGGCGGATTCTCTCTTTTCTTTTGTTGATACTTTCCCTGAAACAGTAATTTTGAAAATCTGAAAGCATGATTAGCTCAACTTCGCCTTTACCTACCCAACCTACTTGCCTAACATTTTTTCTTCCTTGGGTGCACCTGAACTAGCAAACCCATTGATATTTTATTTTGAAAATGGGAACAAACTATCTACTTCTACACTTATCTCTTCCGGGAGTTCAGATTAGGCTAATGAAATCCTTTGATTCTCCACCTATACTATTCAACCGTCAAGGTTAAACTGTTTTACGGGATTTCATTCAGTAGACTAAGTCATGAAATTGAAAACATGACTAAATTGGAATTAGATAGTCTGATTTATCATGGGTTTGTGGCATAAAAACAAGCTGCACACAAAAGTTATTTTTGTACAAAATAAGATTTAGAAAAATTAGGGCTAGGATACATAGTTTGCTATTCATCCCTATTTTCCTCTTTGGTTCTGTTTTGACCATGTGGAACCAGTATCTTTCTTTTCCTAATCTATTTTTTTCGATAAGTCAAGCGTCAATAATTTGACCAGCATTCTTTTCACTAACTTATCAGCAGTAAATTTAAAACATGTTCATCCATGATTAGGCTAGATGAATGAACAAGATATTCTTTTGCCCCAGTAGTGGCATTTAGACTTGCACACTTTCAATATTACTATTTTTTGGGTATGGCGTTGTACCTTTCTTAGAATCTGCCCTCTTTTTCTACCTTTCCTATGTTTTTTGTGTTTTTCTCTATTTGACTTTTTCTTCAAACAATGGTATGTACAATGACAGAAAATTTAAAACTAGGAATCTTTGCAGCGGTGATACTTGAGCATCCTATCTTCAAAAGGATCTCCTGATACTCTTTTTCCATTCATTTTTTGGGAAAAAAAATCATGGTTGTTTTCACTTGCAAACATGGCATAAGGATTTTTCTAGAGATCTTTAAACAACTCATGTTTTGCTTGATGCTTCTCTTTATAATCTTGATTCTCATATATGTTTCTGTTATAGAATTTCTTTAGGTAGAACAGGTATTCTTTATCACTTTTAAAACAAATGATGATGTCATCAAGGTAAACCATAGTGAAGAAATTTAAAACTAGAAACATAGTTCTTTGGAAGGTGTCTCCGGTGTTCTTTAGATCAGGAAGCATTGGTTTAAACTTGAAGCTGCTTCCTGTGAATTTGAAAAAATATTTGAGCTGATTGTTTTGAAGTGGTATCATCTAATCGTAACCTGAAATACTATCATGCAATGACATATGGTTAGAAACTCCTAGCTTTTTTGAATCATGATCTATTCTGGAAAAAATATATTTGTTCCTTTGGAAGGGTTTCTCCTGGTACCTAAAATCTATACAAAACCTATGTCATTTTGCCTTCTTTCTCAGCGAACTCAACTGCTCAAAATTTTTCTGATTCTTTTTGAAATGAGGGCTTTTTAGACCAATGGCTGTGTTACAAGGTTTTGGACTATTTTCCCGACATATAATAGTGTTCTAAACAATTTTTCACACTGTTTCTTTTCTTAGTTTTATGTGTAATGATAAGATTTTAGACAACTCAATCATTTCAGGCTCGTTAAGTTTACCCATGTTATCCTCCTCTATATCAGCTTCAACAAAAATTTCTTTGGTATTTGTAGCAATATTTGTGAAAATTGGTAATTGTTCTGGAAAGGAAAATTCTTGGATGATGACGTATCTAGGTAAGGTAGAAACATCAGACTGTCTTGTTCTAGATTCCCAAAGATTTATGTTTTGTGGCGGTGTTTCATTTTTTCCGGATGAGAAAAAGGAAGAGGTTGTGTTCTTGTGATTTGTTTTTCCTTTGAGCAACCTTTCCCCTTTTCTAAACTAATTTTTGTTTCTAACATTTCATTTGCAATTTGCAGGAAATCAATTTCATTTTTATTGTCGTGTGGTGTTTCAGGATCGTGATAGTTTTGACTATCGAACTCATCATAGAGGAATTGATCTATTTGTTGTAATGTGCCTATATCTTCACAATCTTCATTTATTGGTTCCTCAAGGTCATTTTCATTATACAAGATGAATGATTCCAAATCTGAATGAATGGAGTAGATAGGGGTGTTATTGGGTCTATCTAGGCTACTTACCATATACTTCATGTGAGATTCTAGGTATAATCTTCTTGTTTGGTTAAAAATCAGGATGGTAGCATAAGACATGTCAAGTTGGAGGTTTCCCAGAAGCTTAGATCCCCAAGATCGAGACAAGAGCATGCCATATTTGGGGGGAATGTTAGCCACGACTATATCCATGACCAGGCTCTTAGCAGGAATTTGTGCCAGATTGATACATAGGTCCTTGATCAGTCCTGAGCATTTAACTCTGCTTGAATCAAAGGAATACAAATATTTGTAGGGCCTGGTTATTTCTAGGCCCAATCTTTCCATCACTACCTTCGGCATGAGGTTGTGAGAGGCACCAGAGTCTAGCATGGCATTATGTAGGATTTTTTCATGTATGTTTAGGCTAACATAGAATGGGGGAATGGCTCCTTCCTAGTATTTTCCATCTACTTTGGGTCCGAACAACAACTCTAGTTTATCATCTGTCAAATTCAGAGTGTTGGTATCATTTCCTATGTTCAAGACTTTCAAGACTTGGGAGTGGTACATATCCTGAGATACTAGTTCATTGAGAGGGATGGTTATTTTGATTTTCATGATATCTCCTTCAAAACTAAATGGTACTTGATTTTTAGAAATATTTACATCAGTTTTATCAACCATAAATTTCCCCACATTTTTAATTTGCTAATTTTGATTCGGGGCTTTGGTAATTAGAGTTTTCTCAGGGCCACTAGCAGAGGTGCTAGGACAGCTTGTGCCAAAATTTAATTGGCTGGTTTTATTTGTGTTAGGATCAGATTTCTTAGCCATGGTATTGTTATTGTCTGTTGTTATTTTAAGAATGTTTTCGGGAGTTTTCTTAACAGCAGTGTCTGAGTTGTTTTTCCTAGAGTTGTCTTGGTTTTTCTTACTCCTAAGATCATATTGCCTATGGACATCCATTATGGCATTTTCTAATCCCGATTCATGGCCTTCAGAATCTTCATAGCTTGTTTCATCTTGGTTTGAGGAGAAGAAAGTTTGCTCTTATTCTGTGAGAAAAACCTCACCCTCACTATCAGAGCCTATTCAATTTAGATGATTCTCATCTGGTTGTTCAATATCTCTTTCCCCTTCGTCAACCTAGTTATCTTGGAAGGGTGGTCTGATTTTTTGATCATTTTCCCTTGGTCTGTTTTGGGGCGGGTCTCTTCTAAAGTTTTGATTCTGGTTTCTGTTTTAGGGATTTGTTTGGTTGTCCCTAGTGGGCGTTCTTTCATTTATGCTTATTCTTTCCATCATTCCTTCCATGGTCCTAAGAAGGTTTTCCATCTTAGAATCAGATGAGGAGGTGGAGGGCATGGTGTCGTCTTTGTATGTTACCCTCTTTTATGATCTTAGCCTAGCCCTTTTTTCAATTAAGTTGGCCTCTACACTTATAGCTCCTTTTTTCATGTCTTTTAAAGTAAGGGGCTCTCTTTCTCTTAGTTGATAGGCCATGTTGGGTTCAAAACCCTCCGGGAATTTAGCTAAGGCTAGGCCTAATGGGGGTTTCATGTTTGGAAGTAGCGCATTGTAAACACTATTGAACCTAGTGCAATAGTCTTGGACACTTTCCCCCGTGTTTCTTTTGAGGTTGCTATATTCTGAGAGAATTTGAAGAGGGTTTTTCTTAATTTCCCATTTGTTTATGAAAGTTTGGTAAAGGGAAGGGAGATCATCAATATTGTTGGGAGTTAGGATTTTGAAGCATTTATTAGCTTCTCCTCCTAGGCTTTGGGCGAACATTCTCATTTTCATGGTTTCCTCTTCTAATTCCATGTAGTCAAAAGCATCATTCATTCTATCTACATGCTGTTGGGCAGTAGTGGATTCAGCCCCCGTGAAGTGTGGGATTCTGGATTGGTAATCATTTGGAAAAGGTACTAAAGTTTGTGGTAACACAAAGGGCACATACCATGTTTCCATATTGAGAGCTAATGGTGGATTTACAAGTGGAAGATTTGTGCTATGAGATGGATTGTTTTGCACAGTGGTGGTGTGAATGGGTGTGGCAGAAGTACTTGGACCAGTAAACTGATTCTGAGCATACTTGGGGTGGAAAGAGACGAAGTGATGGAGAAGTTGTGGATCAGGTGGTGTGGAAAGAGAAGCTTCTCTACTAGGGCTTTGTTGCAAGTCTATGAGCTCAAGATCGGTATGGTCAATTTTACTTTGTGACTTGGTTTTGAAAAGGTTTCTAGTATGGTGCAAATCAAACTGGGGGTCTTGCAATGCTGTAAGATGTTCAGGTACAGAGCTTGCTCTATGAATGGTCCTATAAGTAGCTAAGTTTCCAGTTTCAGAAGTTTTCCACAAAATTCTTTTCGGGTCATCAACTATAGTAGGAGGGTTTGGGTCCAGATGAGATCTGGTATTGATTCTTTGTGGAGCCAGTTTTCAGATTCAAAATTTAGAGAGGCTAAAAGTTTATGACTGCTTTCGGAAGGCTGACCTCTCTATGTGCTATCAAACTCGCACTGTGTGTGACTGAGGTTCTAGATTTCCTGAGGTTGTTTTGATGCAGTCCTACAAGACTCTATAGATACTTTAGCAAAATTTAGAATGCCTACTGGAGGCTAGCGGAGTCGCCAGGTGGATATTTTTAGTTTTTTTGAAGGTATGTTGTCTATGGTCCACCACCAATACTGACAAAAATATAATCTAGAAATTTTTTGGGGTTTTTCTGAGTTTCTATATGCAGCCCGAAGATTTGTAAGAGTGTCCTATAGCTGAGTCATCAATTTGCTAGGATGATGAAATAACTATTTTATACTCTTAGGCTATCAGTTAAGTTCTTTATGATTTTACAAAGGCTTCTGAAGTCCTAAGGGATACTTAGTTTGTCACTGACATCAGAGGTTGCATCATAATCACCATTGTGTTAGTGAGCGGTGGGATAAATCCACAAGATAGTATTCTTAAGGGCTTTTGAAATGTTTAGGGAAGTCTAAGTTTGTTTATACTTAGAGTCCCACCGTGATCGCCATTATGTTAGTGTGGCAATGAGGTGGCAGATGAACCACCAGATACTATCAGTCAAAATTGAGGGTCTAAAGAATATTAAGAGGTTTTCAAGAAATTATATGCTCAGAAGGTCCCACCGTGATCGCCATTATGTTAGTGTGGCGATGAGGTGGTGGATGAACCACCAGATACTATCAGTCGAACTTGAGGGTCTAAAGAGTCTTAAGAGGTTTTCAGGCAATCATATACTCAGAAGGTCCCACCGTGATCGCCATTATTTTAGTGTCCTGTGATTTGGAAAATTGGCTAACCAAATGACAGGGTAACATCAAACCAGTCTTTGGAGTCAGAGGACCTAGCCTTCCTGGACTTAGAGAGGGCTCTCTCTACTATGCGAAGGATGTGAGCTTGTTCGCTTCGGATGATTGATTGTAGGCTAGTTGTTAAGTTTAGGTTTGTTTTTTTGTTTTTGGTTGGGATAAAAATGATCAAGTAGGATAGGTGGAATGAGAGAATATCAAATCAATAGGGCTATGGGGTCAGATGAAGTCTAGGGTGTCTAAATGATGAATCAGAGTGTATTGCAGGGCCGATTTAGCAAGGTGAGTGAATCTTTAAAGTGATGTATGATGGTGTAATGAACATTAAGTTTTGTGAAAAGACTAAGAGGTCTTATACATCTATAATTTGAAGCAATAACACATGAGGTAGGGAAAACCATTAATCTCTATGAACAATACTAAAATTGATAAACATACAAGATGAACAATCCAGTGGTACATAGAAGCATTAAAACTCCTAACTTTAGAAATCCACCTTCAGATTTTTGGGAAAACACATCAGATAAACAAACAATTCAATATATGGAGAGGGAACTCCTAAAAAGAATTTATCAAACAATCGGGAACTCTGAAACAAGTTGATGAGCATGTGCAAAGGGCAATATCGAAACAAGACCTCTTTGTATTAACCCAATCAATCAGTATTCCATAGAAAAGCGTCACAATAAGTTTTTGAAAAATTTAAATAAGAAGGACATACCATGAATCATATTTATAAGCTAACATACTGATCATTCATGAAACAAATAACAAGTTTTAGTGGGCCTAAGGAGCAGTCAAGAATTCCTTAAGATGAACTAAAAGAAGAAAACATTAAAACTATAGCATGCAGGAGGTTTGAGGTGCTTCCATGAGCATATCTCAACCTATACTTTTCTGATCTATAGCAAACAAGAAGACTGAAACAAAATGAGGACAAGAAAACACTAACAAGTTAGAAAAACATCACCATTCACCAAGCTATCGAATCCTGCAAGCAAGCTTCTCCAACATCAAGCCACACAAGTCATTCGTTCACTTCATAAAACCAAATATCTTCTCCAAGCTCATAAACCATGTATTTCTCTATAACACATCAAGTCCCAACTGTTTACAATGAATCCTCATGGCTTATATAACAAGTAAGGAGGAAGAGAGCTCACTAGAGCATCTAGAATCCTATTGGCCAAAAACAAATATCCTAACTTGTCCTTGAGGCCTTGCAAGGTCCAAGGCACAAAATATCTTCCAAAATATCTTTTCCAAAATAAAATAGCAAAAACATTGACTTTTAGGCTCTGATATACATGAGGAAGCTTTCCTAACACACATTTTCTCAGTTACACACAGGAACGCAGCATACTATCTCAAAAACTTGAAAATTTTCCAGGAGTGCAGCACCAAAAAAGGTATTTTGCAACAGAGTTTTGGAGGCCTTCCTGATGTCGAAAAAGGCTCTGTGATGGCCCGTTGGAAAGTTGTGGACGTCTACTTTCCAAATATACCTTTTTTTCCTTAATATGACCTCTAAAAGTTTCCCAAAAAGTAGGAAAATTCAACGTTTCCAGAAGCGCAGCACCTGATCAGAAAAGAGGGCAGAAAGGTGAAAAAATGAGTGTTTTTGGCGCTTTTGAGGGACCAAAACAACTCCAATTGAGCTGAAATTTGGTGAGCATAATCCTCTAATGATAAGGAATCCAAAAATGTAAGCTTCTCCCTCTGAAAAAGCCCTAGGAAAAAGCGCAACACCCAGGGTGCTACGTTCCTAGGCTTAAAATTTTACAAAAAACAAAAACTTGTTCAATTTTGCTCAAATTTGGTGAGTAGGTCCATCAAGGGTCGTTAGAGACCTGCAACGAAGATTGAGCCTAAATTCCAATCCTAGCTTGGTCCTTTCCATCATTTGGAGCTGGGCCCTTTCTTTGGGCAGTTTTGATCTTTTTCCTTGCAAACTGATTTCTCTTTTTGTAGTGCTCAGCCATCTCTCTCTGTAAACCCAAATTTTTGTTGGCCTTCTCTAATTTAGCCTCTAAATGTATATTTTCCCTTTCAAGCCATGATTCTTTGTTATGCACAATTTCCAAAGCAAGGAGCTCGGTGAGAGGAAATTGTTGGGCTTGGGCTAATTCTTCCTCTTTATGTTTTTCCAAAGCTTTCCTAAGACCCATAGTCCTAGGTCTCCTTCTTGTTTGTCCCTCTTCATCTCTGCTCCCCTCATATGCGCCCATGTACTCCTGCAATTGAAATTGCGATATTTGAGCTTGTTTCCTATATTTTAGCACCCTTGTTTCATAGATGGCCAGCTGGCTACTCATTTGTTTGTTTAGCACTCGGAGGAAATGAATAAGATCTTTTGACCTTTCCAACTCAACCTCTAAGTCTTTGATTTGTGCATTCTGGTTCTGTAGGAGATAATTAACTATCCTTGTTTCATTTTCCTCATCACTATCTATGTGAACGAGTTTAAATTCCATCTCTTCCTCATGATTTCTTTCCTCTTCTTCCATTGTTTTCTTGCCTTTGTCCTTTATTGGCATTTTATCCTTGTCCTTCATTTGTTGTTTACCCTTACTCTTCATTGGTTTGGTGATTTTGTCCTTCACTGGTTTTGAGGAGGAGTGCATGGCCACTTGGCTTTTTGAGGTAGCAAACACATGCCTCCTTCTTCTCTGATAAGTGATGGTGAAAGGTGCCATAAAATTTGTTTGCAAACTTTGATCATTGACAATCTTAGGATTGTCTCCTCCTTGAAAAATGCTCTCTGTGTGTATATCCTCCATACCTTTTTGTTGGTTGTCTTTTGGATCAAAATTTTCAACATATTTCATGCTTTTGTCACTATCAAGACCCTCAAAACTGATATGCTCTGTTTTTGCAATATCAAAGGAATATGTGCTTGGCATGTCTTGACTTTCATGAATATCCTCCTCCTCACCCTTTTCATTATTGTTTTCACTGCCAACTTCATTTTCTGCATCATTGCCTTCATTCTTTGGACTTTTGTAATCATTTCCTTGTTTATTGAAAACAATTTTAAAATCTGTTTCTGGGCTGCCCTTGTCATTTTGTTCATTGTCATGGCTTTCTTTTGCTTCCCCGCTACTGCTTGCTGTAGTGTTTTTAGAGCCTTCTTCTTCACAAGACCCACTGACTGGACTTGTTAGCTCATCATGGGATTTGTTGATCAGAACTTTGTTTTCTTACCCACTGTCCTTTTCTTGAGAGGCTGCCTCTATTTCTATGTCTTTAGAGCCTTCCTCTTCATTATGAGAGCCATTGCTTTGGCTCCCTTGACCATCATCTGTATTACTGCTTCCACCTCTATTTTCTTCTTCATCTACATCTTCATCCCTGCTACTGCTTCGACTGTTTTTCTCTTAGCCATTGCTTCTTTATTCTAGGCCATCTCCCTCTTCTTCATTTTCTTCTTCATCTTCATTTTCTTCCTTATCTTCATCATATTTTCCCTTATTGTTTTCCTCACGATCATCACTGCTTTTTTCGAGGCCACTACTACTTTCTTCAAGGCTAGCATTGTTATCCTCATGATCATCACTCTCTCCCTCATCTTCATCATTTTATCCCTTGTCTTCATCATCTTGATCATCACTCTTTTCATCTTCTCCCTCATATTCATCATTTTTATCATTACTCTCTCCCTCATCTTCATCATTTTGATCATCACTCTCTCCCTCATCTTCATCACCCTCTCCCTCACTATCTTCTTCATCTTGATCATCACTACTTTCTTCAAGGCTCCCACTTTTTTCTTCAAGGCCATCACTGCTTTCTTCAAAATCAGATTTCCTAGGGGAAGGAAATTGAGGAGGGTCTGTTTGAGGGAATAGTTTATGTGAAGAAGATGAACCAAGGTTAGTGGAGGGTGATGGAGGCGAGTGAGGAGGATTTTGAGATGATGATGGCATACTTTGCAGAGGGATGGGCTGTGGAGTTGTAAAATCGTCATGGGTGATAAAAACCTCCCAAGGAATGCCTTGTTGTTCTAGCTGGTATGAGACAATTACTTTGATGAGGGAATGGTGAAAGAGGCTTGACATTTATTGGGATGGAGGCCTTTTTTGCATGATGGAGGACATTTTCTCAATGCTTTTGCAAAGGTAGTAGGGCATGTGCAATAGCTTGGTTCTGGTAAAATGCATGAGGAGTCTAATATGATAGGAATAGACTCTACAGAACCTACCTTCACAGGTGAAGTATTTCATGATAATCTTCATGAGAAGGTCATATCTTTCCAATAGATGAGAAAAAGGGAAAATGGTTTTACAATCAGCTTGAAAACTAGGTTTTAAGAATGGATGATAATGGCTTAAGTCAATATGCTCTGTTTAAACCACATATATCCTATGCTAGGTATTCCAGTGGCCTCAGAGATGGCCTTAGTGGTTAACTCAAATCTTACCCCTGCTAGATGTACTTTATTCCTGTGAAGTTTTAAGGCAAATAACTTGGTCAACTGAGGGTGACTTTTGATCTCTTGCACTTCGTTACAGAACTCATAGCACCCTAACTCTTGGAAATAGGAAAGAATATAAGGGGAGGCTATCAGATCTGCAGTGCTTATGGGTTCAAACCTATTGGGCATTCCTCCTTTTTTCTGTTGTTTTCTTGAACTTATCTCTTCATTTAGGTCAACACTCTCTTCTTGAGACATGGTGTTTTTCTTCACCCCTGCCTCAAACCTTTAAGGAAAAATGATTTTCTTGCAAAGTAATGTAGAAAAAGGGGTCAAAGAGATGATGAGTTTTCTAGCAAGGTCAAGATACTTAGCAGAGAGTAGGTTATGTGACCTTTTTCAAGTTTTCCCTATGCTTTCTTTGACACAAATTTTAAACCTTCTTGGCACCCTTATCAGTTATAAAATCTATGAATAGGTGATAATTTAGAGAAAATACCTCTTAAAATTGTCTTCCAGAGCAAAAATATGTCATTTCTGAGCCCTCTGGGAAGTTTGGGCACGTCTGCACACATTTTGGGCGATGTTGCATCTTTATGCCAAGAGCACAGCGCCCTGGGCAAGCCTGAAAAAAATTTTGTTCAGCGTTGCACGCCCATGGCAGGAGCGCAGCATCCTGGGCGACCAGGGCCTGCACGCAGTGTCAGGCACCAACCGAGTGCAGTGGTAAATGCGCAACACTCGTTGGCCCGGGCATCGTGAACGTAATTTCGTGCAGCGTTTGCACGTAGATTTGGGCGTCGAGCAGTGGAGGCAATGGCTGAAGCGCAGCATTCGCAGGAAGTGTTGCACGCTTGTTTCGGGTCTTCTTCTGCATGCCAGCTGGAATTAAAAGAGTGCAACGCCCACCTACATGCACACAACACTTAGAAGGAATTTACATTGGCGTTGGCTACAGGTGCGCAGTGTCCATCTTCAGGAGTGCAACACCTTGATTTTTTCATCCAAGGACTCCGACAGAGAGCTGAAACTTTTCACTCTGTCTTGCAAAAGGTCAAATGAGGAGGGGAAAGGAGGTGTTGTAGTATTTATACCTCTTTTTGAAAGAATCAAACTTGAAAAACCCCCTTTTCTAAAGCTTCTTTGCACTTTTTCTTTCTTTTTTTTCCTTTCCCTTTACCAATGCCTCTGACTGTCCTTTTACTATCCCTTTTTTAACCACTATCTTTCTTAGCACTTGGGCAATTGGTTAGATCTATGATGGCTCATGCTTGTTGTGGACATGTGCAGACTGATTTAGAACTATATTTTCCTCCTTTAGGCATTATGAACATGCCTTTGGTTGCTTTTTTGTGAGAAATCAAACCTTTGAAGTGATGTTTTGTCTTCTTCCATGAAGTGGCATATAGTGTTTCAACATCCCTTTCTTTGAAATCTTTAGACCTCTGAATTTGTCCTTTGATCTAGTGGGGTTGATGCCCTTTTTTCCCAATCTTAGAAGACAGTTACAAATTCCCTTTTTTCAAAACCCTCTGTTGTTGATGAAGGAGGTTCTCTTTGCCACTTACCATGCCTATTTGTTCATTATCCTAATTTTTGATTTTTTAGGGATATTCAGTAAGACAAACAAATCTGTCTTCAGAGTCTTCAAAAGAAAATATGTATTTGAATTCATTTCTTATGCCTAATAAAGTCTGCAATGCTTATTTGGAGGGTTGGAGGAAATCTTTAGCCTTTGTAGCCCAAATATTTTTTCACTGTTTGGTCCCAATAGTCATATATTTGCATTTTCAACCAAAACACACCTACTACTTTCTTCATGAGTGTGATTTCCTTTCTTGATGTTGGTCTTAGTCTTTACCTTTACTTCATGGCTCATCTGATAACTTTTTGGTCTTGTTGCAGGAATGTGGCAAAGGGAAGCTATCCCTATACCAACTTCATGCTGAGGCCAAAAATCCCTTCAGTGATCTCTTTGCTGTAATGCACCATGTTGATCAAATACCACTGACCTTTTGAGATTTTCACAAACCTCTTGATAAGTAGTACTTCACTACACTTATCATGAGATCATTGTCTCTCCTGTAGACTCTAGATGGTTGTACCTTTTTATCAACTATAAATACCTTCATGAGCTCTTTTTAGGTGTCCTTCTTCGCCTCTGTTCTAATTTAGACTAATCTCCAAGGCATTCCTGCAGAAATTCTTGGATATGACAGTCATTCCTTTGGAGATTTACTGTTGGATCAAGAGGGTGCCTTTGGAGGTTTCTTAAGTACATCTTTAAATAATGATAAACCTCAAATCTATTTTCACTTGAATTTACCTTTGAATTCTTATGGAAGTAATGGAATGAGAACCATGATAGTGCACTAACCTAAGAAAACCTATTTGACTTATTTGCAAGGTTTTAGAATGGGTTTCTGACTGAAACTTTGAATCAGGTTTTTGAATGAAGATACAGGGTTTTGACACTCTACTTATGCACCACCATCCTAGACAACAATACAATTTTTCTTTGCTTCAAAGGGTTTTTTAGAAAGGACCTTTGAAAACACCATTTCTTGAGGTACATGGTGAATAGGGGAAAATGTTTGGTTGACTTGGTGAGACAAGGGGTGAGAAATAGAAGGCTTAGGCAATAATGAGACAGAGGGTTATAGGTAAGGGTGAAAAATATAGAGAGAGTGAGGGACACTAGTCCAGGATGGGGTTTTATTTGGATAAAAAGATTGGCCACGCTTGAACAGAGAGGAGGGATAGTAGAAATTTTCTCTTTGAGGAGATTTCTAGAAGACACAATGATTCTTGAATTTTGATTTCTAGAAATCTGAGACAAAGAATTTAGTCATCTAAAACAGGTGAAAATTACTGATGACTAACACCAGATACAAAAAGCATTTTTCCTCGTCAGAGGTAGCTGGTAGTAACTTTATGGCTAATTGGAGTGACGGTATTTTGCATTCAATTGGTAACACAGCTTCTAAACTGTAGACCAGTGTAAAAGGAGTGAAACCTATTGTGGTTTTTGCTGAGGTTCGGTATGCCAAAAGTGCTGAGAAAAACATAGTATGCCAATTCGATTTATGAATTTCGATTATCCTTTTAATCATAGTGATTAAAACTTTATTGACAGCTTCAACCTAACCATTAGCCTGTGGGAAATATGGGGTAGAACTATCATGGCGCAGGCCAAGTTGGTCGGAAAGTTCGGTCATCATAATGTTTCGAAAATGGCTCCCATGGTCAATAATGATAGCTTGGGGTACACCAAATCAAGCAATCTCGTGATTGAATACAAAAGTAGCTGCAGTTTTTCCGTCTGTCGAAAATGTAGGCATCGCCTCAGCCAATTTGGTAAAATAATCTACTGCGAGAATAATATACCCATGCCCCCCAGCCGAGTGAGAGTTACATGTAATGAAATCAATGCCCCATTTTGCAAAAGGACCGATGGAAATTATGGGGTGAAGAGTAGCTGGTGGTGCACACATATTTCGATCAAAAATCTTATAGTTGTGGCATTTTTGGACTGCAAGAATCTAATATTTGAATAACGAGGGCCAAAAATAACCAACGCGCAATATCCTTTGGGTTGTGGCATACCCAAACATATGACTGCCACACGCTCCAGAATGACAGTCATTTAAAACTCGTTTAGCCTCTTCATGGGTTAAACATCGTCGAAAAACAGAATCCACACTGCGATGATAAAGCGTGTCTCCGACAATATTGTACTGCTGATACTAGTAACAGATCTTTCATCGATGTGAACATGAAATTTCAAGCTGAAAAATTTGGGTTTGGATATAAATGATTATATCTCCATATCAAGGATATAACGTACTAATAAGAAACATAGATTCATCAGCGATCGGATGTTCTACCATAGTTTCTGTCTCAGTATTCGGGAAGTCACACATAAGTTCAGTGAACACTAATGATTTCTTTGATTTGGATTTTTCAAATTCTAAATCAAACTCCTGAAGGATAACTATCCATTTAGAGTATTTTCCCCCGAGCAATTTCTTAGTGAGAATATACATCATCGGATTGCAGTTAGAAATCACCGTTGTTTTTCGTAACAAAATGTAATGACAAAATCGTTGGACAGCTTGAACTGCCACCAAGGCCAATTTCTACACATGTGAGTATTTGATCTCTGTCAAATTGAGATTCTGACTGAGATAGTAAATCACATTTTCGTTGTGGAATTCATCTTCCTGAACTAATACCATTCCAATAGTGGAATCAGAGGCTGCTAAGTATAAAAAGTAATATTGGTCGTAATTTGGAGGATGCAATAACGTTGCATGGGTCAACACGTGTTTTAGAGCATCAAAATACTGATCAGCGATCTCATCCCAAATGAAAGGAACATTTTGTTTCAGAGGCCTAGTAAAATATTTGGTTAACTTAGCATAGTTCTGGATGAATCTATGCAGAAAGTTTGCTTTCCCTTGCAAACTTTGGACTTGGCGAAGTGTGGAAGGAGGAGGTAAATTGATAATAGCCTCAACCTTTGAAGGGTCTACATGAATTCCTTCTTTCAAAACGACAAAACCCAGTAACCTACCAGATTGTACACAGAAAACACACTTGTGTGGATTCAAGCGAATCTTATAATACCTACATCTCATAAAAATCGCTCATAAATGAGTTAGATCATTAGGGGAATTTTGAGGTCTAAAATGGGCCTCCTAAGGAAATTATAAAATAATAGTGGAAAAAATCAAATAAGATTTGATGACATCATCAAATTTTAGAGGGAAAAATGAAAATACTACTTTTTCAACTCATATTTTCAATTTATCTCCCAAAGAATTTACTCAAATTTCGAGCGGGAGTACTCGTTGGATGCAAAATTTAATTTCTCATCCAAGGAGTACCCATGTTGCATACTTTCGATGGGTCCTACTACACGAAAATGAGAAATACATAATAAAACGTGATTGTAATCACGTTTTCTTATGTATTTCTCATTTTTCGTGTAGCAGGATCCATCAAAAGTATGCAACATGGGTACTCCTTGGATGAGGAATTAAAGTTTGCATCCAATGAGTACTCCCACTCAAAATTTGAGTAAAAAATTTGGGAGATAAGTTGAAAATACGAGTTGAAAAAGTTGTTTTATTGTTTTATTATTTTTTTAATATTTTTTCCCTTTTACTTAAAAAATGGTGAATCATCCCCCATGGTTGACACCATCATCTTGAATCCTATTGGTTTTGATAAAGTTTATTTTTGTTGTACAATTTTCCTAGGAGGCCCATTTTAGACCTCAAAATTCCCCTAATGGATCCTCCCTGTGTAATGAATGAGCATGTAAATCATCGAGATAAGGTTGCACAATGTGTTTAATGTCATGAAAAGCATAAGACATTGCCCTTTGAAAAGTTGCCCCAACATTCTTTAATCCAAAAGATAGTTTATAATAAGAAAATGTTCCCTAAGGAAAAATGAACGTTGTTTTTGGTTGATCGGCAGGGAGTATGTTTATTTGATTGTATTCGGAAAATACATCCATAAATGAATACATTTCATTTCTGGCACAATCATCAATGATTTGGTCAAGATAAGGGGTTGGATAATTGTCTTTAGGACAAGATTTGTTAATATCCCTATAATCTACACTTACTTGTATTGTTCCTTGTTTTTTAGTAACATGAACGATGTTAGATACCCAATCCGTTAAAAAAGACTTGCTTTCAATAGTTTCTCAACTTCGGCTTTGATAGCGGCAGCCTTTCGCGGATGTATTGGACGTAAATTTTGTCTGATTGGTTTAGCATTCGGGTAAGTTTTGATTTCATGAATGAAAATTTTGGGATCAATTCCTGGCATTTCTTCATAAGACCAGGCAAATATGTCGCATAATTCTTGAAATAGGGCCTTATATGTAGCAATTTCATCTAACGTACAAGAGGCACCTATATGAATGTTTTCAATAATTCTGGGTTTCACTGATATGTCAATAGGAATCGTGGAAGAAATATTCCCTAAATTCACTTCAGAATCTATATTTGTGATTGATATCATACTCTGGGGTTCCTTGACATAATCAACTGTAAAAATTGATGAAAATTTATTTTTGAATTGATCAAGCTCAGGTAAAAATGATGACCTATGATGGAGATCATCCCATGGCAAATCATCTATTGACAGGAATTCACGAATGGTTTCGTCAGTATAAAACACTTCTTTAAAAGGATCCAGAATTGATGTTATAGTTGAGTTTGAAGGTGAAAATGATTCTTCATTGAACACATTCATTGGGTCAGATTCAGTTGATGGTGAATTGGAAAATGACTGTATTTCTTGATATGATAATTCAAACGGACTCAAAGGCATCACACCATCAAACGAATCCAATTCTGATTCTGAAGGCACTATCCAAGGATCATCAAATGGAATAATGCTTTATGTAATCATATTGATATTATCAATAGTACGCAGTATGTTAGTTGTAGGAATATAAAAATTTCCCATCAAAGCGAAATATTTGATTAAACCTACTCCTACATCCTCATAAGGGATAGTCGTTTTTCCAACGTGCTGAATACTATCCGTAGAAGCTGGTTCAAACGAATAATATGAGAGCTGGTCGAATTTAAAAATCTTTCCTTGATGAGGAAACATGATTAACCGAAATACGGATGACACGACAGTAGTCATAGCATAAGACAAACTTCGACCTAGAAGAAGGTTGTAATCTAGAGGGGAATCAACTACTTCCACATCTAAATTAATGGTTTTACCTTCGACCTCTATAGGTAGATCTTGTAAAATTCCATATGGATGGAATCCTCTTCCGTCAAAAGATTTGAGGATTTTCGGTGATTGGTTAAGTGTCGAAGAACCAAGTGATTTCCAACAATTTAATGACATAATACACGTAGAGGCTCCTTCATCAATAATAGTACGAAAGCAACGTCTATTTTTTACCAGTACTAGAATCTGAAAAGCCATTTGATGAGGGAGTCATGGTGTAAGATTTTATAAATCAAAGACTATAAGGTTTGAATCCTAAAGATCTACAGCTCCAATTTCTGATAAGAGTAATTTTCTTTCTGCTGGGCATGATTGCAGCACTTCCAAAGCCAACATTGCTGAAGGAGATATTGTTAAATCCTCAACAATGTTGTAATTATTAGCAGCTCTTGCATGTGGATTGAAAGCAGATTTACGAAGTACACCTTTAGGAGGTGGTTTGATTACTAAATCAGGATTTAGTTTCTCAATATGAAGCAGATCAAAAACCGAAGGAGATGTAGCTGGTGCAGAATTAGAATTTTCTACTTCTTTACCAGTAACGGGATTTTTACTACCATAATCTTGCGATCGAGTCGCAACCATTACTTGAGACATCATCAAAATATCTATTGATGTATTAGAAGAAGATCCAATCATTTTACTATCTTGAACCAGAAAGGGATCCTTCAATACAGCGAGAGTGGGTGAACCTTTGACGAACTTAGATACCTCAACCCTATGTGGACATTCCTTCGTGAAATTATCCTCGTCACAGATAAGACAAGGATAACGAGGTTTCCGTTTATCATCAGTCGATTCAATTTTATCAGTTTTTTCCTTGGGAGATGAAGTCTGCTTACTCTTATTCTTCCTTTCTTCTTGTTACCAGATTTTGATTTCATAGTAGATGAATCTATAATGTGAATATCGGCAGAAGTTTCCAAGGAATATTCTCCTTTCGGTGAATCACGTAAAGTTATTATAGGAGAAGTAACCTTCGAAGATTTCTTCTTACTCTTAGTTTTACTAACTGAACCGATTACACCATCAGTGGCATGAGACCCTGAAGGAGTTGTTGTTATCTAACCAGGACGCAGTAAATTGGGAATTTTCTCGTACAAAGTTCTGGACTGGGTATATACCAAGTCTAGATACTGAGATTGAGCAATAACTTGTTCTTCGGTGACAACTCCTACTTTGGCTACATCTTCAGTGATTTTTGGTAGCAATGATTTGACAAACCATTCTGCCAATATTTGATCTGGGATAAAAAAAATTACCAAACATCTTCTACGTCTCCATTCATGTATGTGATCTGATATGTATGTAGACGTAGATTGCTTTATTGAAGTTAATAATTTTGTGCCATTGTCATATCTGACTGGAAACTAAAAATGAGTTAAGAAAGCATTTGCTAGGGCGTTGAAATTATTAAATGAGCCTCGTGGCAATTCAATGTACCACTTAGCAGCTAATCCTATTAAAGTTCTCTGAAAAAGTCTAAGTTGAATGGAATCGTCGATTAATGAGTTGGATGCACACCAAAGGTGGTAAGTCATGACATGGTTAGAAGGACCCTCTCATGATTTTCTTTCAAACTTTGGGATATCGCTGGGCAACTTATCAGGCATTGGTGACCAATACAGATGATAGTAGATGGGATCAGCCATAAGGAGGGATAAATCCGGTAAATCCAAAGTTGCTATGAATGGAAATCGATGGGTAGGGTCTTGTGGATAAGCTTGTGAAACTATTCCAGTCCCATGAGGAGGATATCCAGGATAACCTGGAACAGGTTGTGGATTTGGAATCAGAGTGCCCCTTGGATAACCAGGAATAACCGGACCATACTGGGGTTGAACAGGTGTCTGATATGCATACCCAGGGTACGGTTGTTGCAGGTAGACTGGAGTTTGTGGAACAGGTCCATATTGGTACGACCCCTGATATGGTTGATAAGTAAACTGAGGTTGGCTTGTTATAACTATACTTGTACCAAGTTGTCCTGTGAGCATCTGAACAGTAGTCTAAATTGTAGGTCTAGAATATGGAATAGAAACCCGAGGAATCTGTACTGATGTTTGAGGGGCAAATGTGATAGGAGTTGTAGATACTGCAGGAATAGGTGTGGCAGGTTGAACAGAAGTCTGAGCAACTGTTTGTGGCGAAGTCCTAGGTGTACTCAGACCAGATTGATGAACAGGACCAGATGCAGGTGTTGGAATTGAAGGTTGGACTGGTTGTTGGGGTTGGTTATAACCAATAGGTTGTCCAGCTTGATAATAAGGTACTTTCACATTTGGTTGTAAATTCTATTGGACTTGGGATGGATCCCACACCATTCCGGGATATGAGGGTCCCATCGAAGGTTGTACATAAGACGGCCCATAACTGGGTTGAACATATGGCTGATAATTAGCCAAATAATTTCCACCTCCTTGTAACATTTGTTGTTCCGGATAGAACTGTTGTGCTAAAGGAGGTTGCAATCCTTGAGCTGGATACTACCCTTAAGGTTGATATTGACCTTGAGGCATCTACTGACTTTGAGGTTGATATTGACCTTGAGGTAAGTACTATCCCTGGGGTTGATATTAACCCTAAGGTATGTACTACCCTTGTGGTTGATATTGACCCTGAGGTATGTACTGTCCTTGGGGTTGCCCCCTGTTAGACTTCGTCTTGTCAGTCTACTGTCAGAGGCAAACTCACCAAGGTTCAATAAGTTTCTTATTTCGAGAGTTTTATCATTATTAATAATCAAGGATGACTCTTCTCCAAAACCCTGTTTTGGAGACGAGAATGTCAGATTAGTAGTTTGTAATAATGTGTTGGAGCATAATTGGCAAGAATATTGCAAAGAGGATTTCATCAGATGGTGGCGGTGCACTCATCATTGATTATGGACAAATATGGAAGGCGCCTACTTCTAATGATTGCTGCAGGAGGAATGTGCATAAGCTGTTTCATTATTGGATCATTTTACATACAGGGACATTTTGATGGGTTTTCTCTTCTACTACTTGCAAGAAAATTATCATTAATTGGCTTTTTGGGTTATATTGGGCATGAGTGGAATTCCATGGGTCATCAATGTCTGAGATATTTCTTTCCATTGCACAAAAATCAACCATTTCTTGAATGTCTTTGGTGCCACCTGTTACACTCCCTGCAATCGATTTCATGCCAATAATAAGATTGGCAGGATGGATCTTGATTTCACTAGGGAAACCTACAATTACAAACACTCCTGCAGTCTTCAAAAGTGGCATATAAAGATCAATTGGGTGGTCCCCTGAAGCAGTGTCAATGATGAAATCAAGGGTCTTTGAAGAAGCCTCTATCTGCTGTTTATCAGATGACAATATAAATTTATCTGCTCCAAGAATGTTCAATGCTTCATCCTTCTTTGATGCAGATGTGCTCAAAATTGTTACATTTAGTCCAAAAGCCTTTCCAAATTTTACTGCCATATGACCAAGACCTTCCATACCAGATGGAGTTGTTGATAAAGACCAAGGACTCTAGCAAAGCCAAGCAGATTGAGTATCTGGTCTGTTAAAGGAAATTAGTCAAGATGTCTGAAAGGTATGGGATTCGATGAAAATGAAATTCACATGGCTTCTGAAAAGGTCTCTGAGATGTTCGGAACCAAAGAGTCACAATCTGTTTTTGATAGCATTTTAAATTGTCTCTTGGAGAAGCAAGCTTCAACTTCATGTCTGCAAGAAAACCAAAGTCTCAACAGGGCAATTTCTGCTTGTTCTTTGCCTTACAATCCTGCAGATAGAGGAGAATCTGGTTCAAGCAAAGGTTTGCACATAGAACATACTCGGTCTTTGAATATGAGACCTTGTACTGAAACATCACGATCACTGGCTCCGACTACGAGGCTATCTGCATCTTCTGATTTAAACCATCACTGCTTGAACGATTTAGAACCGAGCACACACAAAATTGAAACAAATGTGTTAGCAATGCCTCCCCTTGAAAATGGGAATAAATTTGCTGAATTGTATGATGTTCAAGTTCAAGGCATCAGAAATTTAAGCTTGTGCATCTTGTGGCCGAGTTGAAGGTCGAGCGACCCACCTGGGCAGAGCGACCCACTCGCCAACAGAAGTCCGGAAATTCATTTTTGCGCCCAGGCTTGGATTTTTCCTCGTAGAACAGAAGTGGCTCATTGTTCAATTGGATTTGTGATTGGTGGAAGGAAGAGTAAGTGTCATTTAGCCTAAACAAGGACTGCACTATTTTCATCTCGTGAATGGCTTTTACTCTCTTGTTTTTATTTGGCAGTCTACAGTTAGTAAACAAAAAGAAAACCTAAAATCTCATATCATATGCTGCTGCAAACTAATTGGGGAATAGGGAGCCAGAGATTATAGATAGAGCTGTGGGTGGAATTGAAATTGGTTGAGCAGAAATTATCATGCCCACTGTGTAGTTATCGCTGAGAAAATCATTGCAGTGTAGGCCAGAGGACCAGGATGTGCACCATCCAGAAAGCATTACAGTGGTGATGGCGAAGGGGGAATTAAACCTTTCTTCCGAGGTCTTTGCAAGAAAGAAATTTATAAAGCGAGTGGACAGATTCAACAGGCATCGATCAAGAACTAGTGATGAATTCAGTAAGATTTCGTCACAGGAAGTAATGCTCATTGGGGATTACAAATGTCAATGTTATGTGAAGAGTACCGGCCTGTTAGAGGAGAGAAAAAGCACCTGTGTCTGCGCGAACAACAGCAGAAGAATAGGATTAAATTTCCTATTTATAACTCCAGATTTCCTAATTCGAAGGGCCAACACATTTCCAGAACATTCGGGGGCAGAAATGTGCAAAGTGGCATTTCCTAGGTGGCAGTCATTGCACCATTTGGGCATTCGATTCAACATATGTGGCAGCATGGAAACGTGCCCTCAGCAGAGACACTTGTCATGATATTTTGGGAGGATGGTATAATGGTAATGGAAGTGAATAAAAGTCAAAAGCTAAATTTAAAAAGCAGACAACTATCCCAGCAAGGAAATTAAATTGGTGGTCTATTTTGGGGTCTTCGAGCTGCAGCTCATAAAGTCTAGCTACAGGTTCTATCAAATCATTAGTCATCAACAAACAAATATAACGCTATTCCTTTTAAAGCAGAATCTTCCTATTTTCATGAATATTGATATAACTGTCCCTTATTTTCATCGATTAGTTAGCACTTCTCATAGTTTATTTAATACATTAAAAAATCATTTGTAAGGGGGGGAGAGAATTCTGAGAGCTAGTGTAGGAGAAAATTAGAGTTTTATTGTACAGTCTTAGAAAGAGATTTTAATGAAGAGATACAGCTCTGTTTTTTGAGATTCTTGTGGCATGAGATTTAACATTTGTGTCTTCTTTTGTTTCATATGTAGCCTGTTATGTGTTTATGTCATTTCATGATCGTTTCCATTTGAACAAATGAAGTGTTAAGGTAGAATTCATAATTTATATGCTTTGCCTTTAAGTTTGTTCAAATTTAGTGTTTTCTTCTGTTTGACAAGGATTCATCTACTATGCCCTTGTCAACTCCTCAGCAGTCCAGCCATTCCATTTAATCTCAATTTGATGTTAAACTTCATGCTTACCTTGCCTCAGGAGATAATCTGTGTTTTACATTTGATCTCTGTTCTTGCTGTCTTTGCCCCACACAGCCCAGAAAACCCCATCATTTATCAAAAAACCCTTTCATATCAGTTTACTAGCCTAAGATCAGCATTTACTATCGGTTATCTCAGCCCCTTTGAAGATCCTTCGCTGAGTTTAACCCGGAGAGAGCCCTCTCCTGTCCTCGTAGGGCTAGCTACGAGGCTAAGGTTGGTTTGATGTTGCCTCGAACCTCGCCTTCTTCAGCCTGAGGCAGATTCGAGCGCTAACACCCCCTAGGCTGTATTTGGCTATTTTTATGTTTCCCCCCAGGCGGTAAATTACTACCTTGAGATGCGGGGTTCGAAATATTTCCAGACATCATATAAACTTGCTCATTGTTCAAAGTTCCAGTATTGATTCATTCAAGCCAGATGATGACATTGGTTTGTTGGGAAATGGAGATGCTCCTAAGAATGTTCCAGAGAGTGACTGATAGCCTGCAGGAATAGACAGACCACCATACAGAAATTTTTCTGGTGATTCAGTAAACATAGATGTCTCACTAGACATGTTTATCTGAGGTCTATAACCTATTGGTGTATAGTAGAAATGAATTCGGGGTGGCGAATACTGAAGACCTACGTTTTGCAGAAAATCTGTCAATGAAGATTACCAAGCGTCTTGTATAAAAGGACTGTAAAAAAGTGATTCATGTTCTCTAAGTTCTAAATTTTCTTGAGTTGAAGGAAGAACGATTTCTTCCTCTATATCAGTGATTTCTTCAATACTAATGAGACCAGGAGGAATATCTTCTGTAATCTGATTCCTTACTCTGGGTGAATCAGGATAATCAGGATTTGGAGTAGTAAATTCTAAAGTAGCAGGTTCGGACGTAATAGGTTCAGTTTCTGGTTCAAAAATTTCAAGTTCTTCAACTGATAACTCACTTGTTGCAAAAGAAACTTCAGTTAATTCAGAAATTGAAATTTTCTGTGGATTATGTTCTGCTATTTACGGTTGATCTACTTCAAAATCAGGATGAATAATTATGGATGATTCTCTGTGTTCTGTTAATCCAGTTCCGCTGATCACATTTGGTATCAGAGATCTAAGTCTTTCTAGTTGGCTTGGTGTATACTCAGGGGGTTTCCCCTGAGTTCTACGTGATCGTCTCGATAATTCAGCCACGATTAAAACTTTTAACACATGCAATCAAAGAAAATTTGAAATAAAAACGTTAATGTCATTAAGGAAACAATCAAATGAATCACACGCCTATAAAAATATAAGAGATCAATCCACACACAAACAGTAGATTCTCGCACTAAAAACACTAGTTGGTGATGAAATCAAACATCGTAGAATTTTAATGCAGAAATGGTGGTTGGAACAATTACCTCGACAACCTACTTAATGAAACAGACCGGTGAAATTTTCTCCACTTAAACCATCTCAAATGAAGACAACCCTCCCAAGAGTCCTAATGAGTCTAGTCGACATCTGCTCCAGGTACAGTGGGGCCTCTCCTCCACCATCACCTTGTGAAAGAATACTAAAGTTTATGGTCACTAAGGTCACCAACGGGAACACATATACCTGGGGGAACAGTCTACGATCTGATATACACGCAAGGGCAGAGTAACAAGCTCAATCCCCTTAAAGGCTCCTTGACAATAATCGAAGGTTTACCGACAAGTGACCCCAGGCTCCTCAACAATGGTCTATCCAAGGTTTATTTTTTTTAATACGTGCACATCTTCAATCATTCCCAATGAGATAGGTATTATTACCTCACTAGTTTAGATATGATCTCGTGCTCGACTCCTTCAGGAGGAGCTTTCCAGAGCATATATGCTACAATTGGATTTTCCTACCACAATATCGACTACTTGTTTGTTTTTACTGTCTTGGAGAGTTAACTAAAACCTATTCCAAGATACTAGCCTGATATATATTGGTGGAAAAGAGCCCTATAAAGTATAAAATTTCTAGATTGATTTTAATTAAGCGTTACTTTTAATTGACAGTTCTTTAGGACAATGGGTATGGAAATGAAACTTCAATGATGTTTTAATGACTCGACTCAAAATACTCTACAATGCATCTATATGATAAACAACTCATTTCTTTTCAATGAAATCTAATTAGAGGAAAGAGTTGATATATTTTCAATCATTTTCAAAATATCAATTCTTTCTTCCTTACATGAAAAACTTTGAAAAGGAGACAATTCGGAGAACTCAATTTCAAAAAGATCTTTTGCTCAAAATGAAATTCCCTTAATCATTTAGATCAGAAACAAAAACAAACTTCTTCCAAAAGAAAACCAAAATTCTTTAAATTATAAAATTCAAAACTAAAAGAAAATTCTAATCTCGAATTCTATCTAAAAAATGGAGGATGTTTAATCCTAGTTTGTAATCTAACCAAGAATTTCCTACTTATTCCAAAAAGAAACCAAAGCATCCAAAAATGGTTTTAAAATGAAGTTCAGACCTTATCAATCTAAAAGGTTTTATAGGTTTTCAAAATTAAATAAATTCAAATTTTCATAACAGTAACAATTGCGTCAAGTTCAATGGCTCAATAGAAAAACAATGAAATACCAAGTAGCTGAGGTACACAAAAGTTTCTGAGTCAAAGAAATGGAAGGACTAGGCAGATTGTTTACTCATAAAATGTAGACCAACTGAATAAATCACTTCAACGAATAAATTGCTGAAATAAATTTTGACAAAGATGTTTGACAGTCAAAACATATTGGGATAATAACAAAAAATCAAGAAATTAGATTCTAGAAAATAGAATTTCTATTTTTTCTAAAATTTTCCAGAGTACCGCAGTTTCTAATGGAAAAAGGTGTTGTACCACACTTTATTCTATTAAAAACAGCGGAGCCTACCACTTTGTTTTAAATCAAAAAGTGTGAAAGGTAGGAAATGTAGAGAAAAAATAAAAATACAGATTTACATTCAGGGATCCTATTTAGTCTTGTACCCAACCTAGTTTTAAACTAGTCAAAGTCAAAGAAATCTTAAAAAACAAACTAAAAATAAACAAGAAAACTAAGTTCAGTTTCTTTAATTCCCTAGTGGAGTCACCAATTTGTTAGACGGACGAATCCCTCTTGCAGAAAAGAGTGATCTCCCTAGTATCCTAAGGATATCTAGAAATAAACAGACAGATGTAGACCACTTTCTCTAGACTATTTTTCTTAAGAATTACTTATTAACTATGGATAGATACTCCTACCTGAAGTCCAACGCTTGCTCGGTCTTTAATCCAATCGCTCCAGAATTTATTGATCCAGCATATAAGATCTGCAATCAAAGACAGGAAAACTAGATCAAAAGCATCTGAAAAATATGATAATTCGAAATCAATAATCTATCTTAGTGATCAAGGAGTCTAAGAATTAAATCATTCAAAAGATAAATGAACAACTCAATGAGAAAATAGAATCCATTTGTATTATCTTTGAATAAAAAGAAGAAACATTACAACTGTGATGCCTTGATGTTCGTACAGGTTCTTTCGGGGTCCCGAACAGCCGTTTTCCTCAGTTTGACAAGAATCTGACTCTCTTTATCAACATAAGGCTATGGCTATGAGTATGTAATCTTTCTCATAGCAATAATGTAGAACATGGAGAGTATATTTACTCAGCAATTCCCCTCAAAACTATCAAGTTATAAGTACTCTCTCCAAATCAAGAAGCAAGCACTCTGAACTCTCTATGTGCTAAGTACTAAGTACCAAGTACCCTTCAGACTGAAACTTGGTCTCAATTTATAGAAGAAGGGAGGTAGTTTCAGCTCCAGAAAGGAAGGGATAAAGCCCTCTCATCATGGGATTTCAGCTTTAAAAACCAAGGGATAGCTCCATTTATTAAGGGATAAAGGTTCATGAATGGAAGGGGTGAAGCTCGACCATATAGCATTTCTAGAGGGCCCCAGCTGGGAGAATATTCGACCAGTTGGGCTTCTAGAACTTACTTTTCTCTTTATTTTAACTTTTACGGTAGTCCACAGTTTTAATGAGCTTTACGTGCGGGATGTACCGCATTTTCTATAGCAATAAACCGCAGTACTACAGGGAATAACTAGCAAAAGTGCAGGAGTAGGCTTTTTTGGATTTTTAAGAGCTTCTTCCAGTTCCAAAACTTGATTTGGGGAACTTTATGTTTTTAGACTTTTAAGGAAGCAATAAATAGGTAATGATGAACCTATATAGACACTCAATTTCATGGTGACAAATTTCAATGTAACAGTCTATATGTTCACTAAGACTCCCTAAAATGTTTGTTTTGAATTCATCAAGCGTGTTTCCAATTTCTGCCCTACTCATTGTTCTAGTTGCAGATTTATTTACCCTAGCAAGAGCAGGATCTCTTGGTCATTTCCAAATTTTTGATTTTCCTCTTAAGAGATTAATACATAGTTCCCCAATATCAGGTAATGGAAGTTTATATATGTCCCCTTTCCCCATCATGTTAAGGATATCTATCCATTCATCTCTACTTTTTTTCAACAAAAGAGCTTTTAGAGTGTCTTGATCTAGATTTTCCACTTTTTCTCTTGTTATGTTATATTTGAACCTTTCAAGTAAATGCTCCAAATTTTCATCCTATTTTTGCATCATTTTAAACACTTTTTCCTTGTGATTAATAGGTATGCAATAATCCAAATACCTTTCTATAAATTCTCTCTTCATATCATTCCATGTCCTAATAGACCTAGTGAGTAGACTCATGAACCATTTTAGAGCCACTCCTTTCAATGTTGAAGGAAACAATTTAAGTTTTTGAGCATCTTGTAAATAATCATAAGTACTGCACAAGACTTCAAATTCTAATAAAAAGGCTTTAGGGTCTTCACTTTTTAATCCATGAAAGTTTGGGAGGATAGAAGGTGAGATATTTTTCATGGTAGCATTTGTCTCTTCATCTATTATAGGGAATCCAAAGAACTCTCAGTTCCTCTATTTCCTCTACCTCTACCTCCTTCTGCATTTCCTCTACCTCTTCCTCTGTCTCCTCCTCTACCTCTACCTCCTCCAAATAGTACATTTTCTCCATCAAAAATTTCTCCTCCTCCCTCTCCTCCTTCTTCTCCTCTTCCTGCCATGATAGATTCTTCATAACTGATATAAGATTCAACCTGCAGAGTTAACTACTCTTCCTCTGGTTCCTCTATGAATGGTATGTTGAAGAAATGTTCTTCTTCTTCCTCTCCACTATGGATTTCTAACTCTTCAGGTAGAATATGTTCCCCCGTAGAAGTGAGAAAGGTTACTCCTTCAGTTGGAGTCCTAGGATCTTCTTCCTCTAAGATTTCCTCAGTGGATGAAGTAGGAGATCCTCCTAACTGGATATATGATCTTAGAACTTCTGGAAGTCTATGGTTAGTAAAATATGGAATATGAGTTTGAGATGGAGATGTACTACTTCTTGGTCTTTTTGGAGTGAGTGGTGTTGTAGGGATTAAACTATTGCCTCTAGCTATGAATTTTCCCCTAGAGTCTCTTTCTCTATGCATATCATTGTTTTTTTTTTTTGTATGTAAGAAATAAGGCTACCTAGTTACACTTCCTCGGAAACGACACCAAAATTTTTAGTCATTTTAGTGTCCTAAATTGTTTGCATTAATTATCAATCTGAGGTTTGTAAACTGATGAAGTGTGGTGCACTATATCTGCTTAAGCAACCTATTCCTTACTTCTTTGTTTTGTGTTTTATGTTGTTTTTAAGGGTTTTTTGTTCTTTGAGATCTAAGAATGGTTATTATAAAAATATGGAAATAAAGTGATTCTAATGAATTTTAGAAGGAAGAAAAGGAAGTGTTCCTTAAACTAATCTAATTTTCATAAAACAAACCAAAACTGTGAGCTAGTTAAGACCTAGTTTAGAAAACAAAGCATCTATCTAATTTGTTTATTTTTCCTAATCCATGGATCTATTTCTAAAACTAAGATTGAGAATGAAAATTCCTATCTTAAATGAAAGCAGAAAATGAACAACTACTGTACCTTTGGTTACTTCAATCATTCAATGACTAGGTATGACCCTATTGAGATGATGTCAAGCAACTATTTGTACTTTTAATCTCCTAATGTCTAGAACAACAAGCAAGAAATGTAATGAAAAATTCTAAGGTATGTTTAGTTACTCCCAGTATTAAATTTGTAAAGAGTGATCTTCTTGAAGTAATGTTAGGTAACTAATTACACCTGTTGAACTAGAGAACTAAGAAAAATCTGCAAATGGATAACTCAGAAATTGCATTTCATTAATCATTCAACCATCCCATCTTGAAACATAATCAGATCTATTCCTTTTAGAGTGATTTTTAGGAAGATTATTGTTTGCAATTAAGTGAGGATCTTGGAAGAAAAAACATGAAATTTTTAACTAAAATCAACTAATGTACAATTGATTTTTCTGCAACATTCAATTGCAAAGTGTTTAGCCTCTCGAGATGCTCTAGGAGAAATCAATTATGCCTTAGTCTTTGGAAAGAAAATGACAATAAGAAAGGTAAAATCAACTATTGTATGTGTGAGATATTTAACTATTTAATGTAGTATTAGCATATTGAAAATAGATTTTATAAACATCTGTTGACACAACATTTGACAACTCTAATCTAATGGAAATAAAAGACAAGAACAGTAAAACTAAACAACTATGGTTTATTAGCACTTCAATCCTTAATTCAGTTTTGAAAACGAAGTTTCTATTTCCATGAAATGTCTTGGAAGAGTAAGTCTGAAAAATTGTGATTCATCATTAAACTATTTGAAAACTGGAAATGAAGCATAAGCCTAATTAGAAACAGAAATAGCTGAAACAAAGTAAAGGAAATTTAACTAAAAACACAAATAAAAACCTCCTTCAGAAGCAGGGGCCCTCTGCAACTAATGTGGTTGAACTCCTAGCTTGTTAAAGGTGCAATCAAGCAATCATTGACAAATTGAATTTCTTATTATGATGAAAATAAAGTCTGGAAACAGAGTATCCACATATAGCCTGTGTTTACACTTAGGAATATGAACTGCACTGAACTGTCTCTTGGTTCTGTGGAACCAATATTTAAAGGAAAACTACATAACTAATTACGAGTTAAACTAGATACAGATGTCTAACTTGAATTTCAATTGAAATAGGACTGTTGGACTCATGATTTTCTACAAAGAGCAAATCAGGAGTCCTACTGCTACAGGTAACGTATTTTGACCTGTATCTTTGACCATGAGTTTAGGCTCCTTTTTATGTCGATCTGGACTGAGTGAGTAATATATAATACATGTAGGCATGATTCTAGAAACACCCATGTGGCCCAATTCCTCAGCTGAAACCTGGAACCTGCTAAACCATAAGAGTGGCTACAAAATGCACATTTAGCTACAGAACATGCTGCATTCTGTAGCTAAATTGCAAAAACTTATCCAAATAGAAAAATCATGAAAATATAATATGACAATCATTTAAATGAATCCTTAAGAAAAAACATAGCATTATTCATTGATTAGGGTTTGTGATCTTATGGAAAAATGATGGAATGAGGTGAGAAAATTTATCAAAGAGAGGGTAATCCTGAGGTTCAACAAACTCAGAAAACCAAAAAATATCTCAAGATTGGTATCCTATTGTTGATGGTATACAACAAACAAATCCTCAAACAGCTAGCATCATCCACCTTGTGACTCCACTGGTCGTCAGTAGGCCTGCTAACTCCACTGGTTCTCACAGACTCCTCTGGGAATGTATTAATCAATCCTAATAGTATAAAGCCCAGTCACATACTGTGTGAATTCAATATTATTACAGATTGGTTTATTTTCAAAACTCTTATAAACTTGTATCCTCTCTGTGTTGTAGGTCTAAAATCTGGCTTCAAAAAGAATCAGCACCATATCTCACCCTGACCCAAACCCTCCTGCTATAGTTGATGACCCAGAAAGAATCCTAAGAAAAACTTCTAGGACTGAGGATTCAACTATTGTCAGACCAATTCACAAAGTAAGTTCCTTTCCTGAAAACCTTACATCCTTGCAAGATACCCAATTTGACTTACACCATAGAAGAAACCTATTCAGAACTAAGTCTCAAATTTGGATAGACCAGACAAACCTTGAGCCTACCAGCTTACAACAGAGTCCTAGTAGATAAGTCTCTCCTTCCACTCATCCTGATATTTAGCTTCTCCAACACTTTGACTCCTTTCATTCCAAATCTTCTCAATATCAGCTAACTGGTCCAAGTGCACTTGCTATCCCCACTCATACATCCACTGTTCAAACTCCTCCATTTCATCCTCCACCTCCACTCATAAACCCTCCTCCTATAAACCCTCCTTGGGTTCCTTTACCTCAAATCATGGCAGCATGGTTTTCCCCATTGGTACTACCACAAACTTTACTGCCTATGCCATGGGACTATCAATCTAGAATCCCTCACTTTAATGGAATTGGCCCTACAACTGCCCAACAACATGTGGACAAGATGAATGATGCTTTCGACTACCAATAAATAGAAGATGAGACCGTACAAATGAGAATGTTTGCCCAAATTTTAGGGGGAGAAGCAAAGAAATGGTTCAAGAGCTTAACCCCTGATAGCATTCATGATCTCCCTTCCCTTCATCAAGTATTCATAAACAAGTGGGAGACTAAGAAAAATCCTCTTCAAATCCTATCAAACTATGAAAACCTTAAGAGAAATGTTGGAGAGAGTGTCTAAGAATACTGCACTAGATTTAATAGTGCATATAATGCACTCCCTCCCCACATGAAACCCTCACAAGGCCTAACCCTAGTAAACTTTCCAGATGGATTTGATCCATAAATGGCTTACCAATTAAGAGAAATATATCCCCTTACCCTAGAAGACATGCAAAGAGGAGCAGTAAGTGTAGAAGCCAATCTAATTGCTAAAAGGGCCAGAATGAGAATAGAGAATAGGGTTACATACAAAGAGGAACCTATGGCCTCCACATCTGATGATAAAATTGACAGTCGAGTTAGGACAATGGAAAGGATGATGGAGAGAATAAACTTAAATGAAAGAGCACCCCTAGGGAAAACCAAACAAATCCTCAAAACAAAAATAGAAAAAAAAACTTCAGAAGAGATCCTCCTCAAATAAGACAAAGGGAAATGACCAGCAAACCAGACCTCCTTTCCAAGAAAACTATGTAGATGAAGAGGAAAGAGAGACTGAGGAGCCGAAAGAAAACCATGTGAATCTAATATGCTTTGATAGTGATCCTCACAAAACAAGAACAATGTTTGTTTTTCTCAAACCAAACTAAAAGAACATTTGAGGATTCTAAATAATACAAACTACGGTTTGAAAATTCTATCATGGAGGTTCATATGCAGTATGACCTTGGAAGTAGGAAAACCAAAGATATCCCCAAGAGGAAAAAACTGAGATTTCTACTAGGAAGACCTCTAAAAACAGTCCTAAAAAGACAGCAGAAAATGCAAACATAATGACTAATAATTCTAATCAAAGAAAATAAAAAAATCAGCCAACAGGATGGTGACCAAAGCTGCCCTAGTACATCAACTAATGGCCCTTAAAAAACTCTTTTAATTGATATTCCAAATAAAATTCAACAAGCTAAAGTTGTTGAAAAAACAATGTATGATAAAACTGATTTAAATCTACCAAGAACACAGACACAATTCAGTATTGAGAGTGAATTGCCAAGATAAAAATAGCCATACCCCTTACTGAATTACTGACTCAAGATGTGTAGATATCTCAAGTTTTGAAGGCTTTAAACATAGGAAATGACACCGATACTCTAAATCTCACTGATGACAAGCTAGAATTGTTGTTCGGACCAGAGGTAGAGGGAAAGTTTCAAGAGGGAGTCGTGCCTCCATTCTATGTTAGTTTGAACATCCATGACAAAATCCTACACAACACCATGCTAGATTCTGGTGCTTCACATAACCTCATGCCAAAGGTAGTAATGGAAAGATTAGGCCTCGAAATAACCAGACGATACAAAGACTTGTCCTCTTTTGATTCAAGTAGAGTTAAATGTCTGGGCCTAATCAAAGATCTATGTGTTAATCTGGCACAAATACCAGCCAAGAGCCTTGTCATGGAAATTGCAGTGCCTGACATTCCCCCAAAATATGGCATGCTCTTATCTAGACCATGGGAATCCAAACTCCAAGGAACCCTCCAAATGGACATGACATATGCTACCATTCCAGTCTTTAACCAAACAAGAATATTGTACAGATAATATCACATGAAATACATGGTAAGAAGCCAAGATAAGCCAAATAGCACCCCTATCTATTCTGTCCATTCAGACCTTGATTCATTTATTTTTTACAATGAAGATGACATTAATGAACAAGTATTTGAAAAAGAGGAAGAGCTAGACCTGTCAGGATAGTCAAACCAAGCACAAAATGAAGAACATAACAGTCAAAACCCTAGAAGCCATGAACAACAACACAATGGTGAATCTGAACTTGAAACTCTTTGGAACATGAACTTTGATGGCTCTTGTGGCAAAGCTGGTTCAAGAGCAGGTGTTTGGATACACAAAACTAATGAGGCTCACTCTTATAACCTAGATTTTCAATGTAAAAACAATGTTGCAGAATATGAAGCTCTTCTCCTAGGTTTACAATTGCTGAAAAATATAGGAGCTAAGAGAATTTCTGTTCAGGGAGATTCCAAGTTAATTATTAAGAAAATTAAAAGAGAATATTCAGCCAAAAATCCTAGGCTAAGAGAATATAGAAATGATGCCTTAGACCTTCTAAATTTTTTTGAAAAATATGAACTTACCTCTGTCCCAAGAACTCAAAACAACCTTGTAAATGAACTAGCATTCATTTCCAGCACTTTCCAACTGCCTCATTGTTGAGCCCCAAAGATGTCCTTTCCCTTCACCAAATTTCACTTCATTTCCTTTGTCCCTTATCAATTACAGGCTTAAATGGTCAATAGGATTGATTAAAGTGACTTTAGGAATGTATACAATGACTGACTTTCTATATTTTCATGGTTTTGTTGTTGTAGTAATTTTTGACTAGACTCAGCTACAGAATGCAGCCATTATGTAGCCAGTCGCCTATTCCACAGCTATCTTCATGTTCTCATAGGTTACAGGAGTCACTTCAAGGAAAAATGCATATGGTTTAATTCCACAACACTCCCACATCATTTATTGCTCTCTATGAAGTCTGAGCAAGAATCTACAAGTGGTTATGCACGTGGAAGAGATCAAAGCTAAGAAGCAGATTCCTACCAGGACAGGGACTCTACAGATGTCTCCAACAAAGTACGAGGCTTCCATAAGAGTTCTAATTTGATTTTGATTGAAAAATACACTTGTTCCTGTTTCTTCTCAAGGGTAGTTATGTATTTCTTTTATAATAATGACTCGGGAGACCGAGAGACAGCTAGCTAGATTGATGTTTTGTTGCTAGATCTCAAAAGACCGTAATACTCTTTTTTTAAAATACTTTTCCTTTAATGAAAGAAGTACCACTTTATTGCAAGATCTGAGGCAATCTTGAGGAGATTTGTATGCTAATCCGGTGGTAGAGGGCCCCTACTACCCAAGAAGCTCTGTGCACATTGTTTAGATAAGTAACTTTAGCCTTGTTGCATTCCTAGCTTAAGCAATTTTCTGAACTTTGTGTTTTATACTCACTTGCATTGGCTGCTACAGCCAATCTTATTCTTATGAATTGTTCCAAAATATCACTAACATTGAATGAGATATAACTGTAGTATTTTAGGAATTAGTTTCATTCTTCTGAACTTTACGTTTTTATGCTCAATTACATCAATTGTTACAGCTAGTCTTATTCTTACGAATTATTCCAAAATATCACTAACACTGAATGAGACATAGCTGTGGTGTTTTAGAGCTTAGTTGCGTTTTTCTGAACTTCATGTTTTTGTGCTCACTCACATTATATATTACAACCAGTCTTGTTCTATGAATTGTTCCAAAATATCACTAACACCGAATGAGATAGAGTTGTAGTATCTTAGAGATTAGTTGCATTTTAGTTTAGTTGTAAAACTCCGGAGGTTAATGGCACTCTAGTTCAATTTTGTTCACTGTATTTCAAGTTTGAATGATTGCATTCTAGTTCAGTTTTATCCATTGTATTTTAGTTTTATTAGTCAGTTGTATTCTAGTTGTTAATTTAAACATAATGGCCTTCATTATTTACAAACCACTCTTGTTCTTAATTTCTACTAATACATCATCATCATAGGAACAAGAATTGGTAATGTCATTTTGAAGTCTTGACTGTTCTGCAACTTCTCATAATTTCACAAATTGCCTCTTTTCCAAAGCTATTCCAAAAGATTTCTAATTCTTGAATGAGGTTTAACAGTGATATTTTGAGTTGTAGAATGGATTAATTTCAGTGTCATAGGTTAATTTAGAGTAGAATTCTTCACTAGGTTGCAGACTAACTTTTTTTTCCAAATGTGTTCCAACAAATTTCTAGCCATGGATGACGTTTTCTCTGTGACATTGTAGATTGTTGTTTACTTAGAAGAACCTCATTGCATTAAACTTATCCTTTTCTCAAGTTATTCCAACATATTTATAATGAATGAATTGGACTGAGTTCATGTTATGAGTTATTGAGTTCATACTATGAGTTATTTTTCTTGTTAAAGTACTTCATTTTTTGTTCTTAAGTGCCATACATAATTTAGAATAGGTTTTGCTCTGTTTTAGTGTGACCAAAAACTTCTCTTTATCAACACTTAGTTCCTTTTCCTTTAGAATAAAAACACAAAACCAAAAACATTTGAAAAACACTAAACACAACATAGTGAGAAACAGATACCTAGGCACACATAGTGCACTTCACTTCAACAGTTTACTAGCCCTGGTTGACAATTTATGACATCAATTTAGGAACACTAAGTTGAGCAGACACTCATGACAATGAAAAATACATGGTAAAGGTCAAAAGCAGACCGACATTCTCGATAACATAGATTATTGGAAATTTTTTGAAGGTGATAAACATATTGAAGACTTTTTGCAGTCCAAAAATAAGTTTGAAATGCCAAAACCACCCTCAGATCTTCAAGAGGACTACTCTGCTGAGGAAAAAATACACAAAACAGAGCCACCTTATGCTGCTAATATAAATCTGTTAGAACACCCTCATGAGGCAGAATTATGTGGGGATCCGGATCAAAAATACCTTGAAGTATTTCAATGCAAAGACAATCTATTGCCAAGAGGTCTTGTCCCCTTAGAAGAACTCTTTGATTTTAATGATGTTGCTAGGAAGCCTAAAATAGAATCCACTGAAACTGATGTAGAAGAATGCAACATATGCAATGAAGAAGAACCTAAAATGATAAAGTTGTCAAAAACACTGCCAGCTCTTATAAAATAGATATAGATTGAGCTATTAAAATAATTTAAGGATATGTTTGCATGGGGCTATAAGGACTTGAAGTCCTATGATACAAGCATCATTCAACATAAGATTCCTCTCAGGGAAAACCAGAAACCATTTAAGAAGAAATTGCATAGAATAAACCCTGTCCTAATGCCTCTGGTTGAGAAAGAAATTTAAAAAATGTATGATGCTAGAATAATAGTCCCACTCAGGTACTCGGAATGGGTCTCAAATCTTGTATCAGTGAGGAAGAAAACATGGGAAATTAGGCTATGCATAGACTTCAGAAATTTAAACAAAGCCTCCCTGAAAGACAACTACCCTTTACCTAAGATGGATCATATACTGCAAAGGGTAGTAGGTTCCAAAAGAATATCTTTGCTTGATGATTTTTCAAGGTATAATCAGGTGCTAGTACATCCAGATGATCAACAAAAAACCACCTTCACTACAACTTGGGGCATCTTCATGTATGTCAAAATGCCTTTTGGCTTAATGAATGTTGGGGCCACTTTTCAAAGAGCCATGGACATTGATTTTTTAGAAGAGATGGGTTAATTCATTGTGATATACCTTGATGACATAACTATCTATTCAAAAACCGACGAAGAACACCTAGATCACTTAAGAAAAGTCTTTGAAAAGTGTAGAAAGTATGGTTTATCTTTGAATCCCAAGAAAAATATGTTTGACCTTCAAGAAGGAAAACTTCTAGGCCACATCATATATGAAAAAAGGATTAAGATAGACCCAAAGAGTATTGAGGGAATATTGTAGATCAGTCACCCTAGGAACATCAAAGAGCTGCAATATTTCATTGGAAAGATCAAATTCTTAAGAAGGTTCATACCAAACCTTGCAAAACTCCTAAGAAACATTACAAACATGTTGAAAAGAGAAATATGAGTCAAATGGACCATAGAAGCAAAGCAATCCTTTGAGCTAGTAAAACAAGCACTTACCCAAACACTAGTTCTAACCAGCCCTGACTTTACCAAGGACTTTTTCATATTCTCATGTGCATCAGAACACACAATCGCTGCAATATTACTACAAAAGAACATAATGGGACAAGAACAACCCATAGCATTCTTCAACAAGGCACTAAAAGATGCACCTCTGAAATACAACATTATGGAAAAAGAGGTCTTTGCCTTCATCAAAGCATTAAAAGATTTCAGAGTTTACATCTTGCATTCACATGTTATTTCTTTTGTTCCTCATGTAGTTGTTATGGACATACTAACTCAGGATCATGATGGTAAAAGAGGTAAGTGGATTGTTGTCATCTTAGAGTATGATCTAGAAATCAAGCCCACCAAGCTAATCAAAGGGCAAGGACTCGCCAAACTGATGGTTGAAGTAAAATTTCAAGCACTGGACATAAACATGATACATTCCTTGGATGAACAAGAGGAGCTGGTGACTCCACCTATTGAAGAAACATTTCTGAACTCACTCTGGTATGCTAATATATTATATGTGCTTTTTAATATAAATTCTCCTCTTGGCTTGTCCAAATCAAAGGCAATATTCTTGAAACTAAAAGCAGTAAATTTTTTCATTGTAGATAAGGCTTTATATTGGAAAAATTCTTTTGGTATCCTGCTTAAATTTTTAATTGAAGAAGATGCAGATAGAATCATGCATGAGTTTCATGAAGGAGAATGTGGGGGTCATATCTATTGGAAAACCACTGCCAACAAAATCCTTAGAGTTGGTTTCTATTGGCCCACTCTTTTCCTTGATATCCATAACCTAGTAGGGACTTGCCATAAATGCCAAATCTTTGAGGGAAAGAGAAAACTACTGCCTTTGCCTTTACAACCTATCAGTGTTGAAGCTCCTTCTCAACATTGGGGTTTATATTTCATTGGAGAAATCCACCCCGCCTCCTCTGCCAAAAATAAATGGATCCTCACTGCAACTAACTATTTTACAAAATGGATAGAGGCCATTCCTTCTAGAACTACCACAAACTCAGTAATCATCAAATTCCTTGAAAATCACATTTTGTCTAGATTTGGCTATCCTAGAAAAATCATCACTGATAATGTTGTTGCTTTTAAATCCAAGAGAATGGTGGAATTTTGCCACAAGTATCACATCACATTAGGGAATTCTACAACTTATTACCCTCAAGGTAATGGGTTGGACGATTCCTCTAACAAAATTTTGGTAAATATCATCAAGAAGTTGCTGGAAGAAAACAAGAATTCATGGCACAGCAAATTAGTGCATGCACTATGGGTAGACAGATTAACAAACAAGAAATTAATTAATATGTCTCCCTATCAGATAGTGTATGGCATGGATGCAGTTTTTCCAACATCCTTGAGAGTGCCAATGATGAAGCTTATTCAAGAGGTATATTCAGAGGAAAATGAAATACATAGGAGGCTGAACCAAACCATTCAATTGCAGCAATCAAGGGAAGAAGTATACAACATAACAAAAGTAGTGCAAGAAAGCATCAAGAAACTTTTTGATAAGAGGAACAAGGAAAATGATTTCTAGATTGGAGACAAAGTGCTGAAGTGGGATTCAAGAAGAGAGGACAAAGGCAAACATGGGAAATTTGAAAATCTATGGAAAGGTCCATACATCATCCATTCTGCAAGAGGTAACAATGCATTTTTCCTACAAGAGATGGATGGAACAGAGGTATTTGGAAGTCTTGTCAATGGCAAGATGCTCAAGAATTATTTTTTTGAAATCCTTAGATTAAGGGTTTATTCATTGTACATAACACTGCTTGAATGAAAGATCAGACAAATGAAACACAAAAAAAAAAAAAAAAAAAAGAGGGCAGATAAAAATAAGAGGTAAAGCCCCATACCAAAAAAGAATGTGTATGAAAGTGTGCAAGTCCAAATGCCACTACTTTTCAGAAAGGAAAGTCTTGTTCAGTCATACAGCCTAACCATGATTGAACATGTTTTAAATTTCTGTTGATAAGTTAGAAATGAAGATTTTCCAAACTATTTAAACTTGGCTTATCAATAGACTAGGTTAGGAAAAGATATTGGTTCCCAAAGCTCAAATCTGAACCAAAGAAAAAGAGAGGGATGAATGACCTTTTTTTTTAAATTATAGCCCTCAAGTTTCTAGTTTTACTTGTGCAAAAATAAAATCTGTGTGCAGCTTGTCCAAAATTCCACAGCTCATGACAAATAAAACTGTTTAACCTCGATTTGGTCATGTTTTAAATTTTATGTTGATAGATTAGGTAAGAATAAAAGAGCTCATCGGTATAATCTGACAGCTTTGGATGTTATAAAGGTAAGAATTAAGATATTTTGTGCTTTCAAAAGAAAAATTATGTCCCGGGGTTTGCCAATATAAATGCACTGAATGAAGAAAAAATGTTAGGAAGGTATGATGCGTAGGTAGAATTGATGTTGATGCGATCATGTTTTTATTTTTTAAAAGATCATAACTTCCTAAGTACAATAACAAAAAATTAGCAATTGAAGGAGGGAATACGCAAGTACAAGTTGTTAGAGTCTCGTGATTTGGCCGATTGGCGAGCCAAATGATGATGTAACATCAAAACAAACTTTGGAGCCCAAGGAACTAGCCTTCCTGGACTCAGAGAGGGCTCTCTCTATTAGATGTAAAAGATATCGGTGTGTTCGCTTATGGTGTTCTGATATTAGGCTAGTTATGAAGTGAGTTTTTTTTTTATTTTTGGTTTTTAAGTTTGCGAGGGATAAAACTGATCAAAGATGTAAAAATGGATAACAAGAAGTCAGATCAATTGGGCTATGGGGTCAAACAGTTCAAGGAAGCTATGAGATGATGATGCAAGGTTGCTGTAGGGCCGATTTGATTCACGGTAGAAATGATCTTTGGGAAAAATGGAGTAAATGGACATCAAGTTTAGGAGTAACAAAGGATTTCAAGCATAATCAGTTTAATAACAAACATAAGCATGGTAAGGCAAACCATTAATCATGAAAAATGTAACTACAAGCTAATCAATACACTGAAATAAACATTCAAGCCATGCATAGAGGAGTATAACTCTCTAACTTCGGGAAATGGCTATCAGACTTTGGGGAAAATATATAAGACAGACTAACAACTCATAAAACTATGCCGGAACGCCTAAACACAGTCTTTAAGTTATTGGGCACTTTGACAAACAAGCTTTCAAAGTTTTAGACAAAGGGCTAGATCGAAACTAGGCCTCCTTGGTTCAACAAGATGATAATCTAATCAGTCAAAGAGATAGTTTCATGGATAGAACTATGGATAGCCATAGGTAAGCAGGGCACACCATACATCCTACTTAACATGCATAGAACTTATGAATGAAACTAGCAACAATATCCTTAAGTTACTAAAGAGCAGTTAAGAATTCTTTGGTGCAACTAAGGAAGAAGAAAACATAAAAGCTATGAAGATTCAGGAATTTTGAGGTGCCTCCATGGGCATTTCTCAAAATTTTTCTCTACTGATCTATAGCAAGCAAGAAACATGTATTCATGAATGAAAAATAGAAGAAAACAACAAATCAAGAGACACTATACCATTCTACCAAGTCATGGAATCCAAAAACAATCCTTCTTCATTCATCCAAGAGCATCCAAGAGGCAATCCAAAAGCATGAGACAAGTATTTCTTCCAAAGCTTATATGACCATATATTGCTTCTCTTCTCAAATTCAGCCTTGAGGCTTTGCAAAGCCTAAGGCACAAAATATCTCATAAAATATATAAAAAATGCTAAAAAAGGAAAAATAATTGACTTTGCATCATTTTCCATGTGCAAAAATAGCTAAACGCACATTTGGAAAAAGCAATTTTTGAAGGTTCAAAAATTACAAAAATACTCAAAATTTATATCAGCAAAAGGTCCCCTGACTTTCCGGAAACATTTGGCAGCCTTCTCGATATCGAAACGGGGCTCATGATAGCTCGTTGGAAATCTATGAGTGTCTACTTTCCAGAACAAGTGAAATTTTCCCAATCCGATGCCCGAAAGTCCTCCAAAAATAGGACTGTCTGTAAAAAACCAGAAAATAAACCTTGCTGATAGACGGGGCAGCATGTTGAAAAAGTGAGTGTTTTTTGTATCTTTGGGGGACCAAAACAACTTCAAATGCTCCGAAAATTTCTGAGTATATGGTCCTGAATTTAATACATCCAATGGTACCACTCTCAAGAGTCGAGGATGCTCCAAACTGAAATGGCGGCGCCCATGATTTTATGCAATTAGGCCCAAAAATGTCGAAAAACAAAAACATGTCAAAATTTGCTCAATTTTGGTGAGCAAGTCCCTCAAGGCTTTTTAGAAACATGTCTAGAAGCTCGGGCCAAAATTCCAAGTCCTAATGTTCTTTCTTCACTTTCGGTGCCGGGCGCCCTTTTTGGGCAGTTTTGAGCTTTTCTTGGTTTTCCTCCTTTGTTGCTTGGCATTCTAGCTTTGGTGAAGAAGTCATGGCCCCTTGCCCTCTGCTTGTAGATGAAGGAGGTGCTTTCAAAACCCTCTGCTTATATATGAAGGAGGTTTCTTTGGTCTTCAAACCCTCTGCTTATAGATGAAGGAGGTTTGTTTGGTCTTCAAACCCTCTGCTTATAGATGAAGGAGGTTTCTTTGGTCTTCAAACCCTCTGCTTATAAATGAAGGAGGTTCTTATTCATGTCATATCAACAGGCTCTTGACAGTGTTGTTTTTCTTTCACTGTTCTTTCAGGCTTCGAATGTGGTCGCAAGAGCTTGATGAAAAACTCTTTGCACTGTAGCTGCATCCCAGGCTCAAGATCACATTGAGAAGCAGCTGTCTTCTCATGTGGCGCCAAAAATTGTCTTCTAAGATGCTGGTATGTTTCCTGTCCTTGAAAGATCCATCAAACACTTTAAAACACCTAAAATCAGCTTGAGATTATGGTCTATGTATTTCTGAGACTTAAGGTGTATCAGTGGCGCGACTTAGGGCTGTGACCAACTTTATTAGCAGAGTGGGAGGTTTGTTATGATTGGTCTATAGCAGATGGAGGTTTTTTGGCTCTTGGATAGTTTGCAAAGGGTGAAATGTCTTAAAGCGCCACTTCCTAACTTAGGGGAAGTTGTTTGAACAGATTTGGATTGTTTCTTTAGAACTGATGGTCAAACTAGCATGGTTGAGGTTAAGTAGGATTTGATAATGAGGTTTCATCTCGTCATGGGCGGACTGAAAAGGTAGGAAGGCAAAAAGTTTATGGGGGTTTTCTAGATGACAAATTGACATATGGAGATCAGCTTCTAGAAAACTCAGCTAGAATTTAGTCATCAACAACAAGTGAAAAATATTGATGGCTAACAGTGGCTCCATTTGGGGAGGGCAGCTCCTTTTTAGGAGGTGTCCAGAATCTCAAATCTTTGGCTTATGAAGACCAGTGCCTTACTCATTGGGGCAAATTTCAACCTTCTTTGATGCTGCTTCTGAAAAGTGACAGCATGATTAGCATCAATGATATTTCTACCTACCCCACTATCTTTCCTAACATTTTTTCTTCCTTTTGGTGCATTTGAACTAGCAGCCTTTTGAATATATATTTTTCTTTTTGCAAAATGAACCTATCTAATTCTACACTTATATCTGCCGGGAGTTCAGATTAAACTGATGAACTCCTTCATTACTCTACCTATGCTAGATCAACTGTCAAGATTAAGCTGTTTGACAGGATTTTGTTCTCTAATCTAAAACACGAAATTTAAAAGATGATCAAATCAGGATTAGACAGTCTGATTTGTCATGCATTTGAGGCATAAAAGACAAGCTGCACACAAATATTATTTTCAAGAATGATATATCTGAACTTCCGTTATGCTGTCTGCTTTTCATTCTTCGTCTCTCTGTCTGCTTTTGGCGTGTGGAACCGCATCTTCTCCTAATTCACTTTGATAAGTCAAACTTACACAATGTTGACACCAAATCACTAACTTATCACAAGACATCAATTTAAACATGTTCGCCTATGATTAGGCTAGATAAATGAATGCGCATATTTGAGTAATTAGTGATTTAGACTTGCTTCGTTTCTCGCATGACTATTTTTGGGCACACGGGCTTTGCTCATCGTTTAGAAACTGTCCTCTTTTCTACTTTTTACTGTTTTTTGTATTTTCTGCTTTTTCACTTTTTCTTCAAACAATCTAAAACTGGAAATTTAAAAGATGATCAAATCAGGATTATACAGTCTGATTTGTCACGCATTTGCGGCATAAAAGACAAGCTGCACAAAAATATTATTTTGCAAAAGGGAAATCTAGAAAAACAGGGCTAAGATGCACAATTTGTTTTTCATCCCCGCTTCCCTCTTTGGTTCTATTTTGGGCGTGTGGAACCAGTATCTTTTCCTAATCTACTTTCTTTGATAAGTCAAGCTTACACAATGTTGACCATCTTTTTCACTCACTAACTTATCAGCAATTAAATTTAAACATGTTCAGCTATGATTAGGCTAGATAACTGAACAAGACATTTGAGTACTAGTAGCGGCATTTAGACTTGCTCGCTTTCCGAAGGACTATTTTTGGAACATGGGGCTTTACCATTGCTTTTTAGAAACTGCCCTCTTTTTCTATTTTTTACTATTTTTTTGTATTTTCTGCTTTTTCACTTTTTCTTCAAACCATCTAAAACTGGAAAGATGTTCACAAGGCTAAGCTTTAACTATTTACCTATCCTAGCCTAAACTATACACAACATACACATTTGGTGAACTCTTCTTTCCAATGTAACCAGTCAAGTAGATGATTACATGGGTGATTTTGGTTTAGTTTTTTGATGATGCAGAAATAATGAAAAGGCCACTCCCATTTGGTTTGTTTCTGGACAGTAGTGCTTAAGTTTTTTCTTATTCTTGGCAGCAACTTGTTCATGATAGAAACCACTACTCTTTCAGACTTCTCAAGGAAAATAAAAATAACAAATGGATCTTGGAATAATACCTGATCTAGAGGTTTTGAGATATAGGATTCATTCAAGACTACTCTTTCAGACTTCTCAAGGAAAACAGAAAATGGATCTTGGAACAATACTTGATCTAGAGGATTTGAGATATAGGATTCATTCAAGACTACTCTTTCTTCCACTTGGCTATATTTGGGACCCCCCTGGTAAAGCAACTCTTCTTCATGATCACTCGAATTGTCAGACTCATCATGTATTGCAGTGTAGTTTTCTTTCCAAGCTGATGTGCTCTGATTAAGTGGACTGAAAACTGTGTGAAGGTCATCAGGTTGATGAGCAAGGATACACTTTGACAATAAATTATCTTGAAAGGATAGTGTAACAACTCCCATGTGTTTATCAACCTCTACTTCTTCATCTGCAATTTGTAACTCAATGGAACTTGGTGGCTGCAAATCTGGAGTTAAGGAAGATTCCATGTCCAAAATGATTTCTTTTACTATTTCAGGAAAAGGCTTCTCATTTACAACCTGCTCGAGGATTTCATCATCCTCCTCAACCTTATCATCAAAGCTAAAAAACTGTTGATTTCCAATTATGTGAATGTTATCTCTGATGGACTGAAGTGAAGTAGAGCAAAGAGTCCAAGACTCTTCACTTACTTCTAAACTTTCAAGGCTCTCCTCATCAGTGTCATAGATGACCTGTAATGGCTGCTCACTTTTCTCAAGTTTATGAAACTGAGCTTCCTCCCAAAAATCAAAAGCTGAGTGTTCTGCAAAGTTAGTGTCTATTTGGAAATCACAATCATCAACATATTGATCAAACCTTGGAGAATCATTAACATAAGAAATGTCATCAACCATGCACATTGGACTATCAGATTGCTTTTCTTCAAATTGATCTACACATCTATTTTCTGATTTATGACATGCAAGATTAACAGGAGAAAGATCAGAAAATTTTTGGTTATATGAAGTTTCAGAGGTTGTTTGTATGTTTATAAGTTGATCTATTTCCTCTTTAGTTAAAAAGGGAGGTATTTTCATTTCTCTACTGTAATCCTCTTTCTCTTGGGAAATCTGATTTGAAAGATGAATGTCTTTTGGGGCTTCACTTATGAGAGATGATGAATCATCACTTATGCCCTTAGAGAGATCCCGTGGGTTTTCTGTCATTTCTTGCTTATTTTCATCTTCAACCAATTCTTTGTGATATTGAGGATAGTTATCATGTAATTCATGAGTTTTTTCTGATAGATTCTTAGGGGGCCAGTTTGCTTTTATGAACTAAAATGACTCCCAACATAAAGGTAGAGACCCTATAGGTTTTGATTTATCTTCTATCTCATATTTGAATTCTTCTTCAATCAGCTCTTCTTGATTTAGGTGAGAGTTAACTTGAGCATGGTTTTCCTGAATAACTGCTGAGAGATCTTTAGGGAGCAAATTTTCTTTCAAAGTCGGGAATGATTTAAAGCATAAGGGTAGAGAACCTAAAGGTTTTGATTCTTCTTCCATTTCAGAATCTGTGATTTCAAAATGGCTGATAGCTTCTTTAGAGCATTCCTCTATGTTTTTATTTGCAACTTTCCCATTAGGCATATTTTTTTTATAACTCTTGTCTTGTGATAGCTGAGTGTGTTTAACCTGAGGAAGAAGGGTAGGTTGGTTTGAATAAGCAGTGTTAACCTTGTGTTTTTTCCTATCAAGTAACTTCTCTAGTTTTCCTACCATACACACCAACTTTTTCAGCTTTTCCTCTGAAGATGCTAGTGTCTCTTGATTTGCTTTGTCTTTCTCTATTGTTCTTAGTTGTGCCTCTCTATTTAGTATGTTGAATTCTACATCAACTGCTATCCTTTGCATTTCTTCTAGGGTCAAAGGATCTTTGTTTTTTATCTGGAAAACCATCTCTGGGTCAAAAGAGTCTGGGTAATGTAAGAGAACACATCCGAGGGGTGGCTTTACGTTAGCAGGCATTGCATGGTATACTTTATTGAACCTGGCTAAAAAGTTTTGTATTGTTTCTCCTGGTTGTCTTTTTAACTGATTGTACTCCTTTATGATGAGAACTTTATTACCCACGACCAACCACCTATCTAGGAAGATTTGAGCGAACTGATGAAAATTGGTAATGCTTGCAGTGGGAAGGTCTTGAAACCAACTCTTAATTTTTCCTTGTAATGATAAGGCAAACATTCTAATACACACATCATCTTCTTCTATGTCATAAAGGTCAAGTAAATCCTCAAGTTTTCGGGCATGCTCTTTAGCAGTGACTTTGGAGCTTTCTCCATCAAACCTGGGTAATTTATTTTGAAGATTTGCAGGAAGGGCTTGTAAGATGGGAGGTAAAACCAGAGGCTTGTATCTTTCTGGGACCTTTGTGGATATAGGTAGTGTAAAAAGATATTTATGACTGTTTGAGGTTTCAGCCAGAGTGGGAAAGGTAGCATGAGGCTCATGTTTTGCCAGGTTTTCCATAGGTGAATCTGGGGTAAACACAGGTGTACAAGCCTGCTCATGGTCTGAAATTTGAGGCTTAGCTTTTTGAGGTTTGAGATCTTTCCAATGATCAATGTAGATCTCATCGGTGTATTCCTGATCAGGCTCAAAGTAGGATAGAACATAGTTATAGATAAAGACAATAATTTCTTGAATCCAACTAAGGCCTGAGTGCTTTTTCTTTCTAGGATGACCAGTCATGTTTTAGGTTCTTCCTCCAGTGGAGTCTTTAGGTCTATTGGGAGTTGTGGAGTCGCCAGGTGGAACTTGGTTGTTTTTGTAGAGATGTAGCTATGGTCCACCACCAGTAACTAATCTGAAAATGTTTTTAAGGTTTTTCTGAGTTTTATGTGCAGCCTATGGTTTGTTAAAGTATCATAGACTTGTTTCAACACTTTGCTAGGGTGATGAGAACAAAAAGAGTTTACTCTAAATGGGTATATGGGCTGCTTGCTTGTTTAAGTATCTAAAGGACTAAAGAGTCTATAAGAGTTTGCTAGACTGTCATGTACTCAATGTCCCACCATCTCCCGCTATGTTAGTGAGCGATGGGATAGGTTGATCGGGTAGTAACCTAGAGTTCGATAAAATAGCAAGGCCTACTGGAGGCTAGTGGAGTCGCCAGGTGGAACTTGTTTGTTTTGAGATATGTGTGTATGGTCCACCACCAATACTTACAAAAACCAATCTAAGGGAGTTGTTTTGGGGTTTTTTGAGTTTTATGTGCCTACGAGGTTTGGAAAAGTTTCCTTTACTAACTCATCATTTTGCTAAGATGGTGAAAAAGCTAGCTTCTACTCTTCAAACAACACTTAAGTTTTCTAAGTTTGATTGAGACTTCGAGAATTCTAAGGTGTACTTAGTTGTCACTAACTCGGAAGGTCCCACCGTGATCGTTACTATGTCAGTGAGCGGTGGGATAAGTCAATCAGATAGTATTCTTAAGGCTGCTGAAAAGATTAGGGAATCTAAGTTATTTTAACACTCAGAGTCCCACCGTGATCGCCATTATGTTAGGTTGGCGATGAGGTGGCTAAATCGGATGGAATTCTAAAATTTAGCAAGGTAGTAAGGCCTACTGGAGGCTAGTGGAGTCGCCAGGTGGATTTTTAGTTGTTTTGAGGTATATTTGTATGGTCCACCACCAATACTATCAAAAACCAATCCAAAGGAGTTTTTTGTGGTTTTTTCTGAGTTTTATGTAGTCCTGAGGTTTGGAAGAGTGTCCTACAGCTGAGTCATCATTTTGCTAAGATGGTGAGACAACCAGATTCTACTCCTCTAAGTTTGACTGAGATTTTGAGAGTTCCTAAGGGATACCTAGGATGTTTTGACTCAAAGTCCCACTGTGATCGCCATTATGTTAGGGTCCCGTGATTTGGCCGATTGGCTAGCCAAATGACGATGTAACATCAAACCAAGCTTTGGAGCCCAAGGACCTAGCCTTCCTGGACTCAGAGAGGGCTCTCTCTATTATATGTAAAAGATGTCGATGTGTTTACTTGCGGTGTTTTGATATTAGGCTAGTTATGAGGTGTGCTTTTAGTTTTTTTTTGGTTTTTTAAGTTTGTGAGGGATGAAACTGATCAAAGATATAAAATAGGTAACAAGAAGTCAGATCAACTGGGCTATGGGGTCAAAAAGGTCAAGGAAGCTATCGGGTGATGATTTAAGGCTGCTGTAGGGCCGATTTGATTCAAGGTAGAAAGGATCTTCAGGAAAAATGGAGTAAATGGACATCAAGTTTGTGAATAACAAACGATTTCAAGTATAATTAGTTCAATAACAAACATAAGCATGGTAGGGCGAACCATTAATCATGCAAAATGTAACTACAAGCTAATCAATACACTGAAATAAACATTCAAGCCATGCATAGAGGAGTATAACTCTCTAACTTCGGGAAATGGCTCTCAGACTTTGGGGAAAACATATAAGACAGACTAACAACTCACAGAACTATGTTGGAATGCCTAAACATAGTCTTTAAGTTATTGGGCACTTTGACAAACAAGGTTTCATAGTTTTAGACAAAGGGCTAGATCGAAACTAGGCCTCCTTGGTTCAGCAAGATGATAATCTAATCAGTCAAAGAGATAGTTTCATGGATAGAACTATGGACAGCCATAGGTAAGCAGGGCACACCATACATCCTACTTAACATACATAGAAATTATGAATGAAACTAGCAACAATATCCTTAATTTACTAAAGAGCAGTTAAGAATTCTTTAGTGCAACTAAGGAAGAAGAAAACATAAAAACTATGAAGATTCAGGAAATTTGAGGTGCCTCCATGTACATTGTACCGATCTATAGCAAGCAAGAATACATGTATCATGAATGAAAACTAGAAGACAAAAACAAAGCAAGAAACACTATACCATTCTACCATGTCATGGAATCCATCATCAATCCTTCATCATTCATCAAAAGCATCCAAGAGGCAGTCTAAAAATCATAACACAAATATGTTCTTCAAAGCTCATATGACCAATATATTGATTCTTCTCTCAAGTTCAGCCTTCTATTACAATGAATCCTCTTGGAATATATGGGCCAAAGAGGAGGAAAACCAACCAAGGCAACTAGCTAGCCATTGGTTCAAAATAAATATCTAAACTTGTCCTTGAGGCTTTGCAAAGCCCAAGGCACAAAATATCTAATAAATATCTAAACTTGTCTTTGAGGCTTTGCAAAGCCTAAGGCACAAAATATCTCATAAAATATCTAAAAAATGCTAAAAAAGGAAAAATAATTGACTTTGCATCATTTTCCATGTGAAAAAATAGTTAACGCACATTTGGAAAAAGCAATTTTTGAAGGTTCAAAAATTACAAAAATACTCAAAATTTATATCAGCAAAAGGTCCCCTAACTTTCCGGAAACATTTAGCAGCCTTCCCGATATCGAAACGGGGATCATGATAGCTCGTTGGAAAGCTATGAGTGTCTGCTTTCCAGAACAAGTGAAATTTTCCAAATCTGATGCCCAGAAGTTCTCCAAAAATAGGACTATCTGTAAAAAACCATAAAATAAACCTTGCTGATAGACGGCAACATGTTGAAAAAGTGAGTGTTTTTTGTATCTTTGGGGGACCAAAACAACTTCAAATGCTCCAAACATTTCTGCGTAGATGCTCCTAAATTTAATACATCCAATGGTACCACTCTCAAGAGTTGAGGATGCTCCAAACTGAAATGGCGGCGCCCATGATTTTATGCAATTAGGGCCAAAAATGTCGAAAAACAAAAACATGTCAAAATTTGCTCAATTTTGGTGAGCAAGTCCCTCAAGGCTTTTTAGAAACATGTCTAGAAGCTTGGGCCAAAATTCCAAGAAAGTTAAAATATCGATGGCAAACACAAGTGAAGCAATCGATTTGAAAAATCCGAGAAGACTGACTCTGAGGTTCTTGACACCTCCTAAAGGAGATGCCCTCCCCAAGCGAAGACACTATTAGTCATTAGTATTTTTCACTATCTTTGGATGACTATAGAGTGATAGCAACCTTCTGAAAACAATATGTTATCACAAAATTAGATCTGATAGGCTGCTAATCAAATCAATCTCATGCAACTATTTCTAACCAATCTTTTGATTGAGGCTTAGCCTCCTCAACCTGAGAGGGCTTTCTCAAGGGTTAATGATTTGGATAAAAATATAGATGGCTAACTCTATTTAGGCAATGAGTAGATAAATGATAGATGTAGTTTAAGAATCATATCAGTATGTACACATTGGGCTTATGGAGTCAAAACAGTTCAGTAATCCAATGAATCTACTTAACATGGAAGTTGAGGCATATAAGAGTTTTAGTCAAGAGATAAACACATATGAAACTGTAAAAACATAGTTAGTTCATTTATATAGGAAGTCAAAGCATCTAAAATATGAATTCTGTGTAATATAGATAAACACCACTGCAATAGGATAATAAAAGAGATGAAAATATAATAGGAACACACTAAAACTCCTTCTGAATCTCAAGTTCGTTAAGTAGAAAATCTATGTCTTAGTTGAAAACCAGTCAATTATAATAAGCATAGTCTTGCCAAAAATGTCCAACCCTTGACAAATTTGACTTCTTGGTCTTTAATATAAAATTTACAACATGATATGATCTCCTCTTAGGCTAGATACATTGAATTTCTAACTCTTGACACCTTGCATAAACATAAGACATGGAATTTTTACAAAAAGACACCTAATCTACTTAACAGTCCTATTACAAATAGGAATCAAACTCCTTATCACTATCTATAACAACCTTATCTCATTTAAATTACATCATTTTCCATGCGTATCATCACATGGTTGAATCTGGATGATGAGCTTCAACTCTTCATGACCATATTGCTGACCTCCACCAAAATAGGAAACAGTCCCCTGTTTTTTAGGCATAGGGTCTGCATTCTTTGAACATTATGACCATCATGTATTCTTCATTTCATGGTCCTTATCTATTAGAAGTTGACTTAACACATCCCAAAACTCCTCCCTAGGCTCCAGCTATCCAAAACCATTTCCAAAATTCTTCAAAAGAGTTGTAATGCATTGCGCTACGAAAACACAATAGTTTCGTAGCGCCTTTCATAGCGCTACCATTTTAACCTTTATTCTTCAAAATTTTGACTTTTTTCCTCCAAGATAGTCTTAATTACCTTATAATACATCCTCACTAGCAAATTTAGTTCTTGTTTCATTCTTTTACCTTCAAAATATGATGGAAATGAGCAAGAAAAGCTGCTACAGCAGTTTCGTAGCGCTTTTCTGCTTTTTTACATTGTCTGTGCTACAAAATTGCTGAGTGTGCAGTTTTGTCAAAAATTTTCAAAGTGTAAATTGTAGTTATGCCAAAAACTCAAAATAAACCTGTCTCCATCATTTAAAAACCATATCAACTGAAAAAACACAGTCAATCCAGCTTTCTTGAGGTCCCTTCTTCATTTTCACTTGATTTAGCTATTGGCTCTTCTATCACTGTTATTTTAATGCCTCTGCTCTTTAACTCATCATGAATCAAATTCAATTGCTGCTCTAAGTCCTCCACTTGATTTTTAAGTATTATGTTAGTAGCTCTCAAGTGAGTATTTATTATTCCGACAAACTTGGCTTCTTTAATATTCCCAATTTTTGCAGCTAATGGGAATATTGCATTTTATTTTCAGTTTTCTTTATTCACGAATAAAATATGAGAAGGAGGTTTATTAAACTCCTAAGTTGAGAATAAATACATGCCCAATGTGAAAGGGGATAAATATGGGTTATTATATTAAACACCCCTAAGTGTAAAAAGGGGAAATTCATTTGCATGGGTCAACCTTGGCCCCACCTACAACACAGATTGGAGGGAAGCTTATCCATCAAGTACAACGTACTTCTAGAAGAGGATCTCATGTGTGAAAGAGGATAAGTTGAAGAAGGTGGTTTATGGTTTTGGCAAGCTCTCATGTTATAAAAAGAAGGAGAGGCAACAAGCAAAAGTTGTTGAAGAATTTTAGAAGTTGCTGCAACAACTATAGTCTCTTGGCTTTTTAGCCTAAGGGAAGAGGATTTCCTGTTTAGGAATCCACTCTCCTCGTTGAGATCAAGTAACAAGATGATGAGCTTAGTGGAAAGAATTCGCCTTCACTAAGTGGGCCCGCAGGCTATTTTTGGCGCAAAGTCTATTTTTAGACTATGTCTATTTTTAGACATATGGATCATGTTCTATGAGTTGCAGGATGCTATTTGTGGATGGTTGGTCAAGTTAGAAAAAATAGATGGACTTCTATTTTTAGACATACTGGGCTGAATCTAATTTTAGATTTCCAGTCTAAAAATAGATATGTCGAATATTATTAGCTCTTAATAATATTTGGACTATAAACATTATCTTATTCTCTTGGAGCACTTCAGTTAAGTGCACAGATGTGGCACAGGATCTGACAGAAGGAATTACACTATTCCTGAGGGTTAAGTGGAGCTATCGCATGGATACTTCAGTTAGAACTCATGTGATAGAGTTTGGTGGAGTTATTGAGGTAGTTGATGGAGTTGTGTTCAGTTTAACTGAGTTAAACATAGTTGAGCTAGTTGTATCTAGTCTAACTGATTGATACACTAGTGAGAGTGGTGTGGATTAATTATTAATTAATTCACTAATTATTAACTCATTAATCAACTAAATAATACATCATTTAACTACAGTGCATGGACAGTTTCAGTGGAGACCAGTGAAGAGGTAGGTGAAAGAGCAGTGTGACTATCAGTTGTGACTATAGTGTTGCATGATTTGCAACACACAGTGGTTGGAGATGCCAATGAGGATTGCATGAGCAAGGTTTTACCAATTCGAGTTCATTCAAAGGCATTCTTCAGCAGTGATTGCACAGTAGAGGCAGGCTAGCAGGCGGTAGAGATTGGAGCATGAGATTTTCTAGATCGGACCTGATTAGTGTGTAGCAATTGGAGATTGTACTAAGAGCTTGTGAGGAGCTTTGTATGATGATTGTTACATGATCTCTATGAAATATAATATATAGATAGTTGGGGGTTTTTCAGCTTTAAGCTTTCCAATAAAATATTGTGTTCATATGTGTGATTTTTAATGGTTTTAATGTGCGCATGCGATTGTTTTTATTTCCGCAATTAATGATCAATGGTAGAAGAGATTTTGTATTGTGCATGAAGTTAAAATAGTGTGTGATTAGGAGAATCTCGGTGGATAACATATCAGTTATTCAAATTTCTACATGGTATCAGAGCGATATTTATCATTGGAGCAATTGCAAAGCATTGAAGCAGTTGAGTTTTGAGCCGGTGGAATTCGAATTTGCAAAGTAGGTGTTTTCTTGGTGTCGAAGTTGAGATGTCTTTCAACGGATTGCGATTGGAGTATGCCCTTGAGGGCAGCTCAAATTATATTGCATGGAAGGATAGGATGGAGGCGGTGCTGGATGAAAATGGGTTGAAGGAGTTCATAGATGCAGAAATTCCAAAACCTGCTTCTAGTGATGCTGCCGCACTTGACGCATGGCAAAAGAAGATAGCAAAGTGTCGAAGAATTCTATTGGAAGGTGTAAAGGATCACATAGTGTCCAACATTCATGGTAAGGCTTCTCCATTCTTGATGTGGAAAGCGTTGACAGAATTATTCCAAAGCAAGAGCGACTAGAGGAAGTTGGCGCTCAAGGATAAACTCAAGAACATAAAAATGGAGAAAGGCGACAGTATGCCCAAGTACCTCACGAAGTTCATCCAATGCAGGGATGAGATGGGAAGTGTGGGGGTGACTATAGATGATGAGGACTTGGTGAGCTTGGCTCTCCTTGGGCTTCCGAAGAGTTGGTATTCCTATCAGGACTCTCGTCTGCGGTCGAGAGAAATTGACAGATGGTGATAGAATCATCAGCCGACCAGGCAAGAGGAGATCGGGCGAAGTACTGTGTGGACTCGATCTTCATCAAGGAACTCGTACAGAAAAAAAATTGTGCTTTGGTTACCAAAGCAAGGAAGGGGAAGAGCAAGAAGAATGCTTCTCAATCCAAAGGCAAAAGGCAAGAAGCAGGACATGTCCAAGGTGAAGTGCTTTCACTGTCACCAACACGAACATTACACCACTAATTGTCCACAGAAGAAGAAAAATAAGCAGGTTGCTGGATCTGCAGCTGGAGAGGCCTTAGCCTCGCATTTTGAGCTAGATTTTTTGCTGATCAAATGCTTGGTCTCAAGTATGATGGGTTCAGTGTGGTTTCTTGACAGTGGTGCGTCTTTTCACATGACCGGAGACAAAGATTTGTTTACTGATCTGGATGAGAAAGATCTTGGAGTGCACATCAAGATGGGTGATGATGGTAGATACAGTGCGACCGGTATCGATACCATTTCCTTTGAGAGGGAGTCTGGTAAACCCTTCGTATTGAAGGAAGTGATGCATGTTCCAGGATTGAAGAAGAATCTGATCTCGGTGGCCATGTTAGAAGACAAGGGATATGATGTTGTCTTTAGTGAGGGAAAGGATTTCCTGCGTAGTAAGGCAACTGGTGAGACCCGGAGGATAGGGGTTCGAGTTAAGAACCTTTATCAATTACAGGTAGATGGCTGCGCAGCAATGGCAGGCAAGGCAGAAGGAGTGGTGAGCCGGGATGATGGCGAGTTGTGGCACCGGAGATTGGGCCACCTTCACCATGGAGCTTTGAAGATACTGCAGCAGATTTCTACTGGGCTTCCTATGGGTACTCTTGCGCAGTCAGATCAGTGCAAGGGATGTACCTTGGGAAAATTTGTGAAAGCCACCTTTCACGAGAAGGATAGTCGTGCCACGACGATCCTTGAGAGAATTCACACAGATGTGTGTGGACCTTTCTCAGCAGCTTCGACAGCAAAGCACAGGTATTATGTGATATTTGTTGATGATTTTTCTCGTAAGTGCTGGATCTTCTTCATGCAAAAGAAGAGCGAGACATACTCAAAGTTCTGTGAGTTCAAGGCACTGGTTGAGAAAGAATCGGGGAAGCAGGTGAAGGCTCTTAGGAGCAACAATGGTGGTGAATTCATCTCTGGCGAATTCAAGGACTTTTGCAGCACAGAAGGAATTCGAAGAGAGCTCATAGCACCTCATAACCCACAATAGATGGGGTTGCTAAGCGAAAGAACATAACGATCATGGGTGCTACACGGGTGATGTTGCATGATCAGGGCCTTCCCATACACTTATGGGCTGAGGCATGCAATACTGCAGTATATGTGCAGAACCGTTGTCCTCACAGGATACTTGGCTTGAGTACACCCGAGGAGGCATTTTCTGGTAAGAGGCCTGATATTTCCCATTTGAGAATTTTTGGTTCACCTATTTACATTCATGTGACTAAGGATGCCAGGAAGAATTTGGAGCCGACTGCAGAGTTTGGGATATTTGTGGGGTACACTAATACACCCCACAACTATCGTGTGTATTTTCCAGACAGTCGCAAGACTGTTGTGCGACGGGATATCAAATTTCATGAGGAGAAAGCCATGAAGTGTTCGCTTGAGAGGGAGCCACACTTGCATGCAGATGAGGAGCTATTAGTTCCTAAGGATGAGTCTTAGGATGTGGATCAGCCACAAGATGAGGTTCATGGAGTGGAAGAGACCACTCATGCAACACCAACCATCAGAGGGCGGAAGCGCACTACAGAAGCTGAGCGACTGGCTCAAGATGCAGAGAAGGTTGTAAGAGCACCTACATCACAGCGCAGACAGAGACAGTCACCTGACCAGTATACTGGATACATGGCTCTTATGAGCAAGTGTATCGTGACAGAGCCATCCTCTTTCGAGGAAGCTGTGGAGGATCCCGCATGGGTAGATGCCATGGTGGAAGAGTATGATTCGATTGTCAGAAACAGTGCATGGGAGATTGTCCCAAGGTCGGAAGGGAAATCAGTGGTAGGTTCGAGATGGATCTACAAAGTGAAGCAAGCAGCTGACGGGAGTGTGGAGAAGTACAAGGCAAGATTTGTTGCCCGAGGCTTCTCACAGATTGAGGGGATCAATTATGAGGAAACCTTTGCACCTGTCGCAAGGTATTCTTCCATACGGACGATTCTTGCTCTCTCAGCGCAGATGGGGTGGCACATTCATCAAATGGATGTGAAGACTGCGTTCCTCAATGGAGTGATTGAGGAGGAGGTGTACATAGAGCAGCCTGAAGGTTTCGAGATCTTCAGCAACGAGTCACATGTGTGCAGGCTCAAGAGAGCATTGTATGGGTTGAAACAAGCACCTCATGCTTGGTACACACGGATAAACAGTTATTTTACCGGACTTGGATTCTCCAAGAGTGAGGCGGATTCGAACCTATACCAGATTTTGGTGGAGGGTAAGTTGTTGATCATTGTCCTTTATGTAGATGAGTTGATTTTGACGGGTGATGAACTGTTGATACTCTCATGCAAGGATGATCTTGCAAAAGAGTTTGAGATGAAGGACTTGGGCCTCCTTCATTATTTCCTGGGATTGGAAATTTGGCAGTGTAGTGATGGACTGTTTGTTTCTCAAGGCAAGTATGCCCGGGAGATACTGGAGAAGTTCAACATGCATGGTTGTAAGCCTGTTGATACTCCTCTTCCTGGTGGATGGAGGAAGGAGGATGCTACTTCGGCGAAGGTAGTGGATGCCACTGTTTATCGACAGTTGGTGGGGTCGCTTATGTATTTGGCCAATACACGACTCGACATATGCTATGCTGTTAACCAGCTTTCACAAGCTATGGTTAAGCCTACCAAGCTCTTTTGGAAGGCAGGCAAGCATGTATTGAGATATCTCAGAGGCACATCGGGATATGGATTATGGTACAGACAATCGGATGAGGTGAGGCTATGTGGCTTCACGAATGCAGATTGGGAAAGGAGCCCAACGGATAGAAAGAGCACATCTGGAGGGATTTTTAGTATCGGGTCGACAAAAGTTTCTTGGTACAACCCGAATCAATGATCCATGGCACCTACTTAGCAGAGGCCGAGTAGAGGCAGGCAAGTTTGGTTGCATGCGAGGCTGTATGGATGAGGAAGATCCTGGTCGAGTTGTTCGATTCACACTTAGATCCTAGTGTGATATATTTTGATAATCAAAGTTGCATCAAACTCTCAGTTAATCCAGTATTTCATGATAGATCTAAACACATTGACATCTGGTATCATCATATCAGAGATTGTGTGCAGCGGAAGATCATGTTACTTTCATACATTCCCACGGAGGATCAAGATGCTGATATCTTGACGAAGGCGCTCACCGGGAGAAAATTTGAATACCACAGAGGCAGGATAGGGGTGGCAGATAATCCTTATCTTGTTGAGAGGGAGTGTTGAGATTGCAACAAGATTATGAGCTTAGTGGAAAGAAGTCGCCTTCACTAAGTGGGCCCGCAGGCTATTTTTGGCGCAAAGTCTATTTTTAGACATGTGGATCATATTCTATGAGTTGCAGGATGCTATTTGTGGATGGTTGGTCAAGTTGGAAAAATAGATGGACTTTTATTTTTAGACATATTGGGCGGAATCTATTTTTAGATTGCCAGTCTAAAAATAGATATGTCGAATATTATTAGCTCTTAATAATATTCGGACTATAAACATTATCTTATTCTCTTGGAGCACTTCAGTTAAGTGCACAGATGTGGCACAGGAGCTGACAGAAGGAATTACGCTATTCCTGAGGGTTAAGTGGAGCTATTGCATGGATACTTCAGTTAGAACTCATGTGACATAGTTTGGTGGAGTTATTGAGGTAGTTGATGGAGTTGTGTTCAGTTTAACTGAGTTAAACATAGTTGAGCTAGTTGTATCTAGTCTAACTGATTGATACACTAGTGAGAGTGTTGTGAATTAATTATTAATTAATTCCCTAATTATTAACTCATTAATCAACTAAAGAATACATCAGTTAACTACAGTGCATGGACAGTTTCAGTGGAGACCAGTGAAGAGGTAGGTGAAAGAGCAGTGTGACTATCAGTTGTGACTATAGTGTTGCATGATTTGCAACATACAGTGATTGGAGATGCCAATGAGGATTGTGTGAGAAATCCTATACCAATTCAAGTTCATTCAGATCCATTCTTCAGCAGTGATTGCGTAGTAGAGGCAGGCTATCAGGTGGCAGAGATTGGAGCATGTGATTTTCTAGATCGGGCTTGATTAGTGTGTAACAATTGGAGATTGTACTGAGAGCTTTGTGAGGAGCTTTGTATAATGATTGTTACATGATCTCTATGACATATAATATACAGATAGTTGGGGGTTTTCAGCTTTAAGCTTTTCCATAAAATACTGTGTTCATATGTGTGAATGTTTATGGTTTTAATGTGTGCATGCGATTGTTTTTATTTCCGCAATTAATGACCAATGGTAGAAGAGATTTTGTATTGTGCATGAAGTTAAAATAGTGTGTGATCGTAGAATCTCGATGTATAACATATCGCTTATTCAACTTCTACATCTCCTTCCATAGAGTAGCTCTTTGGAGGAGATTGTGATGCATCTCTCCACTATCCGGGATTATGGCCAAGCTTCATCTCTATAGCAGCGCTGGTATTGTTGAGGGTTTTGCAGCTGCTTGTGAGTTATAGCAAGTGGGGGAACTAGATCTACAAGATCTAGTTGTTTAGAGGAGATTTATCTCAGGGAGGGTGTCTTGTGACCACCCGAAAGAGGATCTCACTCTCATTTCACTTTCAGATCTGTAATTTTTATCTGTTGTATCAGCTCATTCAAGCAACTACGCAGTCCCTTCCATGAACTGCATTATTTTCATGTACTTGTTTCAATGCTGTCTATATTTCTCATTGTACTGGATCTCAGGTGATTGAGGCTTGCCTCTCATCTTGAGGATTTGTAAAGTAGCTTACTGATCTGATCTTATTCAGATCTGATATATAATGTAATGAAATCCATATTTTGAAATCTCTGAATTTTTCTGCAGTTTAGTGTATTAAAGGCTAGATCTACACTCTATTATGCAATATTTTGATAAATCCCCAAGGGGATCTTGTTGAGAAAGCTGAGTAGTTTCCAGATCTGGTATGGATCTGATGTTTCAGATATTTATCATTTGTAGATCTGAGTTTTAACCTATATCATCTGAAGCTCCTCATATAAACTGCTGTCAAGTCTTTCTGCAACTTTTCCATGTGTTATTGCTACAATTTCTAAAGGATTCTTGCTCTTGCTTCATGTAAATTCAATTCTTCTACAAAGGAAATTCATTATGGATCTGATTTATTTCTTCCATACTGTAATATGAGCTTAATTACTGATTTACAGTTACTCCCAATAGAAACTGCGCAATTCTTGAAGGAGGGTTTCTCTATTAATTCAACTCTCTCCTTTAGCTGATTTTCAGCTAGTGTTGATTGTGGGAGATATGTTTAAGCCCTCTAAACCCTTTTTTTTCTCTAAAAATCTGCATGGAGGTCCCACATAGCCTAAAATAAGGGAACCCAGCCATGTTCTACATTATTTTTAGAGTGGCTTTCTTATACAGTGCCCTCCTTGAGCCTATTGCAGATTTTCCTAAGAGTGGAATTTCCCGCTTCTTCCTTGTTTGGTTTTTGCTTCTCTTTTGGATCCATTGTTTAGATATGTAGATGTAATATTCCTAAGAGAATCAAACTCTAAGATGATTGTGTCATTCCCACACTTTTTTTGTTTCACAAATCTTCTATAGATAGAATCTGGAACAGGCCAAGAAGCCTTTAGATTTCACCCTTCCTTGTGAAGGTGATGCATCCGGTAAATTCCCTACTAGTCTATCTCTAGTTTAGATTTATTGGTGCAATTCCATATTTCTATGATTCCATAGTGGAATATCCTAAGATATTCTCTACTGAGCCTATTTTTCCCATTTGGAACATTACAGTGGTATCAGAGCATGATCTTTGGCACAGCCTGTGAGATCAAGCTACCATTGAATCAAAGAGCAGAAGTAGAAAAAAGTTTTATGGAGCATATGAGATTATTCTCATCATTTTTTAGATCTAAGAAGGGCCTCTCCCAAGAGGTGAATCAGAAGAGAGAAATAAGAAGCACTGAGACTCCTAGAGGGTTTCGAGAAGAAGCAAGTTGCAGTAAGAGCTGCATGAGATTTCAAGAAGAAGAAGGAAGGCCTAGCACTTCCTATCATCAAAGTAGAAGACCAAAGGATCCTAGATCTCCTCATAGATCCACTATGCCCAATTTCTTTGAAGAAGGTGAGGGGTATAGCAATGAAGGCAAGAGATGCAAAGAAACTCCTAAAGGGTTTCAAGTTGAAGAGGAAGAACTATACACTTCCTATTATCACAAGGTAGAGAGAATGACTGAAGATGAGATCTCATTGCTTCTTTTTCAAGCATTGAAGAGTATTGAAGAAAATCTCAAGGGGTTTGAAGAGAAGAGGAAAAAGAAGAGCTACAAAGAGACATCTCCCAAGGAAACAAAGGAGAATGTCAATCTTGTCACTTTGGGCAAGAGATCTCCATTTTCACTATCTACTGCTAAGAAGCTTGCATCTAGAGAAGAGGCACTTGCATCTTTGCAAGGTAGTCTTGGGTTATTAACATATGGGGGTCCCATGCATGAATCAGGAGATGCATGAGGAGGAGAAGAAATATTCTAGCACTGGTATACTTGAAGAAAGGAGGCCATCATTCTTACCAGCAGTTGGAGGCATCATTGATCCAGATGGAGGAACTCTTGTGTTCTGTCAAGAGGTTCCCACATATCAGTTGATCCAAGGTATGCAAAATATTTCAGCACATATTAATTTAATATCTATGCATAGCCAAGGGTTAGATCAAAGTGTTGATTTGAAGCAAAGGTATATCACAGCGCTGTCACATAATGGTTGTGACAAAGAGGCTTCATCATTCTTGGAGCATGTTGGAGGTATTGCTGCAGATCCAAAGCTTCACTGGTTTTGGAAGATCATACATGAGAGGAAGGTCTCACTAAGAGATCTCAAGAAAGATGCATTTCAGTATTTCATGAGATGCAAAGTTCTTCAGTGGGTTCAAGGAGATGGTATTCTGCAAATGGAGAATGCCATGATTTTGCAGAACATCACTCAACTTCCATATTTGAGTGAGTGGATGAGGATGGTGAGCAAGGGGTCACATGATCACTTGCAGACATATATGGACCAACAAGCTTGGTTACGCTGGTTGCCTTTGGGATACCCCTATCACTCTCCAAAGGTACCTATTTTTCTGATCTATGCCTTGAGGAATGGTCATGAGATGAATAAGGAGGCATGGAAACACTGGTTGCTTGGGGGTGAGCATGTTCTCTACCCAAAGATTCTCATTCTCTTATCTCATGCTTGGTACATCATTAGTATATCATATGAAGAGGAAGCATGGATGATGTGATTGTTAGAGGGAGAGTTGGACATCACAAGTTAAATCTTATGTCCATGTATTCACCTATGCTTGAAGTATGTCTCATATGTCCACATGCATTTCTGTTGGAGGTATATTTCATGCATGAAATTTGGCTTGGGAGGAGGAATGACTCCCACATGATGTGGTATGAGGAGCTTTCTTGTACTATGTTGATGAGGCATTTTACATGTTCATCATTGTGTTGTTGCTCCAAGATCCACATGTTGATGAGGCAAGAAGGCTACAAAGTCCTTGTTGCTATGGGTGCTTTTGGGTGAGTATGTTTGCTACCCAATAGCTCATTATTTTCTGAATCATGCCTTGGATTTCATTTGACACCTTTTTTTGCATTAGATCACTCTAGATCTATACTCTTGGTCCGACTTTGAGCCATTATCGTTGTCATATTTTCCATTATTTGCTGTGTGAGCTCCCTTTGAGTTCTATCTTTGTCTGGGTTTTCTACACCAACAGGAGAGAGAAATGCTAGATCTGAAGTGCTGAGGACTTCCAAGAACCCATCCCATTGAGGATAATTGGAAACACCTTCTTGTTTTCCTCCCAGGTGCCCTTAATACAAAAATTCTTTCAAAAATATTGTTCTTGTCTTGTCTATTGGATGTATGGAGCAAAACCTTATTTTTACTGCTTAATGTCTCTTTATGCATAGATCTGGTTTTTTGCAGCACTTGTCTTGATCAACTAACTGCAGATCTGAAGATATTGGTAGTCATATTTGATGTTAGGGCTATAAGTTATGCATAGCTAAAGTGGTCTTTTTTCGTACACTTCAACAAAAGATTCATACTAACAACTGGCGACTCCACACGAGTTTTCAATTACGACTACTGTCGTTTTTCATATTCCTGCATATCCAGCTACTTCAGACCCTAGGGTTTCTTTTCAGCTTTTTATTTTTCCTATTTTTATGTTGTTTTTCTCACATAAAACCCTAAAACATTAAAATTTATAACTTCCGCGTGTTTCTGGCCTTATTGCGCAGGTGACAGACATCAGCCGCAGCTGAGACGACATTTTTTTTCTGAAATCTGCCGCCGAGAGTGCCGAAAGTGTAGGTCGCACTTTTTGGCCCAAAAACTGCATCCTGGGTAGCAGAAAACAACCCAAAAACTGTGACCTGAGCGAAAAACAGGTCAAAAACTGCGACCTGGACTTTTTTCTGGAATTTTTCTGAAGTTTTCTCGGGTTTTGTCCGAACCTCCTCGCCGTGTTTTCCGACCTCTATTCCACTCCCAGGACCTATTCGTCTTCGTTTTACTCAACTAAGTGGGAATCTAGCCCCCTAGGGTTTCAGTACCCTCCACTTTTTGTGGAATAGTTTTAGCTGCTATATAGTGTCTAAATTTTCAGAGTTTCAACGATTTCTTTTACAGATCTGATACTTCATCTTCAGATCCCTTGAAGATCAGCTACTTTTCCTTTCAAATCACCTCATATAGTTTTGTTTGGGTTTGCCTTTAGGGTCACCTTCTTGTCCCTTCTACCTTTAGCTGATTTCCTCCTTTGTTGCAGCAACCTTGCCTTTGCCTCTTTGTTGTTTTCTTCACCTCTTTTCAGTAGATTTCTCCTTTAGATCCCTCTCCCTCCAGACCTTATATCTATTGGCCCCTTTTTAGTGTGTTTTAACTATATTTTTTCCTCTTTTAGACTAGTTTTGAGAGTCCCACCTTCTTGGGTTAGATCAATGCATTGTTAGCTGTTATTTTTTTGTTATTTTAGCCTTATTTATTGTTCTCTACATATTTATTTTCAGTTACGCAACACACTTTTTCTTTTACTCTCAAAACATCTGGGTTTAAAAATTAAAATTAACACATGCCACACACTGACCCTAAGTGAAGAAGAGCCTGGTTAACACCGCCAAGAAAAGACTTTAAAATCAATTTACACTGCACTTCTCTGCCCTTGTTTCGACATTGACATCACTTGATTCTGCACCTCCTTGCCCTTGGCGGTTATTCTTCTTCCCTTTGTGTCGTCATCATTGCACCCCCAAGGTGTATATCCTAGAGACTTCTTGGCCTTCACCCTCAGTTTCTGGTTGGTCGACCTACTCCTTCCCACCGTCATCGAGTTAGTCCCCCTCCGAGTCTGCACTCCGACTCCTCTTCTGATTCTTTGGGTTCTCCCCCTACTTCTGGTTCTCCCCTTGTTACCTTCGCCATGTCTGGTCCAGGGCCTCACACAAGCGGCATCCCTGGCCGTAATGCTGGGAATGTTACTAGTGGAACCGCCATAGGAACTACCTCGACTGCTCCCTTGCTCCCCTTCATGGCAAGCCTCAGTCTCCCTGATTTCAATCAGTTGATCAATGATCCTATCCGCCACGATGTTGGTTGGCCTGCTATGCCAACCAATCTCCCCTCTGACATTCCCAAGTTCGAAGGCCTTGCTGGAGAGGATCCCTACAACCATATCTGATATTTCCACATGTGGTGTTCATCCCATTCCATTACTGATGATTCCATCCATCTTAGATTGTTCCAATGCACGCTTATAGGCGAATCTTCTAAGTGGTATGCTGATCAGCCCACTTCCTCTCATACCACCTTTGCGACTCTTGCCCGAGCTTTTTTATCTTACTTCCAACTTCCCCTTCATTATGACACTGGTATCGAACTTTTGACTTCTTTTTGTCAATCATCTATGACCCGCCTATCCGATCATGTCCAGGAATGGCAAAGAATAAAGAGCCTATGTCAATCTCCTACCTTCGAAGACCGTGTCTACATTGAATGGTTCCTTAGATCTCTCTTGCCCCCTATCGAGAAAGATGTCGGATTTCATTTTCCTCAAACCAAAGAAGCTGCCCTCCAAATGGCGTTAAAATATGACCTGATCTATGCTTAGATGGGTTATGTTTATAATGTTCTACCTGATCTCCCTAGAACTGGTGATGCCAATGCACCGGGGGAACCTCATGCCGCCGACGATATCGTTGGAGCTATCTATCATACATATGCCCAACCTCCCATGGGTTATGGTTTTCCTAGGGGGGAGGCAACACCTCCCGCAGTTTTTCCCCTCCTGGTAGCATGTCTCTAGGATACGACATACCCCTTCTTTTGGCCCAACCTCCTACTTACCACACTGTTACCCAACCACCTTATTATCCATATCCGCAGCTTACTGCTCCATCTCCTCCAACATCAGCACCTCCGCCTCCCTTGCCTTCTCAACCCCCGCAACAGCAGTCACCACCCCCTCAAGAGCAGCTGGATGCACAGCAGGGATTTGTGCCTACCCAACCACCTAATGGACAGGCGGCCATTCAACCTTCCCCTTCTGGTTCCTTCGATTACCAGATTCTCATGATGAACTCTGATCAACCTTTACCTGTCGACCTTAACCTTCAAACTCCTATTCCCGCGCACCCCAAGCCTCCCACTCCGTCTCGTCCTCGAGTCACCTTATTCCTAGCCCCCGTAGCCTCTTTTGACATCTAATGGTCCCTTGCATATCCCTCAGCCCAAAGTTGAGGTTCATACCAAGATTCCTAAGGGCCCATTACGCCGAAATGCTGCTTCTGGTCGAGCTGCTCATTCGTATAGCATAGTAGATGATTTGGCGCAGTCTCCTGCTGACATTTCAACACTGGAACTACTCCAGTCATGTCCTTCTCAAAAGAAGGCTCTACTATCCGCCATGGGTGCTGTAGATCCTGCTGATGACCAATTGATTGTTTTTGACGCCCGTCAATTAGAACATCCTCCCCTTCCTGCTTCCGTAGCTTTCCAAATCCTAGTCAAAATCCGGAACGCTCACGTTTCTCGGTGTATTATTGATGAGGGGGCATCCAACTCTGTGATGTCTGCTTCGGTTTGGAAACAACTCCGATCTCCTGAGCTGGCCCCTTCCACAATCACCCTTCGTGCATGGGACAGCCATGCCTCCCATCCCATTGGCCTATTCCGTAATTGTCCTATCACTCTTGTGGGCAAGACTGTTTGCATTGATGTTGAAGTCATCGATGCCCCTCTTGATTATAACATTCTTTTGGGGCGTAGCTACACCTATGCCATGTCTGCTGTCCCATCCGCGGTCCACCGCAAGATGTTTTTCCCTCATAATGGAAAGATAGTCACCATTGAGCAATTGACATATCATGAGCCAAAATCTCAGACCTACCCAGAGTCGACCATCTCTTCTGTAGCTAATAAGCAAACCATCGATTCTTTGACCAATGTATCTCCCGGCATCTACAAAGACTCCTCCTTGCTTGGAACTTTCCCTGGTATTCCTCCTCCTCCTGTCTCTGATCCCAGCTTAGCGAATGTTTGCATGATGCAATCGTCTCGGGCTAACCTTAAATGGCCTGCTTTGGCTAGTCAGCAACCTCAACCTCAACCTCGCCCGTCGCAACCTGCTCCTATCCCTTCGACTTAGCTAGCCGAACCTCTTCCTTCTGGCCCTTCTCCTACAACTGGTACCCATGAGCCCCTCTATCCTCCTGGGTCAGTTCCACTAGGTCTCAATCATCTTGGAGCCGTCCCTCCTGACCATTAGCCCGCTAGTCAGATACCTTTCCTTGCTCCCCCTCCCAGAGTCTATTCGGTTCCCATCATGGCCACCCTTTCTCTCCCTAACCTGACCCTGGGTATACCCATCTGGTACCTTGATCCTCTAGTTGCTACCCCACCTGGTCACCCCAAACCTTACCTTTCTTTGACACCGGTTCAACCAGTTCCCCTAGCTTCTTCTATTGCTATAGTGCCACCCGCACCTAAACAGGACCCTTCTCCTATTGTGACAACTCCGGGAAAGAAATTTAAAGCTCGCAAGGGGGCATCCAAAGACAAGGCCACCCCGAATGACCCTGCCCCTACTCCACCCACAAATCCTTGCGCCTTATGTGATGTCATCGGTCATGCCACCCATACTTGTCCCGAGTTACCCCGTATTAAACCCATGGTTAAATTCACGTTCCTTGAGTCTATGATCCCTAAAACCTTTGTTTCTTCCTCGACCGCAGCCAAGAACCCAAAGACTATTTGCACCAAAAAACCCTATGCTCTGTGTGGTGTCCATGGCCATTATTCTCACCATTGTCCCCACATAACGCATTACCGCGCCTCCTTAGAGGTAATTCGAGAGTACGAGATTGAACAAAATCAATCTGCCTCTCGCATACTTGCACAGTATGCTTTATGTCAGCTTGAGGATTTACCTACTCCCATTGACATTCCCCCTCCCTATGTTGAAATGACAAAGCTTGCTGCCACCATTTTCTACCTATCATCATCCATGAGACCCTTAGTGGACGTCCCCTTGGAGACTTCCCTTGATGTTGCGCTTGACCTCCCTTCAGCGATCACCCTGGGCTCAACATTGGTAGATCCTTTATTTTCTTAATCTTCTGTCACCCCTTGTGACGATGCACATGTGAACCTCTCTTCTCGTGATGATGAGTCAGGTAGCTTCGCCGCGTCAGGTGGTCGTTCTTCCACCAGTCACCCCATATTCTATCACGATGATGGCATTATGGAAGAAATCACCACCCCTGACTTTATCTATTCCCCCTTACATCGAACCCATGCGTTCACACCACATACACCTTGTGGCCATTACATTGAAACCCAATGTTTGGGTAAGGGGGCACCCACATTTGAGAGACCAAGAGAAGCAATTCTCCACAACTCTCCTAGTGTATCTGGACGTGCCGACTTTAGTACCATTATTCTTCCACATTTAGAAGAACCTCTAGAGTCCCATATCACTTCAGATCACTCTAGGGATGCTACCCCTTATCGTTCCTTCATCTTACATAAGAAACCCAGTCTTTTAGACATTGTTGTTGACCAACCTATAGGTTTTCTAAGAGAGCATCAGTTCATTATCTTCAAATCCTCTTTTTGGGATTGTGACACCAAGTATGCCAACCCAGAAACTTAAAGTCCATTTGAGTTATATATGCAGTACTAAAAGAGATTGGAAATCCTCCATTTCCTTTCTTAAACTGCATAACCATAATGAAAACAAATGGCGCACCATATCATTAAAATGTGTTTAGATTCCCATTTTTCTAAATACATTTTGGAATGACCACAACATGCTTGGGGGCACCTATGCCCCTCAACCATACAAATCCCATATCTCAACCAAAAACAGCACTGAAACCCCCTTTCTCTGACAGGTCGCACCTTTTAGGTCATTTCCTGGGACAGGTCGCAGTTTTCTGCCCAGTACTTGCTACCCAGGTCGCAGAATAGACCCCAAAAAGTGCGACCTGGCCTGTTCATGAGCTCTGGGTACCTGTTAGTTTTTAGTACTTTGATACTTCACCAAGACACATTTTACCCAAGAAGGGTCTCTTCACCTCTCCTCAAAATCAGATTTCCTCACTTACAACACTTGTACTTGAGGCACCACTTTGCCTCCATACTTGTCCTTGTTCGTGTTGATTTTCATCATGAGTTACCATCTTGTACTCATGTTTTCATGGTCCCCCATTGGACCTTTACTGTGTGGCAGCACCATCGAGTCACCCTTGTTTAGAGCATCCAAGTTGAGTCATCATCGCATTCATGGAGTCTATCTTGAGTCCCTTTGTACCCCGCTATAGTCCTCCATCCTTCCTTGCTTAGTCCCTCTCTCGTGTCGCACATTATGGCCTTCAGTCCCATTTTCCCCTATCCCTCATGATATTGTGTCAGTCACTACCAGGTCATCCATGCCCTTTATGCTTTAACAAGGGAAGTCGTCCATTCGCTACTCAGTATCCCCTACTTCATTATCATCATTAGTGTCAGTCTGTCAGTTGCTCTACTATTTTCTCTCATGCCTTAGTTGAGGATTCCTTATTGCCTCACCTATGGCGGACCTCCTTCTGTCGACATCAGCTCATTCATTCCAGAAGATAGGTCTAGAGGGCGGTGTATCTTGGTTCCAGCTTCCACTCTTGTTCGGCGCCCCGGATCAGGCAAAGGGACTACTTATCTCCCTTTGAGTTGGTTGTTTCTCACCTTCAACTCCTTTCAACATGATCGAGATCCGTATACTTGATGGTCCAGTGATGCAGCAGCAGATATTGGTGATTCCCGGGTGTGTGTGAGATGTCTCAACCCTCATGAGGGGGTGGCCCTGCAGGTAGCCCCCCACATGCCCGGATGATCTCTTCATTGCAGCCTTCAATGCAGCTCCATATATTTGATGATGTCGGCCTTAACCGCTTGCAACGCCTCTTTGATTTGCATGTATCACTCAGATTTTGCGAGCCCTTTCCCATGTATAAGGCGCATTTGGGTTGTATTTGTATCTCATGTACTCATATATTATTGTATAAGTCCTGGCTGTTATCCCAGGCACAACATGTATGTGGGATTCCTCATTATATCTTTTATCTGGTTTCTGTTTATGCCAGCATGTACTTTATAGTTCGGTTCCTTGTGTACTGGACGCACTATTCTTTTGTACTTTGTCTCGACAGTCATAAGTATGCCTCCCCCGCCGCCTCTAGCACAGGTACCCTCTCATAAAAAGAGACTTGTTGCACCTGTAAGTCTCATCTCCTTAGGGTCTAGTTCTTCAGCACATTAGGCTACCTTACATTTCTCTCTCTGACTTCCCTTTTGATGTCTAGTGATTGAGTTCTTACAACGTACTTCGGTCATACGATTTGCTCCTAACACTCGCACGCTGGGGGGCAATCTGTTACACCAATTTTTGGTCATCTAACCTATTATCATTAGATGGACCCAAATACACCATGTAAGACCAATTTTACCCTAAGTAAAATTGCTTTCACTATGTAAAATAACTTAATAAAACACATTTATTAGGTTGTTTATAGTTCAAATAAATCAAAAATAAATAAATCTTTATTTGTTTAATTTTACTCTCATGGAATAATCGATTAATAAATAATTTAATTATTATTTCAAATTTATATTTAACCCAAAACAAGGAAATTAATTAGATAAATCCTTATTTATCTTATTATTTTCAGGATAATTTTTTAAATCTTATTTAAATAATATTCCTTGTTAAATATGACTAAATCATTTATAAATAATTAAATAAATTATTATTTTATTTAATTATCATTCCGACTTCCTTAAAATAATAAATAAATCATTTATTTATTTATTATTTACAAATAGAAGTTTGACCCAAGTCAAATGCCTTTTCCCTCCAACAAATATAATAAAATATTCCATAAAAGGTGGATCTAGATTTGGTTAATATTATTTTAATCATTCACCAAGATCTAGAATGACCCAATATTTTGTTATAAATAGAAGGGTTTTCTCATTCATTTTTCAGCTTTTGTTTCTCATTAGATCACTCTGGATCTATACTCTTGGTCTGACTTTGAGCCATTATCATTTTCACATTCTCTACTTTTTGCTTTGTGAGCTCCCTTTGAGTTTTGTGTTTGTCTGGGTTTTCTACACCAACAACAGAGAGAAATGCTAGATCTGAAGCACTGAGGACTTTCAAGAACCCATCCCATTGAGGAGAATTGGAAACTGCTATTGTTTTCTCTCCAAATTTTATAATATAAAATTCTTCGTGGTGTTCTTGTCTTCATCTTATTGAATTAGGCAAAACCTTATTTTAACGCTTGTCTTTATGCATAGATCTGGATTTTTGTAGCGCATATCTTGATCAACTAACTTGGTTGAAGATATTGGCGAAAGCTATAATTTATGTGTGGCTATTTGTTGTATGTGTAGCTAAGTGAATTGTTTTCAACAAAGATTCATACTAATAGTATAGCCACCATGACATCTTCTATGTCTATGTGTTTTGCATGGTGAGAAACTTGGCATGATCATCTCAAGATGTGCATTGATGATGGTACTTTGTATTGGGCTGATGTGACATATCATATGTCCATTAGCATGGTTTGATTTCATAATGCACATAAGAAGGAAAGAGGGCAGCAAGATCCCTTGTTGCTTTGATGCTTTTGAATGAGTATGGTGACCACCCCATGACTCATAATTTTCTGGTTCATGCCTTATGTATCAAAGATAACTTGCAGCAGAGAAAGGCATGCACATCATATTTTGGGAAGCATGGCTTGTCCATATTACATGGAGGAGATGGAGGATGGAAGCAAAAGGCCTTGCTCTGGTGGTTGATTTTGGGAGAATATGGTTTGAAATATTTTGTTTACCCATATTACTCTTTTCCTTATTCTTTGCACAACACTGAAATGATGGAGTTTGGATTCACAAGGCCAACAGGGCTAAGAATGGAGGCATAACAATGCCTATTCAAGTTCACAAACATGGGATGGAGGAATGTTCTGCATGATGAAGCTCTTCCTTTATGGCAGGAGCTACCTTACTATATTCCACACATGTGTTTGTGATGATGTTGGACATCATGTATTTGTCTTCTTGTACTTCATGGTAAGAAGAGGACATCTAACCCCACAGTTGGAAGTCACTTCATGCATTGGTAGAAGACAAATTTGGAATCAAACATACATAATTTATTGCAGCAAATGGAAGAAGCATTCCTTATGAGGATTCCATTTGGAGGGAATGGATGGTTTTCATCTACAATAAGAGTTGCTTGAGGGCAAGCAACATTTTGCCGGGGGAGACTGTAATATTCCCAATTTTTGCATCTCATAGGAATATTGCATTTTATTTTCAGTTTGCTTTATTCGTGAATAAATTATGGGAAAAAAGGTTTAATAAACTCCTAAGTTGAGAATAAATACATGCCCAATGTGAAAGGGGATAAATCCGGGCTATTATATTAAACACCCCTAAGTGTGAAAAGGGGAAATTCATTTGAATGGGTCAACCTTGGCCCCACCTACAACACAGATTGGAGGGAAACTTATCCATCAAGCACAATGTACTTCTAGAAGAGGATATCATGTGTGAAAGAGGATAAGTTGAAGAATATGGTTTAGGGTTTTGGCAAGCCCTCATGTTATAAATAGAAGGAGAGGCAACAAGCAAAGGTTGTTGAAGAATTTTGAGAAGTTGTTGCAGCCACTCAAGTCTCTTGGTTGTTTAGCCTAAGGGAAGAGGATTTCCTGTGTAGGAATCCTCTCTCCTTCCATGGAGTAGCTCTTTGGAGGGGATTGTGATGCATATCTCCACTATCCAGCATTATGGCCAAGCTTCATCTCTATAGTAGCGCTAGTCCTATTAAGGGTTTTACAGCTGCTTGTGAGTTGCAGCAAGTGCGGGAACTAGATCTGCAAGATCTAGTTGTTTAGAGGAGATTTCTCTCAAGGAGGGTGTCTTGTGACCACCCGAAAGAGGATCTTACTCTAATTTCACTTTCATATCTTTAATTCTTATCTGTTGTATCAGTTCATTCTAGCTACTGCGTAGTCTCTTCCATAAACTGCATTATTTTCATGTACATGTTTCACTACTGTTTGTATCTCTTATTGTACTTGCTCTCTGGTGATTGAGGCTTGCCTCTCCCTTTGAGATTTTTAAATTATCTTGCTCATCTATTCATGTTCAGATCTGATATTTAATGTAATGAAAGCCATCTTCAGAAATTTATAAAGTTTTCTGCAGTTCAGTGTATTAAAAGCTAGATCTACACTTTGCTATGCAATATTTTGATAAAACCCCAAGGGGATCTTGTTAAGAAGGCTGAGTAGTTTCCGGATTTGGTATGGATATGATGTTTCAGCCATTTATCAGTTGTAGATCTGAGTTTTAACCTACAACAACTGAAGCTCCTCATATAGGACGCTGCCAAGTCTTGCTGCAGCTTTTCCATGTGTTTCAACTATAATTTCTGAAGAATTCTTGCTCTTGCTTCATGTAAATTCTAATGCTTCTACAAGGGAACTTCATTATGGATCTGATTTCTTGCTGCCATTCTATATTGTGAGTTTTATGTCTGATTTCCAGTGACTTCTAGTAGAAACTGCGCAATTCCTGTAGGAGGGTTTCTCTATTAATTCAACCCTCTCTTTTAGCTAGTTTTCAGCTAGTGTTGATTGTGGGAGATCTGTTTAAGCCCTCTAAAATCATTTTTTTTTGCTGAAACTCCGCATGGAGGTCCCACACAGCCTAAAATAAGGGAACTCAACCTTTTTCTATGTTATTTTTACACCAGATTGCTTATACAGCATCCTCCTTGAGCCTATTGCTGATTTTTCTGAGAGTGGAATTTCCCGCTTCTTCCTTGTTTGGTTTTTGCTTCTCTTTTGGACCCATTGTTTAGATTTGTAGATCTAAAGTTCCTCAGAGAAGTAAAATCGAAGAGGAGTGTGTCATTCCCACACTTTACTAAATGTTTACCAATCTTCTATAAACGGAGCCTAGAACCGGGCAAGGGGAAACTGATTTCACCTTTGTGAAGGTGATGCATCACAGTAAATGCCCTACGGTCTTATCTATGGTTTAAATCTATTGGTTTAATTCCATATCGTTGTGATTCCATAGTGGAATATCTTAAGATGTTCCTCACCCCTAATTTCCTATTTTCCCCCATTTGGAACGGTACAACTTCCTTTGTGCTGGAACTTCATCCATTTTGAAAAAGAATTTCTGCACTGCTTGGGTTTTCAAGAAATAGAATCAATTTTTTTCCTTCCCCACCATAGTGCCTTCATCATTTTAAAATATGCTTTCTCATTTCACGTGCTTTCTAGCCTTCTTTCTCATAGTAAATTCCTTTTTCCAACCTCAATTT
>JAXQQM020085920.1:0-29262 GCA_034641835.2 Pinus albicaulis
TGGTTACTCAATGACAGAGTTTAATGCAATTAAAATAAAGCCTAATTAAAACATTTATGATTTTTTAAAAAATATTCAATAAATTGTACAATAGTTTACTTATAGAGATGAAGCGCCCCCCCCCCCCCCCTAGGAGCAAATGTAGTTTTTGTTGGGGCTTTTTAATTTGATTTTAGCTTTACATTGAGAGAGAGAAGAGCCCCTACTCTTGAGTAGATACAAACATATGCTTTAGAGATTGAAGCTAATATGACTGCAGCTAGAAAGGCGAAAGGTAAACAAACAGTCCAAGAGAAGGGGAAGGCAAAAGAAGAATCATCACAAGATCTAAGAATTGAAGATATGACAAAGCTGATAAAAAATCGGACACATAAGCTAGGTAAGATGGAATTGGAAAATAAAAACTCCCAAATACAAGTACAACAAAATTGAGGGGGGTTTAACCCTCAATTCAGAAGACATCCCTTGCAAATCTTGTAGAGGGAAAGAAGAGATCAAGACCAGGTTCAAGCTCCATTGTATATAGATGCAGCACCTGGAGAGGCAGCAGAAGATGACCAAAGGGAGGCCGAGGATAAGATATATGCTATGTATGCAATAAAAGAGGGTGAAGAGGAATATTGCGAGGGAGAATATGCTAAAGCTTAAGTTTCTTTTGATCAAGATGAAATGGATGAATACTGTAGGAAATTCATATATTTCATGCAAGATGAGTTACATAAAAAGTATGATTTGAGGTCTAGAAAGAGATCTAGAGTGCAGGATAATGAAGGTGAACAACAAGGTTCCATTCCTCCTCCAATGGCGACTCCACTATAAAATGACCTTACGAAATAGGTCAGTAATAAGAAACAACCTGTAAATTCACTTAATAGAACAAATGTGCAGCAGGGTGAATCTTCCTAGAACAAATCAGTTGACACTAATACCTTGGAGAGAGTTGTTCCTATACCCGAACAAGTAGCAAATTATAGAAAGAGTGAGAAGAAACTGAAAAGAACGTTAAGCAAAATCATGCTTTCAATTTGACAAAAGAGTTGAACAAGGTCAAAATTCAGGTGCCCCTTCTAGAATTAGCCAAAATACCAGCTTACAAAAAAGAAATTTCAGAATTTATTAATCTCACACAGGTGGAAGACATAAGTGACACAGTGAACTTACAAGAATAAAAGAGAGTTTCACCTTTGGTCCTGACGTAGAAGAAATATATCCCTATGTTCCACCCTTCTATATTTCTCTATTGCTTTATGATTATACTCTATGTTAGCCCCCCTATGAAATTCTTGACAAGCAAGCTGGGGGATGAATTGTTTTGGAGCCTTCAAGGAATGTCTTTCCCTTGAAAACCCATTCTCCTTGAAGCCTCTGAGTGCTTTGCCTTATATAAATTCTATCTGCCGCCCCATTTCTCAAAAGGGCCTATATTACCTCTCATATCCCTGAAAAATACCACTTTTCCCCTCTCCCCTTTGAAATCCCATTCCTGCCCCTGTTCTGGCCTCTCCTACCCCTCATTTCCCTATCGTTACCCTGGCTGGCCTCAAATTGCACTAAAAACGTATAAAACCCATGTATTTCATCATAAAAGGCCTAGCACCTTTGGCCAGAGCCCCGCGCCCTTCCGCTTTCCACAGGACCTAGCGCCAGAACCACCCGTTAAATCCGTCAGGCGCTTGCTTTCCCCAATGCTTTCCCGCCCAAAATCCTAAAACCTTTGATAATTCATATTTTCGGGTCCTTACATAATTTCCAGAGGTTGTGCGCCGGTTATAAACATTGTTATAAGGTTTTGATTAAATATTCAGGGTCATAGATCTACCGTCCATTACTCCCACAGATCCAACGGTGCGGCACGCAACTCTTCATATGGACCCCGCCTGCCATACGTTATACCTCCAAACCCACCGGTATTTTCCGCACCACCATTTGCGAGCTAGCGGTTTTCTTCCATCGCCCAGCGATTCCACTGGGCGCCCGCCGCGTGTCCTCTGTACGGTGGCAAAACCACTATCTTCCCACACGTTATTGTTCAGCCCAAACCATGTAGCGAAATCATTGTGCGCCGTTGGATCTCGCGCGCCCCATCTGACGGTCAACATTCACCGAAGTTGCACACTGCTTAACCCCGTCCATCGTACCTGCTGGCCCACTGTCCGTTACTCTCCGTCGTCGATCTCCACCATAATCGACGGTCCCGATCTGTCCCTCCATTGTTGACCGCTCCGTTGCCTCGGGTCTCCACGTCACCCGCCCACCGTTTTCCGTCCCGCCACGTCACTCCACGTGAGCCCCCTGTACAGTCTCTCATTCCGTTGCATATACACGTCCAAAGTTCGTGCTTTTTAATGTTTTTCATGCGTTTTTACTCTGCAGATCGTCGAACCTCCGCCAGAGCTCGTTTCACCATTCTGTCACGATTTCTTCCCAGTTCTCCATCTGCATGGCTATTTTCCTCGTCCACAGTGTGCCCTCGCCTCCTCCGTCATTCACACCCATGGATTTCTTCACAGGTTTGTTGTTTTGCAGGGTTTTCAAAGGTAAAATATTGTCATGTATCTACATGGCACGCTGTGCAGAAAAAATTAAATCCGAGGGCCGGCGCTGTTATGAAATTGTCAAAGAAAGCGGCTGACGGGATTCGCACCAAGGGAAAGCAGGTTTCCAAACTCTGAAAATCTCCCATCACCATTAAAGCCCGAGCTACCCTGTCAGAAGCAAAATGGAGCTGCAGAGTGTTACAGTACAGAGCAATAGGAAGATTAAGACAAGCTAACGAAGAGCTAGAGCCTTTAATCAGAGGTTTAGGAGGCAAAGTAGCAGTTTGAAGACCCCGAGGATCGATCAAAGGATCCTGTGCACAAGTAAAAGTTTCCATCAGGGTTATTTGTCAGCAGAATGTTTCTCTTTATCAAAGTACAGGGCGCCCATACAACTTTTATTATACATAACATCCCTGAAAGAATTCCCCCCCTAACTACAGCTCAAAAACAGTCAGACATTTATGAGACAGACTTTCCTAGCAGTTTATTTCATTTTTGTTCAAATCATCCAGGAGTACTTCAGCCAAAAGATGTCAAGATCAAATCTGGAGCAGATCATTCTCTCACAAGGAAGGTGACAGAGATTAAATATACAGCATGTCAAGCAGAATGGGTTTCGGCCCTGCATTCATTGTTGTGTTTAAAGATACATTTAATTTTCACCTACTCCTTCAGTTGATCTTAGGCTCACCCTTTGCTATAAAGCACAGAAGGAAACATTGTAATGGTTGTTGATGAGATATTAGTGAAACACAAGCATTGTTCCTCTTGAGACAGGTTCTCTGTGTAATATTGTGAGATAGACTGAGACTAGATGTATTCAGACTGAATGTTCAAGCTATGGGCTATGATGTACCTGATTGGTGTTGTTTTTAATATGACAAGCATGTTTCTTTGGATCCTGAGCTAAAGCAGCTGGTGATGTTTCCTCTTTCTTTGTATTTGTGATTGACTTGCTCTCATTGCCTGTTACATTTCATTTCATTTCTGCTGGTAGGCAACAGAAGTATAATATAGGATTCACCCTTGATAGGTGCCCTATTTTTTCCTGCTCTCCCCGCCTCAATTTTTTCTGCTGATATGTGTATCTGAATATTGATTTAAATTGATTTAACCAGTGTAGTGGATGTTATTGCCCGCTCTCTGATGTATGAGTTGATGAAATCTGTGTTCATATGTTTTTGGTAGGATTTAGCTGGAAGGTTTGGGAACACTGGGGATTAGTGTTAGCCCTGTCCACTAGGATCCTTGCGCGACCAGTTAACCTTTCCAAGATCCCTTGTATTACCTCTAACTATGTCCAAGCAGGTCTGGAGTTAAATGACCTCTGACCTGATCTATAGACATAGTTGGTTGGTTCTCCTCCTTTCATTTTCCGTTCTTAATGTCCCATTCCAAATATCTCCTTTAAGATCCAAATTCTCTAGATGACTAGCCCAACTGAGAGGTTGCACATTGAACACAAATAAATCCTTTCTTGACTCCATAGCCCAATGGCTTTGATGTTCTCTGAGTTATCTGCCTTTGCCTAGTCTTCCTCTTTTCCCATCCTTGCCTTATATTGGACCTTCCTTTCCTGACTTCCAACAACCAAACACAAACAATCAAACCAACAACCCTGAGCCTACAACTAGCCTAAAATCATAACTTAGAACTTCAAAGACATATCCTTTGACTTGTATAGAGATATCCCTCTCTGGACCTAGGAGGGCTAGATCCTAAGGTCCCAAAGTGGTTCTATGTTGTCTCATCTTTTGGTCTCTGTCAACCTGGCCAAAACATGGGAACCCCAACATAATGGCGACTCCGCTGGGGAAAATCTGAGTACATTTCGCCCATACACTTCCAAGACTCAGAAACTTAGAACTCTGGCTAGGTTGACAGTAAGTCACTCCTTTCTTGAATCGACCTCCATTATTGAATATCCACCATACTCTTAGACAGAGTTGGTTGATCCTCCTCCTTTCATTTTCCGTCCTTAATGTCCCATCCCAAATATCTCCTTTAAGATCCAAATGCTCTAGATGACTAGCCCAATTGAAAGCTTGCACATTGACTACAAGTAAATCCTTTCTTGGCTCCATAGCCCAATGACTTTGATGTTCTTTGAGTCATTTGTCTCTGCCTAAGCTTCCCCTTTGCTCATCCTTGTCTTCTATTGGACCTTCTTTTCCTGATTCCCTCCAACCAAACCTAAACAATCAAACAAACAACCCTGAGCCATATAACTAGCCTAAATCCATAACTTCGAGCTTCAAATATCCTTTGACTTGTATAGAGATCCCTCTCTGAACCCAGGAGGGCTATATCCTGAGGTTCCAAAGTGGTTCTATGTTGTCTCATCTTTTGGTCTTGCCAACCTGGCAAAAACATGGGAACCCCAACATAATGGCGACTCCGCTGGGGACTTTCTGAGTACTTTCATCTTGATACATCTCCAAACCTCAGAAAACCTAGGATCTCTGGTTAGGTTGGTAGTAAAACACTTATCCTTCCCATTCCACTTACCTCTTGTGTGTTTTACCCCATACTCTTAGACAGAGCCTGGAAAGGGCCAGGTAGCCTCCGGATCTCATCCTCTTCTTTGAGGTGACATATCTAGTAAATGCCCTCCCAGTCAATCTCTGGTTAGAGTTTGCTGTGTTTAGTGGGATATCCTTGAAAAGGGATATTTCATCAGCACTGTGGTGGACAGTGTATCCCCTGAAATACCTTAAACCTTTCCACCTGGCGACTCCATAGCTCCTAAACGTTAAAAGACTCCACTGGTGATCAGTAGGCATATTTGATCATCTTGATCTCCATGTCAGACTCCTTTGGGAGACAGGACCGAAACATAATGGTGAACTCACTGTTGGGAAAATCCCCAATTACATTTAAAGCATACACTTCCAAGACTCAGAAACTTAGAACTCTGGCTAGGTTGACAGTAAGTCACTCCTTTCTTGAATTGACCTCCATTATTGAATATCCACCATACTCTTAGACAGAGTTGGTTGATCCTCCTCCTTTCATTTTCCGTCCTTAATGTCCCATCCCAAATATCTCCTTTAAGATCCAAATGCTCTAGATGACTAGCCAAATTGAAAGCTTTCACATTGACTACAAGTAAATCCTTTCTTGACTCCATATCCCAATGGCTTTGATGTTCTTTGAGTCATCTGTCTCTGCCTAAGCTTCCCCTTTGCTCATCTTTGTCTTCTATTGGACCTTCTTTTCCTAATTCCCTCCAACCAAACCTAAACAATCAAACAAACAACCTTGAGCGATATAACTAGCCTAAATCCATAACTTCGAGCTTCAAAGACATATCCTTTGACTTGTATAGAGAGATCCCTCTCTAGACCTAGGAGGGCTAGATCCTAAGGTCCCAAAGTGGTTCTATGTTGTCTCATCTTTTGGTCTTGTCAACCTGGCCAAAACATGGGAACCCCAACACTCTACATAATTGCGTGCTGGACTCAGGAGCATCCCATAATCTCATGCCATTCTCTGTAATTAAGGGACTTAACTTGCATATTTCCAAACCTTATAGGGATCTATATTCATTTGATTCCAAAAGGGTGAAATGTGTTGGGTTAATTAAATATGTAGTAGTTTCATTGGCATAAATCCCAGAAAAGAGTATAGTCATGGATGTAGTGGTTGCTGACATCCCAGCCAGGTTTGGAATGCTCCTGTCAAGATCTTGGGGAGAAAAGTTGGGAGTTGTACTAAAATTAGATTTCATTTATGCTATAAGTCTGGTTTTTAATGGGGAAGAAAGGATGTTGTCCAGGGAAGCAAGGTTTGTGAAGACTACCTCCAAGAAAGATGCAGGAAATTCCCCCATTTATAGTCAAGAAATAGAATACCTTTCTTGTTTCATGCTACATGAAGATGCAGAATTTTCTGAAGACACAGGGAAGCATCTCTCTTCAGCAGTAGTAAATAATGAGCTGCACTCAAGGAATATTTGGAAGTTCTACTTTGATGGTGCCTACTCCAAGGAGGGTGCAGGTGCTGGATTCTTGCTAATATCACCAGAAGGTAACCTCATGCATTTCTCTTTTAAACTAGAATTTGATTCAACAAACAATGTGGCTGAGTATGAGGCCTTAATATCAAGCCTTCAAGTTTCTAAACATATGGGATTTCAATGTGTTTCAATTTTTGGTGACTCTGAATTGATAATAAGGCAGATTAAAAATCATTGTCAAACCAAGCATCTGAGATTGAGATCATCTAGGAATGAAGTGTGGGATCTGGTAGAAAACTATTTTGAAGCATTCAATCTTCAGTATATTCCGAGGGAGGAGAATAGATTGGCTGATTATTTAGCAGTTGCAGCCAACACCTTCAAACCTCCAATAAATTCAAGGTTAAGGTATGAGATTGAAATTAGGCATAGACCTTCTATCCCTGATAATGTGAAACATTGGAAGGTGTTTGACGATGATGAATAGATAAGTCAGTTCTTGACCATGATTGGAATATTTGAAGACGCTAAGATAGACTAAGAGGAAGAACAAACAGAGTAGAAAGAAAAAATAAGAAACCTTAAGCAGTCAATAGGTGAACATAAGATTATCCAATTGAAAAATAATGTGCTCCCCAAAGGGTTGGTTCCCCTTGAAAGATTATTCGATGCTAATGATGTTGTTGTTGATTCAAAGAAAACACATCAAGAAGAAGAGATGGAATATTGCAATTTGGGAACTCAGTAGGAACCCAAAATAGTAAAATTGTTCAAAGGTGTTCCCAAAAACTACAAAGAAAGATACATTGATATTTTTAAGAAATATATGGATGTGTTTGCCTGGTCTTATGAAGACCTGAAAACATATGACAAAAGCATTATTCAGCATAAGATTCCATTGAAGGAAGGACTCAAACCACACAAACATAAGCTCAGACAGATCAATCCATTGTTGTTAGCTCCAATCGAAAAAGAAGTGAAGAAACTGATGCAGGAAAAAATTATAGTCCCTCTTAGATATTTAGACTAGATTTCTAATCTGGTCCCTGTAAGAAAGAAGAATGGAGAGATAAGACTGTGTGTAGACTTCAGGAACTTGAGCCGAGCATCTCTAAAAGATAATTATCCTTTTCCGAAAATGGATTATGTCTTACAGAAGGTGACAAGATCTCATAGGTTGTCTATGGTTGACCGATTTTTTGGGTAAAATAAGGTAGCAGTAGAAAAAGAAGATCAGAAGAAGACTGCTTTCACTACGCCATGGGGCACCTTCATGTACACAAGGATGCCATTTGGCCTTATGAACGCAGGTGCAACATTTTAGAGGGCCATGGACATAGACTTCGTTGGTGACAGGTTTGTAGTTATATATTTGGATGATGTAACTGTTCTCAGGGTCAGATGATGAACACTTGGAGCATTTGCAATAAAAATTTCAAAAGTGTAGAAAGTTTGGTTTGTCATTAAATCCCAAGAAATCTTTATTTGCCTTAGCAGAAGGTAAATTATTGGGTCACATAGTTTCTAAACAAGGAGTAAAGATTGACCCAGCAAGGGTGGAAACCATTCAGACTATTCCTTTACCCAGAAGCAAGAAGGATATCCAGATATTACAGGGAAAAGTAAACTTTCTGAGGAGTTTTGTGCCCGATTATGTTGAGATCGTGAGAAGCATAACATATATGTTGAAGAAAAATGTAGAATTGAAATGGGATAAGGAAGTAAGAGATTCATTTGCTAGAATAAAGGAAGCACTGTAGGAAGCCCCAGTTTTGATTAGCCCAGACTATCAAAAAGCCTTTTAGGTATACTCATTTGTATCCCCCACTACTATTGTTGTTGTGTTGTTGCAGAAAAATGAAGACAATAAGTAGTAGCCAGTTGCATTTTTTAGCAAAGTTCTCAGAGATGCTGAGCTCAAATACAATATTCTGGAGAAAAAACTATATGCTTTGGTCAAAGCAATGAAAGCTTTAAGGACTTATGTGTTGCAGTCCCAAATAACTACTTATGTTCCTAATTTTTCTATGAAGGACGTGCTGGTCCAAAGTGATGTTGAAGGAAAAATGGGGAAGTGGATAGCAAAAATCCAAGAGTAGGATTTGGAAATCAAACCCACCAAGCTGGTCAAGGGACAAGGGTTAGCGAAGTTGTTGACAGAGACAAATTTTCAAGCCTTGGGAATTAATCTGTTGGCACCAGTGGATGGAACTGTAAATGAAGAGGGTCAAAGCAAGTTCAAAACAGGTATCCAATACAAATTTTTGTGTTCTGATTGGTATAAAGATATTGTGCATTACCTGTGTTTCTTTTCCTGTCCAACTTCACTGAATAGAACAAAATACAGAGCTCTCAAGCTCAAGTCTCAGCCATATGTTATCATAGAAGCGAGGCTATACTGGAAATATCCTGCTAGTATTTTTCTGTTACGTTTGACCGAAGGAGAATCTATTGAAGTCACCAAACAATATCATTAAAGTATGTGTGGAGGACATTATAGCTGGAAGGTCACTTCTCATAAAATTATTAAGTCAGGCTTCTATTGGCCAATCCTGTTTGCAGATGTTTATAGACTGATCAAAAGTTGTCAGAAGTGTCAGCTATTTGCTGAAAAGAAAAAACTTACTCCATTACCTCTCGTCCCAGTGTTTATTGAATAACCTTTCAGGAAATGGGGATTGTATTTTATTGGAGAGATCAATCTGCCATTAAGCGAATAGTTGAAGTGGATTATGACTGCCACTGATTATTTTACAAAATGGGTTGAAGCAATACCCACTAAGAAGGCGAATGACCAAGTGGTGATGAAGTTTCTGGAGGAAAACATTTTCAGCAGATTCGGATGTCCAGTCAAAATTGTGACTGATAATGCTTAGGTATTCAACTTTTCTTGTTTCATTAATTTATGTCAAACGTATAATGAGATTTTATCACATTCCACAACGTATCATCCCTAAGGGAATGGAATGGAAAAGTCTTCAAATAAGACATTGGTCAGAATCTTGAAGAAAACAATCACCGAGAATCAAAAGGATTGGGATATGAAGTTGAATTTTTCCCTCTGGGAAGTTCGAGGCACTACCAAGGGATCTACTGGGAAGTCTGCCTATGAACTGGTTTGTGGAACTCAAGCACTATTTCCTACTTAGCTGGCCAAACCAGTGATTTCTTTGCTTCAAGAAGCTCAGGAAGAAACGAATGCACTGGTAAGAAGATTGAACAAAATAATTGAATCAAGTGAAAACAAAAACAAATTCAGGGATAACTTGATTACTTATCAGGAAAATATGAAGTCTATATTTGACAAAAAAGCAAAAGAATTTCCTTTCAAGCAGGATATTTGGTACTAAGATGGGACACCAGACGAGAAGAAAAGGGGAAGCATGGTAAATTTGACCTTCTTTGGTATGTCCATACAAGATCTCTGAGGCAAGGTCAAATAACACATTCATTTTGGAAGATCTAGATGGAGAGACAGTACAACTACCTGTCAATGGGCAGTATCTGAAGCATTATTTCTAGCATTAAAAGTCAACATTCCACCATTGTAAATACCGGATTTCTAATTGTTCATATGTCACCAAGAAATATTTGATTCCATGCCCAATGGATAAGGCACTAATTTGTGGTTCTTAGCGCTTCCGTGGAAAAAAGCACTATCCCCAGGTGGACCCAGATGTTGTGGCTCATTTGCGTTTACCTTTGAAATCTTTTTCAAAACACCAAAACAACATATATGATAGAAAATGTAAAATTTTGTGTGTCATAGAAGAATTTTTATTTATATATTGGTACATTAACATTACGTGATGAGATGTGAAGGTGGGTCGAGTCGGGCTCATTCACGTGCAGAAAAGTTCAAGAGCCGGACCGATGGGCATGATCAGAACATTTCACGCCGAACAAGGTCGAGTCAGGCTCATTCGCAAGCTCAAGAGGGACCAGTGTGGCAGAACATCGAATAAGCTCAAGAGGGTTACATTTTGGAGAAAACAAACTAATTTCCCAAAGGCGGAGAAAGGGCGCATTTTCCTTAAACACTTAAGAGTTTTGGAGGAGGCGCAAAGGGAAAAACGGATGGTCGGGATCAAAGCGTAGAACTGGAGCGGAGAGATAGACAACGAAGATTAAATTTCAAACCGCAAATTTCAAATTTGAAAGGATAGGTGCAGGAGGTAAGTGATAAAGTCGTCGAAGTGCGACGTGCGATGCCGAGTGGGACCTGATCGCATAGCGCACATCGCAGGTTTTAAAAGATAAGTGTTAAGGAAAAGGTTAAAGTTAGCAAAATGTGAAGTCCGACATGGCAAGTTGATGTGGCAGACGAAGTGGCCCTGGATTACATACCGCACAACACAAGTTCTAAAAGTTAAGGGCGAAGGGTAAGTGTTATAATCGCCAAAGTGAAATGTGCGATGCGGTGGGGCCCGATCGCAAATTGCAAATAAAAAGTTTTAAAGGATCATCGCAAGAGGTAATTGATAAGGTCGCCGGAGTGCGATGTGTGATTCCAGGTGGTACCCGATCGCCTAGCACACATCGCAAGTTTTAAAAGATAAACACTAGGGAAATATTAAAGACGGCGAAAGCGAAGTGCGATGTTGGCGCGGACACGATGTGGTTCCAAGATGAAATCTAAAGGATTTCAAGTCCGAGATTATGTGGTTATGCGCCATTTTATGAAGAAATAGGTAGAACATGGCAGAAAAACTCGGGTAAGTGACCCAACACAGATCAAAGGAGAAGAGGCAGAGTCGGGTAGCAGGTGATATGATTGACAACGTTTGAAGCAGAAGGGCATAGGCAGAGTCGGGCATAAGAGCGTATAGTGGCCCTATTGGGAGCATGACAGCTGGGTCAAGTCGAGCACTGAGGTGTCATTACAGAGTTGTGTAGCCGCTGCATCATAACCATAAAGGACACCTTGGCACTTTGGGAGGACGCATCAGCAACATCAGATTCAACAAAACGAACAATATTTCCAATTTTAATTTGTTTTCTCAAGTATGATTGCAAAAGTAATATTAATAGTTTAGGTATTCAAATAGTTTCAAGAAGTTCAGGAGTTACGTACCACTATGATGTATTTAAGTAGATAGAAATAAATAAAAGGGGTTTTGAGTTTTGGACCTCTGGAGATTGTTAATTTGGTACTGAATTTTATGAGAAATAAAAGAAAGAAGATCAAGTTTCCTGCAGCTGTTGATGTTGATATGTCTTTCCAGTTTCGCTCTGTGTTTATTCCTCTTTGAATGAAGTGAAGTAATGTAGTATCCGGTCTCTTAATTGCATATGTGAGTAAGAGTTAAACAACCTTAATTTGCACTCCTTCATCTCATCTCTTATTTCTTCACAAAATCCAAATGGAACTTTAAAGCAATAGATTTTGTGTTTGCAACATATTATTTCGAGTTTCCTCTCTCTCCATGAATTCCATTTGAAACTTAAAAGTGATAGATTATGTTTCTCAACATATCACTTCAAATTTACTTTATAGTACTTCTTTTCTTTTCATCCGGATATCAGCAGTTTATGGCATTGTGAACACTTTCATTATATCAGATTATTGAGTGTATTAAAAAATTAGATTCCAAAGGTGTTAAGCAGAGGCCATTTGATATTATAATTGTGACATACATTTACAAAATGTTTTGAGCACTGATTCCTTACCACAGCCAAGGGATTGTTTCTTGAGATACAACACCTCTCGCACAAGAAAATGATATGATCCAAAGATATCTCTCAATGGCCTCCTCCCTTTCTTTTATAGATCTCTTGGAGCCTTCTAGAGTCTTATTTTATTTATGCAACACTTTTCCCTCTTATTAAAATATTCATTTTTAATGCAGAAAAGAGTAAATCGGCTACCACGTCTCCTCCAGTCACTGAAACTCATGTCCAATTGTCCCATCATGGAGATATCCTCGTCCTGGTTCCAGTGAGCTATCACACTTAGGTGTTCTGTCATGTATTCCTCCCAGAATGCCACCTTGAGTGTAATTAGCTGAGTTAAGCCCATAAATAACTCAAATTTCCTAAAGTTGTCGGAATGCACCTGAACGAAAGCCAAACTGCTTAGATGACGGAATATATCAAGAAAATGCCACTCCACCGCATAGAAACTACTCAAAACTCCTCCAGAAAGCCCCTGGGCCCGCTGATGACACCAACCTGTACTTATGACCAGTCTGCTCCTAACTATGGAAGTCCATCCTAGCCATGTCATAGGTGATACCAAAAAAAATAATATTATACCAATGCATGAAAACATATTTCTGGTACAAAATTCATATTTTAATAAACCCCTTAAAGTCCATAGATGCCTTAAACTATACCATCTGCTCAAGGGTGAAATGAAATATAAGTGACAAACATATGAAAAAAGATCTCTGGCACTGAAATCATATTTTAATCAACCCCTTAAAGTCCATAAATACCTTAAACTATAAACACTATCTACCTCGGTGAATTGCAACATAAGTGACAAACGTATGTAAACAAATCTTTGGTACTGTTAGGTCCCTCTAATTTGGCAAATTAGCAATGACCAAATAGACAAGGGTAACATCAAATCAACTTTAAAGTCCTAGGACCTAGCCTTCCTGGACTCAGAGAGGGCTCTCTCTACATTTATATAAAAGGTATGACTTGTATGTTTTTAGGATGCTGATTTTAGGCTAGTTAAAGTGATAGGGTTTGTTTGTTTGGTTGGGTAGGTTGTCAAGAAGAACAAATAGAGTAAGAGAGGTTCAAACCATTGGGCTATGGGGTCTGTAAAAGGCTTGAAAAATATAACAATGAATCAAGGGTGTTTCATAGGGCAAGTTAACAAAGCCAAATGGATCTTAGTAGCTTATGTGAGTGAAATGAACATTAAGTTTGTGAACATAGTAGGTTTAAAGGGCAATTAAGAATCCCTTAACAAATACTATAACAATAAGGGCCTTTAAGATCACTATGCTTAAGAAATAACCAAATGGCAGGGCACACCATAAAATTCTCTCGTCAAACTTCACCAAGTAAACTTTAAAAACAACAATCCAGTAGACCCTAGAGAGCAGGGAACTCCTAAATTCTCTAGTTATTTACCTTCAGAGAAAGAAAACATTCAAGATAAAAAGAGAGTGATGATTAAAGAGAAGGGAACTCCTAAATTCCTTAATAAAACCATAAAAGACCTTCAAAGTGACTATTCAAGATGGACTAAAGGACAGGGCAAACCATAAACTTCTTCAGCCAAACCCTAATTAGTAAACTTCAAAGAAAGGGCCTAAAAAACAATGCTTTAAGCTACACCAAAGGACAGTGCATACCATAAAATTCTTTGGCTTGAATCCATTGAATCATTCTTAAGACAACAAGCTAAGTGGGACTAGAGAGCAATCAATAATTCTCCAATCAGACCTAGCAGAGGAAAACATCTAAGCAATAGAAGGCAAACACACTTAAGGTGCCTCTATCAGCATATCTTAACCTAAAATTTATGCTCTATTGCATGAAAATTGATGAAACAATATGAAATCATAAGAAGACAAGTAATAAATTAGAAAAACATCGCCATTAACCATGTTCATGAATCCAGCAAATGTGTTTGCTCCATTTCCATTCAAATTAAAACATTCACAAAACTCCAAAGCCAATTTCTTCTCAACTCCAAGTCTATGATATTGAGCTCAACAATCAACCAACAAAATTATGAAGTTTACATGCAGTATTTAACTGCAAAATGAGGAGGTGATCCTCAACTAGGATTTTATAAGTCATTAATTACATAATAAATGCATTTGACCATTGAGACCATGCAAGGCCCAAGGCACAAATATCTCAAACTCATTAAATGAAAAAATAACTTCTAACATAAATCTTTAGCTAATTTTAGAGATATTTTCGTTTAAAGCCTTGAAAATATATTTTTAAATAACTTCCAATGTGTTTTGTTGACTTTCTGACAAGGGCACAATGCCAAGGTTCAAGGGTGCAGTGCCAAAACTGGAAAAAATTCCCTTTTTGTAGCTAACTTTTGGAGGCCTTCCAGGTGTCCAAATGAGCTCCATGATAGCTCATTGGAAAGCCTGTCTTGTCTAGTTTCCAGATTGGTGTCCATTTTTCTAGTCAAAAATCCATTCTCTCCAAACTACTCAGGGCGCAGCGCCAGTGCTGAAAAGAGGGCAGAAAGGTGTTTTTAGGTGGTTTTTGGCCCTTTTAAAGGACCAGTTTTGCTCCAAATGACCAATTTTTTTGTGTGGATGATGTACTTGCCACAAGGATCATGAATATGTAAGCCATTTTTCATTTTAGTGCCCCAAAAAAGAGTGCAGCGCCAGTGGCGCTGCACGTTTGGCACTTTTTTTCACTGGCCAAATAGTCAAAAATAAAAAATTTGCACCAAGTGCCAAAATTTGGAACTTACCTTGTTTTTCATGTTTGGGATGCTTGCAGGGATACATCAGCAAGGATATCAAGATTTTACTTCTCCTTTGCCTCATTTTGTGCTTGAATCTTTGCAAGGGCTCTTTTGAGCTTGGCCCTTGCAATTCTGTTCCTCATGGCATAATGTCTTGCCATCTTCTTCTGCAGGTCAATGTCTCTTTTTGCCTTCTAAAGTTGACCCTCTAGGTGTACATTGGATATCTCTAGCCAAGATTCTCTATCATACATGATTTCCATGGCAAGAAGCTCACTTGGAATGAGCTGCTCTGCCAACTCTATCTCTTTCTCTCTTTCCCGGGCTAAGGCCTTCTTCAACCCAATTGTCCTTGGCCTCTTCCTAGGAAGTTGTTCTTCCTCATCTTCATTGTCATCAAATGTGCCCAAGGTCTCATCTAGCATAGCCTTGGATTTTCCAGCCTCTTTCTGAGCTCTGATAGCTCTGACCTCACTGCTGGCTTTCTCTGTCTCTAACTGCTGGTTTTCTACCTCAAGGAAATTTATCACATTCTTTGCCCTACCAAGATTGGTTTGTAGCTCCCTAATATGGGAAACCTTGATCTTGATCAACATGTTTGTAATCCTCTCCTCATCCTCACTCTCAAGGTAAATAAGTTGAAACTCTTTTTCAGTTTCATTCTCATCCTCTTTTTCAATAATGACATGCTCTGCAACCTTTTCCTTACCCTTATCAAGTTGTTTTGTTGATGATGAAAGCAGGGCCCCTTCCATAATCTGTGGAGAAAATACCTGCCTATGACCTCTTTGATAGGTCAAAGGAAAAGGCTCTATGTCAACCATCTCAGTGTCATCTGTCTCACTATTCTCATCACTGTTTGATGCTGTGGTATCATGAGATGATGGTGAAGGATTGTGAAAGGGTGATGAAGGAGGATCATCATGGGGTGAAGGAATTTGAGTGAGTGGGGATGCAGGAACATGAGGAAGTGATGGAGATGTAGGAATGGGAGGATGAGATGAGGAAGGTATATCTTGCTGATGATGGCCTTGTGGAGCAGTAAAAACCTCATTGGCAATGAAGGTCTCCCATGGAATGCCTTTCTACTTTAGTTGGTGCATAACCACCATCCTGATAAGTGAGTGATGGAATAGGCTTTGCATCTGCTGAGGGTAGTTTCTCTTTTGCACTATTTATGCCATTTTTTCATTGCTTCGGTAAAGGTAATAGGGTATGTGCAGCATCCTCACTCTAGTAAAGTGCATAAGAAGCCGGATGTGGTAGAAGTGAAGGCGGGAAAACCTTCCTTCACAAGTAAAATAATTAATTATAATATTCATCATAGGTACATATCTGTCAAGCAGGTGAGAGAAAGGAAAGATGGATTTGCTGTGGTCGTTATACCTAGGCTTATGGTATGGCTCAAAGTAACTCATTTCAAGGTTAGCTTGCTTGAACCATTTCTCCCCTACACTAGGTATGCCTATGGCATTGACAATGGCATGTGTAGACAATTCAAAGGTGACCCCTGCAAGTTTAACTTGTTTGTCATGCAAGTTACTGATAAATAGTTTAGTTAGCTTAGGGTGGTTTTGCACCAACTGCACCTTTTCACAAAATTCATGGAAACCTACATGTTTGAAACAAGAAATAGTAAGGGGAGATGCCATGAGCTCTCTTGTATCGAGGGGTTCAAATATATTTATCTTGTCTCCCTTGTGATCATGCCTCTTTGGCATTTGGGCCTCCACACCACTGCCACTGTCCTCTGAAGTTGTAAGGTCTACTTTTATAAAACCCTGGAGTGTAAATGGAAATGAGATGAAGGGATGGTAATGAAAAGATAACCTTGCAAATGAGGGAATGAGTGAGTGAGGGTATAGGTATATGAGAATGGGTGAGAGGTAAAACAACTCAGTGACAACCCTCCAACTGTATAATTACCCTTTCTATCACTGACACTCTGTCTTGGAAGATGAAATGAGGTTTAAACAATGATCTCCAACATTGAAACTTAGGGTTTGATTAGGGTTTCATTCAATTGATTAAGAAAACACCAAAAATTCTTGAATATGGGTGTATGTTAGGTACTTACCCTTAATATTTTCTTGGAAGACCTTTGGCAAGAGCTTGAAGTCAATTTGGAGTGATTTTAGTGGTTAGAAGACTTTGAAACCCCTTTTTTCCAAGAGCGCAGCGCTAATGGTTTTTAGCATAGAGCCTATCGGGCAAGAGCGCAACACTCTGTCAAGGGCACAGAGCTCACTTCCAGGCGCGCAACACCTTCACAAAATCAACGGAGGAAAAATGCCAGGGGCATGACGCCTTCTCCCAAGCACACAACGTCAGTATGAGCGTGCAACGCCAAGACACTTTTCCCAACTTCACAAAAAAAACTCACAAGTTTTTCTCTTTTGAATGCTCTCGATCTCTTGAAAGGAAAAAGTGACTCCTTTGAAATGTATAATGTGTTTTCTAGGCAAATGGAATTTGATTTAATTTGGTAAAACCCACTTTCTAATGTTTTAAACCCCTCTTTCCTTTTTCACTAACATTCTTTGACACTTTTGTCTGTAGGTTAGCTGAAGTCATGAAATTGACTCTTCTTGGCTCATTGAGGCTTGACATGTGTATTGTGACAAATTTGGGATTCAAACATACAATAGCATCTTCAAAACCTTCTCTTGTTTCCACCATGGAGCTCAAATTATGCTTTTCACCTTCTCTGACCACTTTCTTCAAAACCCTAGGTGTCTGCAACTTTCACAGGAATCATCAGTGTTCTCTTCTAAGTTCTCTATAGCCCTTTCAAGTTCATCCATTTTTGTCCAGTTCACCTCACCTTTTTCCCTATTTCATCAATATTTTCTGCTAGACTTTCTTCATGTTTTTCCTTGTGTGCTTCCTCCATGTCATTTCTACAAGTGATCACTATTTTGGCACTCAACTGAACCATCAAGTTCAAAACACTAGTTCTCTACAATACCATTGTGTTCCCCTTTCCTTAACTGTAAGTTGTTTTCATTCAGGAGTAGACAATCTACCTTATCATTACCTTCTACTGACACAACTTTCAACACTCCTGCAGAAGTGCCAAACTTTGTCCATTTTTCTCATTTACAGACTTTGAACTGCTGAGGTAATCTTCTTTGGAAATATTTTAGGTCCTTCTTGAATAACCATGTCTTGACATTCTATTAAATTTGAGCCAGATTCTATCAAAGGAAAATCAGTGCCTGAAACATGCATTGATGACCTTAAAACATGAAAAAACCTTAATGACCTAGTGGGAGGGTTCTTTGACCTGATCTTGACTAAAATTTGGCTTGGAGATCTTCAAGTGAAAACAGAGTATTTCCAAAAAGTGTTGTATTGAAGATCCAAAATCCAATGTACTTGATTTATCTAAAGAGCCTACAAAGATAGTTTGGAGACCATTGATGCTTGAGGAACCTAGGGAACATGGGAAAAAGTTTCTAGGTAGGAAAGAAGGATAAAAATGAGAGGCATGAGCCTATAATGAGTATTTTTAAGAGCATAAGGGTGACTTTGAGAAGACCAAATGAGGAATAGTGAAACTTGGTTTAAAAGGATAATGAAGGCAGTGAGATTTCTGAAACTCAAGATATTAAAGGAATATTGTTTTCAGAAATCTATAAACATCCTATAGTCATTTAAAGATAGTGAAAAATACTGATGACTAACAATGACTCCACTTGGGGAGGGAAACTCCTTTCAGGAGGTGTCAAGAACCTCAAATCTATGATTTTGCAGATGAGATTCCTGACATGCTTGTTGATGTTTTTCATTTTGCAATGTTGATCTTGCTGATGTCCCTTGAAGCTGTGATCTTACACTCTAAAAAAACATGATTTCTTCAATATCAACTATACCCACCCATCATACTTTTTCTAACACTTTTTCTTCATTTGGGTGCATTTGGATTGATAAACCCTTGGCATCATTTTTTTCTTTTGAAAGAATAAAAAATATCTACTGCTACCCTTATCACTTCCAAGAGCTCAGATTAGAATAATGAGCTCTTTTATTCTCTACCTAATCTACTTATATGTCAAGGTTAAACAATTTGACAGATTTTCATTCTCTAATCTATCAACACAAAATTTAAGACATGACCAAATCAAGGTTGAGTAGTTTGATTTGTCATGAGCTGTGGAATTTTGGACAAGCTGCACACATATTTTATTTTTTGTACAAAGTAAAACTAGAAATATTGAGGGCTATAATTTGAAACCTGTCACTCATCCCTATCTTTCTCTTTGTTTCAGATTTGAGCTTTGGGAACCAGTATCTCTTCCTAACCTAGTCTACTGATGAGCCAAGTTTAGATGGTTTGGAAAATCTTCATTTTCTAACTTATCAGTAGAAATTTAAAACGTGTTCAATCATGGTTAGGCTGTATGACTAAACAAGACTTTACTTTCTCAAAAATAGTGGCATTTGGACTTTCACACTTTCAGAAATATTCTTTTTTGGGATGGGGCTTTACCTCTTCTTTTTATGTGCCCTCTTTTCTCTCTTTTTTTTCAAAACAATCTAAAACTAAAAACATGCTCAAAGTGTTGAGCTTATTTTCATACCTATCTATCCTAATATAAATTGTAAATTTATGTTGTTCTAAATGATACAATAGTGCTAGTGTAGCTAGTCAGGCAACAACAAAAACATGCAGACACCCTGATTGCTTGTCAGAGGGAACAAAAATAGACCTTGATTATGTGTCTTCATAACCAAGGTTATCATATGTAGTGGAAACTTCTGATGTATTTGATTCTTGTAAAGAATCCATGTCTGGAAAATTGAGCTAATCAAGGCCTTCATGTAATCTGCTATAGGATGAACAAAAGCATGATGTGAACTTTTTGCTTTTAGGCCTTTCATGACTGGTTGGTCATCTGTATCCCAAATATTAACTCTGAAAACATCATCTTCAGTCTGGTTCTTGAAAGCAAAATCATCCTCAGTCTGCCAGTTAAAAGGTAGTACAATTTCCTCTTTCTTATTGGAAGGGAGACTTTCCAAGAATTCTTTAGGATCTTGGAAATTGTATGACTGAATTTGAGAATTTAAAATTTCAATGTCAGTTTCATATTTTTCAACCACTATCTCCATTAAATTTTTTCTTAACTTCATGGTTGATTTTGCTTGACTTCAAAATGAGAAAGACAAATTTTAGGAAATCATCATCATGTTGAAGTTTTGATAACTGATTTGAAATTTCACTATATAGAAGGTATGCCACAAACCTTGTCATTTTGTTCAATTTGTCCGAGAAAAGGGTCACTATATCTTTACAACCAGTTTGGAGTCTTTTACCAATGGAGTCTTTAGGCTTGTTAGGGTCCCGTGATTTGGCCGATTGGCTAGCCAAATGACGATGTAACATCAAACCAAGCTTTGGAGCCCAAGGACCTAGCCTTCCTGGACTCAGAGAGGGCTCTCTCTATTTTATGCAAAAGATATCGGTGTGTTTGCTCTGATATTAGGCTAGTTATGAAGTATGTTTTTAGTTTTTTGGTTTTTTTAAGTTTGTGAGGGATGAAACTGATCAAATACATAAACTGGATAACAAGATGTAGATAAATTGGGCTATGGGGTCAAACAGGTCAAGGAAGCTATGAGGTGATGATGTAAAGCTGCTGTAGGGCCGATTTGATTCACGGTAGAAGGGATCTTTGGGCAAAATGGGTTAAATGGACAACAAGTTGGTGAAAGACAAGGGATTTCAAGTGTAACTAGTTAATAGTAGACACAAACATGTAATAGCAAGCCATTAATCATGCTAAGTATAACTATAAGCTAATTAACACATAGAAATCAAACATTCCAGCCATACATAGAGGTATAAGACCCTCTAACTTCGGGAAATGGCTATCAGACTTTGGGGAAAAACATATAAGACAAACTAACAACTCATAAACTATGCCAGAACGCCTAACCATAGTCTCTAAGTCATTGGGCACTTTGACAAACAAGTTTTCATAGTTTTAGGCAAAGGGCTAGATCGGGACTAGGCCTCCTTGGTTCAACAAGATGATCAACAAATCAGTCAAAGAGAAAGTTTCATGGACAGAACTATGGGCAGCTTAATAGGTAGGTAGGGCAAACCATACATCCTACTCAACATACATAGAACTTATAAATAAAACTTAGCAACAATACCTTAAGTTACTAAAGAGCAGCTAAGAATTCTTTAGCATAACTAAGGGAGAAGAAAACATCAAGCTATGAAGATTCAGGGATTTTGAGGTGCCTCCATGGGAATATCTCAAAATCAATCTTTACTGATCTATAGCAGCAAGAAAATATGTATTATGAATGAAAACTAGAAGACAAAACATATCAAGAGACACTATACCATTCTACCATGTCAAGGAATCCATCAACAATCCTTCATCATTCCTCAAAAGCATCCAAGAGGCAGTCCAAAAATCATAACTCAAGTGTATTCTTCAAAGCTCATATGACCAATGCATTAATTCTTCTCTCAAGTTCAGCCTCCGATTTACAATGAGAACCATGGAATAAATAGGCTTGAGGAAGGAAAACCTCATGGAGCAACTAGCTATCCCATTGGCCAAGTCAAAATATCTAAACTTGTCCTTGAGGCTTTGCAAAGCCCAAGGCACAAAATATCCCATAAATATCTAAAAAACTGCTAAAAACGGAAATTATATTGACTTTACATCATTTCCCAATGATAAAAATAGCTTAACGCACATTTGGGAAAAGCAGATTTTTGGAGTTCAAAAATTACAAAAATACTTCATATTTATGCCTGAAAAAGGTCCCATGACTTGCTGGATGCAAATGGCAGCCTTCCCGATGTCGAAATGGGGCTCATGAGAGCTTGTTGGAAAGCTCTCTGTGTCTACTTTTCGGCGCAACTGAAACCAACTCAATCTGAGGTCCGGAAGTCATCCAAAACTGTACCTGTGTGCAAAAACCCAGAAAATAGCAGACTGCTGATATGGCGGGCAGAATGTGCAAAATGAGGCTGTTTTTCGCCAATTTGAGGGGGCGAATGATCTTCAAATGCCCTAAAAATCGTTGGAGACCTGCTCATGGAATTATGGCATCCATCGGTATCATCCTCCTCCCTTGACAACTCATCAAACTGACATGGCGAATTTATGAGTTTTTGGCCAAAAACCCAAAAATGCCAAAAAACAAAAAGTTGCCGAAACAGGCTCAAAATTGGCATGCATGACCCTCAAGGGTCCATAGAAACATGCTCCGAAGCTGAAGCCAAAATATCAAGGGCTGATATGCTTTTCCCTTCTTTCCGTGCTAGGCGCCTCTCCTTCAACTTCTTCAATTTCTCTTGTGCTACCTTTAATTTTCGCCTGGCAAACTGATTTAGCTTCTGAAAGTGAAGAGTCCTCTTTCTTTGTAGCTCAAGATCCCTATTCGCCTTTTCAAGCTTTGTTTCCAAATGCTGGTTAGCTCTCTCAAGCCATGCTTCTTTGTTTTCCTCAATTTCCTACTCAAGGAGGGCAGTGAGAGGAAAGGCTTCGAAATGAGCTTGTTCTTCTGCTCTCTGTTTCTCCAAGGCTCTTCTAAGCCCGATGGTTCTAGGCCTCTTCCGCCTAGGCTGGTCCTCCTCCTCTTCATCATCAAACTCGCCAATGAGTTCTTCAATTCTTACTTGCGCCTTTTCTGCCTCTTTCTTATACTTGATTGCCCTTGCCTCATGAATAGCTGCATGAAACTTCACTTGTTTGTTTTCAACCTCCAAGAAGTGGTTGAAATTCCTCGCCCTTTGAAGATCTTCTTGTAACACCTCAATTTGCCCTTCTTTGTGAATGAGGAGGTTTTCAAGGAGGCGGGCCTCATTGTCACTATCATCACTTTGGATAGGGATAATAGCTAATTCACCTCCATGCTTTGCACTTTCTCCAATTTTACTTTTTCCTTTGAAAGCCAATCTGGCGCTTTTCCTCCTTGGCAAACTAGAAAGTGTCTTTTTGGGCAATTTCCTCTTACTAGGAATAGTTTTGGTCACTGTTAAGGTGGCAGCTTCAGCTTGCTGTCCTTCCTCAATACCCTGTCCAGTTTGTGGCTCAAAAGGCGCTTCAATTGTTTGCTCAACTTGCTGCTCTTCAATTTCTGTCTGCTGCTGTCCCTCTTCTTGTACCTGCTGCTGTTCATCAACCTGTAGCTGCTGCTGATCTTCAAACTCTAGTTGCTGCTGATCTTCAAACTCTAGTTGCTACTGTTCATCAATCTCCAACTGCTGCTGTCCCTCAATATCTAGCTGCTGCTGTTTACTGCCTTCTTTTTCTTCCTATGGTTCACTGCCCTCTTTTTATCCCTGTGGTTCACTGCCTTCTCTTTCTCCTTGTAGACTTGGCTGCCCAGTAGTCATTTTGAGTTTTTTAGGTGTAGGCCTACTAGACAGAGGCACTGGGCAATGGATAGGCTGAGTAGGAGACACACGAACAGGAGGGACAGTGGCAAAGTCTGAATGGCTAATGAATGAATCCCATGAAACCCCTTTTTTCTCCAGCTGGTGTAAGAAGATAATCTTGATCAAGGAATGATGAAAGAGAGAAGGGATTTGCTGAGGTGGAGCTTTCTTTTGGACAGTAGAAGCCATTTTCTCTATGCTTTTGGACAAAAAGTATGGAAGGTTTAATTGCCTGCTTCTGGTAAAATGCATCAACAAGCGGACATGATAGGCATAAATTTGGTTAAACCTCCCTTCACAAGTGAAATATCTCATTATGGCTTTCATCAGCGGAGCATAACTGTCAAGAAGATAGGAGAAGGGGAAAATAGCGGTGATGGTTTCCCTATGTTCAGGCTTGATGAAAGGTTTATAATCCTCCAGATCAAGATGCGCTTGTTTAAACCACTTTTCACCATGATACGGGATCTTGGTAGCCTTGGATACATACCTTGGGGAGATTTTGAAGTCAAGACCCGCTAACTGGAAGTGTTTGTCCTTGAATCTCAAAGCGCACAAATGTGTAAGTGGCAAAAAACTCTTGACTTCTTCTATCCTCTGGCAGAAATCAAGACAGCCTACTTCATGGAAATTGAAAAGCACTGATGGGTGAGCATTGATTTCTTCTATGGAGATAGGCTCATATCTCTTATGTGGACCGCTTTTGGAGGCATTCTGACTTTGACCAAACTTTGGAAGAGGCAAACTGCCTTCACTATGAAAAATGTTCTGCTGGATTGAAACTAGTCACTAGACTGTTTGGACAATTTAGACAATGTGGTTTGGATGAAATGCAACAATTTTTCTTTGAATAAACCACCTCTGCACTCTTTAAAAAAAAAAAACAGCCCTTCACCTCTGGATGCACTTCAGCCAGGCAAACTTTCTAATATGGTACCCTGTGTGAAAATGGGACAAACTCCTGTGTCAATTTCCTGTATAGAGTGTTAAGCAATCATAGCCACATCTCTGTCTTCAATGTAAAATTGCAATCATCAACCACCTGTCCTTTAGAAGTAGCCCTATTCACCTTTAGAGTATCTCTGTCAACAATTTCTCTGCCTGATAAAATATGGTTTCCAGAAAAGGCAGACCCAAGTTAGGTGTAAAAACAATGCACAATGCTTTAGGAAACACACCCTTTCACTTGTGAAGTTTAAGAAATCAAACACCACTTTTGTATCTCTGCCTCCAAAGTTAAATTCCCATCAACGAACTCTGCCCTTCAGTGTACTGTTCATCCTTAGAATCTCTTTGTCAATCAACTTTTCAAAATGATACAATATGGTGAAAAAGAGGGCAGACCTAGGTTAGATGAAAAATCAATACACAGTGCTTTATGAAGGACACTTTTTCTTGTGAAGTTAAAAGATCAACCATCACCTGTGTACCTATGCCTCCAATGTTTAAATTTAACCACCAACAACTCTGTCCTTCAATATGCTATTCACCTTTGGAAACTCTTTGCCAACAAACTTACAGTAGTGAAAAATACAGTGAAATAGGGGCAGATTGCTAGAAGGGGCTTGTTGTGATAAGTGATTTGATAACCCTGTTCTTCAGAAATGACCTTCCTCTTGAAAAATATCACAAACAACAGCTCTTCAAAATGACACCATATAGTGAAAGAAAGGCAGAACTAGGTTAAGTGACATATCAGTGCACCATGCTTTTTAGGAAACACACCCTTTGCTTGTGAATTCAAGAGATATACCAATACATCTATACCTCTGTCTCCAATGTTAGAGTTCAACCATCAACAACCTCTGCCCTCAGTGTTCTGTTCACCTTTGAAAATATCTGTCAACAACTCTTCACAGTAGTGAAAAAATACAGTGAAAAAGGGGGGCAGTTTGCTAAAAGGTGTGCTTGTGAGAAAATGCCAACAATCACTATGTTCTTGAAATCTTTGATGTCAACCAACACACCTAGCTCCTAGGAGGCTTATAATCATTTAACAATTCTGTCCTGTACAGGTGTGCCTACTTTCCACTGTTTTGCATCTCAAGCAAACTACCCCACATATGATTAGACTGTCAATACACAGTATTGGAGCAAAAACTGACAGAGTTTTTAGAAGACAGTGGAGCTTTAAGACAGGGGTTATATGAGTTTTCTCTTTTAAAACAATAAATGGTCCCTTATAAGTGCAGCCCTCTGGTGATATTGTGAAAAGCTCTGCTAGGATGAATAACACTTGCCAAATAGGTTTTGAACAACATAAAACAGTCAATCAACAGTTTTCCCTTGTAGCTTCGAGGTGGCTTTGAATAGCACGGCAAAATGTATGAGAAATACTTCTTAAGATTGATGAAAAACCCTTGTGCAGGGCCGGAGTAGCATTACAAACCTTTAAAACCTGCGCGGCACTCCTTTGACACCAGCACGTCGCTCATACAATGCTTGTCGGGTCGGCCTGTTGGGTGGTCGGGCGGCCTTGTACAGGCGCGTCGCGCCAACGTACAGGCACGTCGCGCCGACAAAGGTGGCCTGTGTAAATTTTCGCCCAGGCACGTCGCGCAAAAACCCAGGCACGTCGCGCGGTGCAAAAACGTGCAGACTGTGTTATTTCGACCAGAATCCTTCTTGTTTGATGCTATGGAGGCGCGGGCTCTATTTCAACCTTTGAAAATGAAGTTCTTACTTTGATGCTTCAAACTTATATCCTTTTCAAAAAACACCCCAACGGTCACTTCATTTTAAAAGGTAAAACGGAACTTTGGTTTGGTATTTTGTAGAGTTTTTTGTTTTGAAAAAACCTTTGATTCTCTTAACTTCGGTATTCTCAAAACTTACTTTGGAGAGCTGCCATACCTTTGAACACGTGTATATCATGGACTTTAGCACAGGTGTTAGAAGGGGGACCTCCAGCTTTGTCCTTTGAATGATGAGAGAGATGCATTTGTTCCAAACTCAAAAACTAACAATTTATCAAACTACTTCTTTGTCCACTTATAGCATTGTATACCTATTCATCATGCATTCTATAGCTCAACCTTGGCCACTGTTTTACTTTCTCAGTGATAATCCAGAGAAAATTAATCAGAATGTGTCAAAGAGCACTTTGACCAACCTTGGAGATTGTTGTGTTATTCAACATGAGATGGCCTGTGTCCTTCCGATGGATTTGATAATTGCTGCTTCCAGGTGATTCACAAGCTTCTCTCTGGACTGTAAGTGCACTCTTTTGATGACATGTTTTCATACTGTACTTCTCTGTTTACTCAAGAAGAGCTCCTTCAGACTTCTGGGCAAGGGATAGTGGAGTACTATTTAACCTATTGCCTTTAAAGAAACTGCTCCTTGTGGTATCAATGCATGCATATGTTCAATATTGTCTCCTTTCTACTATAGGTACAGTTTGACAGACATTCTTATTTTGAATAGGAAAATCAACACTTTTGTATCATAAGCACTATCATTTACCTGTGCAATGACTTTTATTCAATTTCTTTGTGTCCTTTCTCTGCACTTTTTAGATCAATCAGTTTCCAACAACCTACCCTGGCTTCGGCCATCTGCTCATACATGGAGGAGGCTCTTCATCAGGTAAGGTATCTGAAGGTTTTTTGGCAAATCTGTTTGACACAGCTTTTCTCTGGAAGTGATGGTAAGTGAACCTCTTGAAAAACATCAATATTAGCACCTCTTCTTGCCAGCATCACTGTGTTTCAGCAGAAACCCTAGCCAAAGTGATATTGTCTCTCTGCACTGCTTTAAGGGTGACTAAAATATCATCATGTGTTTTGGTCATCTCATGAAAAACCATTTGAAGGATAGTCTCCGTAATTATGGAGGTCAGTGTCTTTTGAGAAAACAAGAACTTTCCTTCTGCCTGGGTAATGGCATTTGTTGTCAGCATCTGTTCTATTTGATCTTGTGGATAAGCAGGGTACTTATGATTGGAATTTTCACCAATGACATGCCTTTCTTCATTTCAACAATTCACATGATTTGAAAGCTTCAGATGACCTCCTTTATCAGACCAGACTCTTTTTCTTAGCATATTCCAAACTCTGTTCCTGTTATGACCATCACTCAAATTCATAAAACCTGGAGATATTGTTTCACTGTTCAATACAAAGCAAACCTGGACCTTTGCAATTTTCCAAGTCAATATTGGCCAGCGCCCTCTGCTTGTGGATGAAGGAGGCGCCCTAACCCTCTGCTTGTAAATGAAGGAGGTTCTGGGCCTTGACAATTTACCAGTTTGCTGAGACAGTGGTGACCCTTTCTTACTGTGATTTTCATGCTGGAAAGAGCTGTAAGGTCCTGATGAGTGACTTTTGTTTTGAAGCTTCATCTCAGGCTCATAATACATTTTAGAAGCAGCTGTTCCTCTAACTGTAGATCAAGCATTTAATCCTGAGATGAAGTTATATTTCCCGCTTTTGTAGAAACCATAGAACACTGTGAAAAACCTAATAGTTAGCTTGAGATTGGGGTTTATGCAGTGCTGAGATCTAGGGGATATAAGTGGCGCGACTTTAGGGCTGTTTGTCAATTTCATTTGCAAAGTAAGAGGTCAGTCATGGTAGGTCTGTTGCAGATGGAGGCTTTTTGGCTTTTTGATGATTGCCAAGGGTGAAATGTCTTAAAGCGCCACTTCCTAACATAGGGGATACTCTTGAAACAGATGTGGATTTGCCTTTTAAAGCTGATGGGCAAACCAATAAGGCTGAGGCTAGATAGGATTGTGATAATGAGGTTCTGATTTTGACATGGGCGAACTGAAAAGGTAGAAAGGCAAAAAAAAGTTTTAGGAGGGTTTTCTGGATGACATATTGACATAAGGAAATCAGTTTCTAGAAAACTCAGTTGTAGATATAGTCATCACTAACATGTAAAAAATACTGATGGCTAACAGTGGCTCCATTTGGGGAGGGCAGCTCCTCGTCAGGAGGTGTCCAGAATTCAGATTTTTGGCTTATGAAGACCGGTGCCTTATCCATTGGCGCAAAATTTACCCTTCTCTTGATGTTATTTCTGAAAAATGACAGCATGGTTAACATCAATGATACTTCTACCTACCCCACTATCTTTCCTAACATTTTTTTCTTCTCTTTGGCGCATTTGAACTAGCAGCCTTTTGACAATGCATATTTTTCTTTTTTCAAAATGAACCTATCTATTTCTACTCTTATATCTGCCGGGAGTTCAGATTAAGCTGATGAACTCCTCCATTTCTCTACCTAAAACTAGATCAACTGTCAAGATTAAGCATTTTGACAGGATTTCATTCTCTAACCTACAACATGAAATTCAAAAATGATCAAATCAGGATTAGGCAGTCTGATTTGTCATGCATTTGCGGCATAAAAGACAAGCTGCACACAAATGTTATTCTGCAATAAAAGGAAACTAGACAAGCGGGGATAAGATGTACAATGTGTTTTTCATCCCTCGCTTCTCTCTTTGGTTCTGTTTTAGGCATGTGGAACCAGAATCTCTCCCTAATCTAAGCTCTGTGATAAGTCGATCTTACACAATGTTGACTATCTTGGCGCTCACTAACTTATCAGCAAATAAATTTAAACATGCTCAGCTATGATTAGGCTAGATAGCTGAACAAGACATTGAAGCACTAGTAGCGGCATTTAGACTTGCTCGCTTTCCGAAAGACTATTTTTATGGAACATGGGACTTTGTTCTATCTTCACTTGCCCTCTTTTCTGCTTTTTACTGTTTTTGACTTTCCTATCTTTTACTGTTTTTGACTTTTCTATTTTTTCAATATTTCAAACAATGGTATGTACAATGACTGAAAGTGTTTCAAACTCAAAAATCTTGGAAATGACGGAATTTTAGCATCTTATCCTCGTAAGGATCTCCTCTCACCCTTGGCCCACTTAACTCTTGAAAAGAAAAATTTGGGAAATTTTCTCTCTCTAACATGACATAGGGATTC